>NIVC01000482.1:0-185000 GCA_002269645.1 Macrostomum lignano | reverse complement strand
CTATATTAATTAACATCTAGCTTTTCTACCAGCAATGGGCTAGTTGATAAGTGAGCTATTTTTAATGCTTATTAAAGCGGCATAAAATTATTAACTGCATTAATATAAATTGCTATTAAATGGTAATAATAAAAAAATAAATGACAAAAAAGATAATTAGGCTCAATATTTATTTTGCTCTTGCCACCAGTTAGCTGTACAATGATATATTTATTAATAGGGAATTTTAGTTAATCTATAGATATTTAATTGCATATATCTTTGATTACATATTTTTGGCTAAAAAAAGAAACATACTCAGGTAAAAACTCAAACTTTATTTTTGTTAAAAGTAGTATACATGAGCTAATTAGTAACTTAATAAATGAAACTGTTACAAAAACATAACCATTTAGCTGCATTATATAGTTAGAATAGTTAGTGTTTCAACCAATTTCTTCTATCTATTTATAACCATAATAACTATTCTAAGGATATCAAATGATTTTAACAAACCAATAAATAAACTAATAAATTAAATTACTTTTTCAGTTACAGTCCATTTGTTTTAGATAAGCTATCTGAAACATTAAGGGATATTCTGATTAAAAGCATATACAAGTTTGGTTGACTATTTCATGTTTTTATACCCATAAATAATATAGCAAGGTATTTAAAATTGTGGCATAGACATTTTCTACTGAGAAATGACAATATCTACTGAGTCATTTGTATTATTTACTTTTTCGAGTTTCAATATTCTATTTGGTTTTTTTCCAATTAAAAACAGGCAAAGTAGCAAAACTATAGATAACACTCAACTCAATCAATCATTCAATTCCATAGTTTTGATTTATACTCGTATCGTATCTAACAAAGGAATAAACTTGTTTGTATCATAATTTTTTAATATTCAACCAGTTAGTTTCAGATAAATGAAATCAATTAATCTAAGTCTCAAATATTCATATAGACTTGCTGCTGTTTAGCACTAGTTAGCACTTTACTTTAGAGTGGAATTCAAGAAAATGACCAACAGAAACAGCTTAGGCATTACGGACAAAACTATATTTTTAATTATTCACAAGGATAAAAAAAACAATCAGCTCAACTCTAGCTACTATGCCAGTGAAGAAGATATAAAAAAACAAAAACAAAATAAAAAATCAAAGGACAACAGTCAAAAAGCGCATCCGCATTACGGATTTTTTGTTTCTTTGAAAATTAAAAAGTTGATATCGTGCGCCAATTATTTTTACCTTGAAATAAACAATTATTGTATGAATTTTCATAGCAAAAAGAAAAAATGAACAGCTTTTTATTGCCTTTTTTATCATTTAAATCACAAAGTAATATTATACCTGATTTTTTTTACTGAAAAGCTAAGGTTCGTTGTGTATGCGAGTGACAAGTCGATGTGTTGTATAAAGTAATGTCCCACCAAAATCGGCTGGAGACTTATGAAACAATTTGTCGAAGTGATCAACAGCATCGCTAAAAATATTCATTGGAATAAAGGACCGAAAGTTTTATCGCTTCAATTTATTGTCAATTTTTTGACAGAACTGTATACATAAATTTTCTCTTTTTGCACGTATGTAATCTAATTAATAAAAGTGGTATTTTGACAGTGTTGTATTACCTGAAAATAAGACTATACTAGATATAGTGAGGCAGGCGCGATTTTGAATTGTCACCACAAAATGCCTTTTTGTTTAAAAGCGTAAAATTTTGCTTAAGTATCGTAATGTTGGCTTAAATGATCACCTTTTTTGTTTAAAACGATTTTTGTTACATTATCTACGCCGCGCACCCCACCTAACTCCCCCGCATTAACTTTAAATATATAAAGTTTTCCACCCTTGGTTGTTAGCTCTCGCGGTTCCTTTTAACTCGGAGTTTTGGTTCCAGAAACAAGTATTTAAGCGTTGACTTACACAATTTTCCAAAGAAAGTAAATTACCTGCTGGTTGGAATGCAGAAAATTAAAAAAAGGAATTGTCCGTTACAGGAAACCAATTAAAGAGGACCAACGGTCAGCCGTGCCGGGAAATTTCAGTCCACGGCTAGCTCGAATTGAGAACTTGGTGCAGTTCCATACTAAAAATTAGAGAAAAAAATCGGTGAAGTACCAGAAAAGAAAAACCACTGGGATAACTTGATCCTAATGTAAATGTCAGCTGTCTGCTTCGCTATCATGCAGCAAGAGTGCATAAAAAGCTGCTCAACAATAATAGAGTTAAATGCCGTATTCATCATCGAAGCAAAAGGTTAGACCATGTACGAGCGTATTCGCTGCACCGATGTAGAAAGAGAATATGACACCGATTTCTTGTGGTGCTAACAAGTGAAAGCCATTTAAATCTGGATTATCTTGGCTGGTCAGCAACACAAGAGAATCGGTGCTAGACGAATTCTCGGTAGTTTCACGCATAAAAATAATCCGGCAATTGCTTACAAAATCTATCTGTGCGGTCGCTGATCTAGTAAATGACTGAAGATCCGCATGAGTACGGCGTATGAGCTCGCTGGGCAGCAAAGAGAAAGAGTCTGGGAGTTGAGACGGTGTATTTATATATATTACATGTATTTACATCAAAGCGGACCTGGGGATGGAGTACATACATGCCATAGCTACATGTGTTGCTCTCTCTCTCTCTCCCTCTCTCTCTCTCTCTCTCTCTCCCTCTCTCTCTCTCCAGGCAGGCCAGCAAAGGATGACTGGATGCGCGATTTTCGACTTGGGGCGGGAGGCGGGGATCCGCGACATCCGAGAGAGACGAGACGCGGGAGGGAAGAGCGAACAGCAACCGACGCTTCCAGCCCAAGTTCGCTTTCCTCTGTGTTTCTGGTCTCCTCCTGAGTCGCTTTGGGTTTCTAGCAGTTCACCCCTCCCCTCAATCCGGCAATACCCGACGGGATTTGGGTTTAATCACGTTTTGGTACGCGCAGACACAGCGAATGCCATCTGTGCGTACTCCCGGTTGAGCACGGCTTTGAGTTGGACGAGATGGAACTGTTGTTGAGTAGCTGGGCAAGGGTCAGGACTGCAGAATGAGCTCTTCGAAGTCTGGCACGCACGGGTGTGAGAATCACGGGGGGTGAGACCAGCAGACTGCAGACTGGCAGCGGGCCCAGGGGTAAAGGGATGATGGTGGCGGCTGACTAAGAAGGGAAGAGAAGTGAAGAAAGAAGTTAGAAGGGATCGAGAAAAGAGAGGAGAGACGAAAGGAGGAGAGGACAGGGCAGGACAGGACAGGACAGGACAGGACAGGAGAGGACAGGACAGGAAATGACAGGACAGGACAGGACAGGACAGGAGAGGACAGGACAGGACAGGACAGGACAGGACAGGACAGGACAGGACAGGACAGGAGAGGACAGGACAGGAAATGACAGGACAGGACCGGACAGGAGAGGACAAGACAGGAAATGACAGGACAGGAGAGGACAGGACAGGACAGGACAGGAAATGACAGGACAGGAGAGGACAGGAGAGGACAGGACAGGAAATGACAGGACAGGACAGGACAGGACAGGACAGGACAGGAAATGACAGGACAGGACCGGACAGGAGAGGACAAGACAGGAAATGACAGGACAGGACAGGACAGGAAATGACAGGACAGGACAGGACAGGACAGTAGAGGACAGGACAGGACAGGACAGGACAGGACAGGACAGGACAGGAGAGGACAGGACAGGAAATGACAGGACAGGACCGGACAGGAGAGGACAAGACAGGAAATGACAGGACAGGAGAGGACAGGACAGGACAGGACAGGACAGGACAGGACAGTAGAGGACAGGACAGGACAGGACAGGACAGGACAGGACAGGAGAGGACAGGAAATGACAGGACAGGACCGGACAGGAGAGGACAAGACAGGAAATGACAGGACAGGAGAGGACAGGACAGGACAGGACAGGAAATGACAGGACAGGAGAGGACAGGAGAGGACAGGACAGGAAATGACAGGACAGGACAGGACAGGACAGGACAGGACAGGAAATGACAGGACAGGACCGGACAGGAGAGGACAAGACAGGAAATGACAGGACAGGACAGGACAGGACAGGACAGGACAGGAAATGACAGGACAGGACCGGACAGGAGAGGACAAGACAGGAAATGACAGGACAGGAGAGGACAGGACAGGACAGGACAGGAAATGACAGGGCAGGAGAGGACAGGAGAGGACAGGACAGGAAATGACAGGACAGGACAGGACAGGACAGGACAGGAAATGACAGGACAGGACAGGAAATGACAGGACAGGACAGGAAATGACAGGACAGGACAGGACAGGACAGGACAGGACAGGACAGGACAGGACAGGACAGGACAGGACAGGACAGGACAGGACAGGACAGGACAGGACAGGACAGGACAGGACAGGACAGGACAGGACAGGACAGGACAGGACAGGACAGGACAGGAAATGACAGGACAGGAGAGGACAGGAGAGGACAGGACAGTGGGGGACAGGAACCAGGACAGGAGAGAAGATATTCCTTACTGCTTCAAAACTACATGAATAATGCATCAATGAGTGTGGAACTCACCAACTTTGGCCCATAAAACGTACCTTACTGTGCATCTATTCCAACTTTTGAAACGTAGTTAAGTAATTAAGTATAGTTCATTCCCAATTTATCAATTTCAAATCCGCAGGCTTGCCTACGGGCCATGGAAATGAATAGAGTGGGAATGGGAATTATTGATTTATTTCTCACTTGGCAGAGCCACTGTCTATGGTCGTTGTCGGTGTCTTCATTTTTTACTCGTAGCCGCTAGCTTGGTTGGCCCATGAGCCTGACAGTTCAGTAAATGAGAAAGCTGCATTTAACTGATACTCGTAATTTTAAGTCAGAAAAGTTAAGTTTTAGTCTATGGCCAAAACTTCATGCGGTTTTAGGGTGTTTTATCCTGGTGGTAGAGCACCATGAGACTCACGACTGAAAGGTCAGGGGTTCGATTCTCGACCTATACTCGGAAAAATTCGTGTCCTTGAGCGAGACACTTAACTCTGCACTGCTTCAGTTCACCCAGCTGTAGAATGGGTGCCAGCATTAGCTGGGGTAATTGAGGGTGTGTGTGGCAACCCCCCAGTCCTTGGACTGAACAGCCGTACGCAGCCTTCAGATGCGCCGCGCAATAGCTGCGGCTGAGCTGTCGGTTGCACATCTGGCCATTAGGGCAGGTGTGATCAATTGAAAATATTATTATTATTATTATTATTATTATTATTATTATTAGTATTAGTATTATTATTATTATATTATAACAGGTACTCAAAGATAAAAAAGTAAAAAATCCAGAGCACTTAAGGCTCATGAATCATCAGGCTTGAGTCAAAAAGAATCTTAGTCAAGAACAATTCCCCTCGGACAGGAAGTGAGTGATTCAGTTCAGACTCCAGTTCCGGATGAGCACAATATTAAGACAGACAGGATGTTGACAGGCCCATATGGCATAGCAACAACCATTAAGAGCTTCGGAAGAAATCCACTTCCTGCTGCTGCAGCAAAAATAAATGTTGAATCCAAATGTATAAAAACATGAATCCTTATTGTAAAGTTTCCAATTGTCAAATAAACAGACTAAACATCCGCTTGTACAGCCAGCAGTAACGAACATTTCTCTCTGTTCAACTTTGATAAGTATAGATATTAATATTTCACTCGTATATTCGTCTCCTATGGGCTTGGCTTGCATAAACAAGAACAAAAGGTAGGGGGGGGGGGGGGGGCTCATAGAGGGAACACTTGGGAGACATGGAAATGACTGAACTTCCCCGAAGAATGGGGGGAGAACCCGGGCGTCTGAAGCTCTTTGAGACCAGTCTGTGCCTGTATGAGCTGGGAGCTGAGTTGAGAGCTTTGACTAACCGCGGGGACTACTAGACTGCTAATCTGGACTGGAAACTTGTGCGGAGCATAATTTTTCGCTGGCAAAAGTCAGACAATTCCTGCATTTAGTTCTCTGGCTCTGGAGAACGCGCACTGCTGAACAGGGGGGGGGGGTTTGCCATAGACAAATTCGGACAGGAAAAATCGATTCCTCCAGAGCAGAGATCGACATGAAACTCCGGCCCGCGGCCCACATGTTAAAGCCTCTCTACTTTCCTCTCTCTCCTCTTCTTTCTAGTCTCCTCTACTTTCCTCTCTCTCCTCTTCTTTCTCGTCTCCTCTACTTTCCTCTCTCTCCTCTTCTTTCTCGTCTCCTCTACTTTCCTCTCTCTCCTCTTCTCTTTCGTCTCTCCTCTCGTCTCTCGTCTCTCCTATCTTTCTTCTCTATTCTCTCTCCTCTCTCCCCCCTCCGGCCTCTAGCTTATCTATCTGACGGTTTTAGTTAACAATGTTTGCCAATCCCTGCTCTAGAGCACACTAAATGTTCGCTACTTTCCGGCCTTCAATCTCCTTTCTAAGAAATTCTTAGCTTCCTTCTGTTTGAGAAAAAGCGTATCGCAGTCCAGTTGACAGTAGCAGTCCATGGAGTTTGGAAAACAATATTTCTATAGAGCAAACTTTTGAGCTTATATTATATGGTCTTCTCAACGGAAATGACACAGAGAAATGGGGTGAGGCCGGTGTGTGAGAAGTTTGAGTAATTGGGGCCGCATTAGGGGAGTTTGCAACAAAGGCCAAGGGGGGGAGTGGTCTCTCGAGCCCCAAAATATTCTTTTAGAAGCAAAACAGCAACAGAGACTAGCTCTTGATCCAGCCAACCAGAGAAGACTTCTCCCCCAGCCATAAATGCGTGGATGAGCACAGGATAAGAATTGTACTCAAAAATAAGTAGGCACGACTGTCTCTTGAAAAGCCTACTAAATTTCCAGGAGTCAGACAAGCAGAGCTAACATAAAAGTTTGGCATATCGCAAAACTCTGACTGCATCAAGAACAGCCATAGCAGTCAGTTTCAGCTCCAATTTCCGGAGCAAAAGCAGCAAAACCAGCGCCATTCCTCTGTCCCGTCTTCTCTGAAGCAAAGTTCTCCATCACAGCAAGCCACCAAACTGAATTTCTCTTCTGCAAAAGCAACAAGCCAAGCAATCTGCGCCGCATCTTCAGCTATAGTTGCTAGCACTGCCTGTGCCCAGTTTCTCCGAGCTGTTCTCTGTTTATTTATCGCATCTCCGGCCTCTTCAACCTCCACCCCACAGGCTTAGCAGGCCCCTAGGCCCCGAAGTTAATAATTTTCTGTGTTGATAAGGCATCTCAGCTCTGAAACGATTTAAAACCCCCTCACCACCAGCACAAGGCCTGACAGCTTTAGGTGGAGACTTTCAGCGAAAATCAGCTTCGGAGGCAGCAATAAGAGACTTAGAGACAAGATATTGTTTACAGCTAGTGCTGAAACCCTTGCTTGGGCTCTCATCCCACTTCTACTTCCGCCAGCCGGCACGAAAGGATAAAAAGGCCGCGACCTGATCACCTGCAGCAGCTTAGTCAAGAAAAATCTTTTAACTTTCATAGGTTTTCAAAAACTACAAATTAGAATAAGCCATGCACAATATTGCGGGCGTCATCGGTGGAATTGGAGACCGCTGGGTGAGCCATCTGGAGTCTGCTTGTTTTACTGATATCCTATTTGTTCCATAGACTATATGGACTGGGAGTAGGACAAAAGAAGCGTAATTTGGGGTAAGAGTAAAATAGAGTGGAGTGGAGTAGAGTATAGTAGATAGTAAAGTGACATTGACTTACTTAATGATGAAACTTAATGACACTAGACTCTGGAGTCTAGAGTGACACTGAGGGAGAGTAGAGTGACACTGAGGGAGAGTAGAGTGACACTGAGGGAGATTATAGTGACACTGAGGGAGAGGGAGAGAGAGACACTGAGGGAGAGTGAGAGAGAGTGACACTGAGAGAGAGTAGAGTGACACTAGGGGGGTAGAGTGACACTGGGGGAGAGTAGAGTGACAC
Organism: Macrostomum lignano; assembly: GCA_002269645.1. Lineage (NCBI taxonomy): Eukaryota > Metazoa > Platyhelminthes > Macrostomidae > Macrostomum > Macrostomum lignano. The sequence continues at coordinate 177,087 of NIVC01000482.1, read as the reverse complement.
TGAGGGAGAGTAGAGTGACACTGAGGGAGAGTAGAGTGACACTGAGGGAGATTATAGTGACACTGAGGGAGAGGGAGAGAGAGAGACACTGAGGGAGAGTGAGAGAGAGTGACACTGAGAGAGAGTAGAGTGACACTAGGGGGGTAGAGTGACACTGGGGGAGAGTAGAGTGACACTGAGGGAGAGTAGAGTGACACTGAGGGAGAGTAGAGTGACACTGAGGGAGAGTAGAGTGACACTGAGGGAGATTATAGTGACACTGAGGGAGAGGGAGAGAGAGAGACACTGAGGGAGAGTGAGAGAGAGTGACACTGAGAGAGAGTAGAGTGACACTAGGGGGGTAGAGTGACACTGGGGGAGAGTAGAGTGACACTGAGGGAGAGTAGAGTGACACTGAGGGAGAGTAGAGTGACACTGAGGGAGATTATAGTGACACTGAGGGAGAGTAGAGTGACACTGAGGGAGATTATAGTGACACTGAGGGAGAGTAGAGTGACACTGGGGAGAGTAGAGTGACACTGAGGGAGATTATAGTGACACTGAGGGGGGATTAGAGTGACACGAGGGAAATTAGATTGACACTGATGGAGAGTAGAATGACACTGAAGAGAGAGAGAGAGAGAGAGAGAGAGAGAGAGAGAGAGAGAGAGAGAGAGAGAGAGAGACAGAGAGAGAGAGAGAGAGTGACACCTTCTGCTGAATTCACCCAGCAGAGCCAGCAGTCGGTGCACAGCCTGGTCATGAAGGAGTTCGCCAGATCGCCGGACAGAGCTGCACACACGCCGGGGTCTTCAACTCCGATTGGATCGAGGAAGCGAAAATCCCATGTACCGGTGAGTGGCGCTTCAGCAGTGCTCCTGATTTTTTGGTATTTATACAAATAGTTTATATTGACTACTGCTGATAGTGGAGAGTAGTATGAAAAAGCCCCATCCCACAGCCTCACAGCATCATCCCACAGCCTCGCAGTACCATCCCACAGCCTAACAGCACCATCCCACAGCCTCACAGCACCATCCCACAGCCTCACAGCACCATCCCACAGCCTCACAGCACCATCCCACAGCCTCACAGCACCATCCCACAGCCTCACAGCACCATCCCACAGCCTCACAGCACCATCCCACAGCCTCACAGCACCATCCCACAGCCTCACAGCACCATCCCACAGCCTCACAGCACCATCCCACAGCCTCACAGCACCATCTCACAGCCTCACAGCACCATCCCACAGCCTCACAGCACCATCCCACAGCCTCACAGCACCATCCCACAGCCTCACAGCACCATCCCACAGACCATTCCACAGCCTCACAGCACCACCCCACAGCCTCACAGCACCATCCCACAGACCATTCCACAGCCTCACAGCACCATCCCACAGCCTCACAGCCCCATCTTACAGCCTCACAGCCCCATCCCACAGCCCCATCCCACAGCCCCATTTTACAGCCTCACAGCCCCATCCCACAGCACCATTCTACAGCCTCACAGCACCATCCCACAGCCTCACAGCCCCATCCCACAGCCCCATCCCACAGCTACCATCGCACTTGAACCCATGTCATTCATTCTAATGAACTGATTTACATTACTATTAGTAGCCAGAAAATCACCGCTCTGTTGCTGTAATTTCATTGCAGGAGCGAATTCCGCTGTCTCTGAACGGCGAACAAGTCACCAGCCAGTCAGAGAAGTGCCAAGGACTGCCGCAGCTTCCGCACTCCAGCAAGCGACCCCATCTGATGGAGCAGACTCAGCTTCCAACTGCAGATGCAAAATCATATTTTTTACCATTCGGCTTCCCGTGCGGAGTTCTTGGCGTCATTAGCAACAACTTTAACTTCGGTTGCCAGGTTAGTCGAAATTCAGATTGGGAGACTCAGGGGGGGGGTAGATTGACACTGAGGGAGAGTAGAGTGACACTGCAGGACATTAAAGTGACACTGAGGAAGAGAGTGACACTGAGGAAGAGAGTGACACTGAGGAAGAGAGTGACACTGAGGAAGAGAGTGACACTGAGGAAGAGAGTGACACTGCAGGACATTGGAGTGACACTGCAGGACATTGGAGTGACACTGCAGGACATTGGAGTGACACTAAGGGAAAGGCACTCTAGAAAATTCGATCTCGCAACTCCCAAACAGGCGGAAACAGCTTTGGATCTGAGCTTGAAGACGAAAAAGCGGCCGGCAGAAGAAAGCGCTGTTCCTCAGCAACCAAAACCAATTTTATCCGAGGAGCCGCTGGAGCAACAGCAGCAGATGAGGCAGAACTTCAGCAGCAGTCAGAATGACCACCTGCTGCGGTGGTTCCTCCAGCATCGCGACCGACCCTACCCTGGTGCCGAGGACACCAAGGCCCTAGCCCTGGCCACCGGGCTGACCTATTCCCAGGTGAAGAAGTGGTTCGCCAACAAGCGTATGCGCTCCAAAGGGTCGCTGGAGTCCGAACTCGGAGGCGCCAGTGCTGACGTGAGTCTGGAGATATGGGGAATTTCGAGGAATTCTGCGATGGGGAATTCTGAGGATGGGGAATTCTGAGGATGGGGAATTGAGTATGGGGAATTCTGAGGATGGGAAATTTTAGCTGAAGATGGAGAATTCTGAGGATGGGTAAAATGATGGGATTACGAAAGCCAACAATCTCAAAACGGTCATCGCTCACTCAACTATTCCAGTCCCTCAGTCCGGTAACCAATAGCAACGCGTCATCATCCCAAGCCTCATCGGCCAGACTTAGCACGATCGCCAACGAACTGCCTTAGCAACTGTAGCTTGGCAACTCAACCGAGCCTATAATTTTGTACTGTAATATAAGTATGTATTTGCATGTTGGACCTCGTATTATTAATGTTGCTGAGTTTGAATTTCATTAAAAATCTTGTCATCTGCCAAATCTCCAAATCTCCGTTCTATGCCAATAAATCAATGCAATATGCCTGCTTCTTGAATAATAAACTTGGAAGGATATGAGTGTAAAGCAGTTATATCTGTTTTGAAACATTATGCATGATGGACTCGACTTTCTAAAACCTTTTATCTGGAGGGCAGAAATTATTCATTGCACTCGATCAGTCGCCCAGTAGAGTAGTAGTTTCATTTAGTCTGCTTGAATCGAATTTTATACTTAGTATAATGTTCAGTACTCTTCAGGACTATATCTTAAGACGCAGAGATGTAAAAACGTCTTGGGGAACGTGAAAAATTGGCAAAGTTGTATCTATGCGATATAGTCCATGCGTTTCTGTATGTACGAATATTCGGCAATTTCGTCGTAATAAAAAGTTTGGACAATCGAATACATTTAAGTCAGGCTTACAGTTTAAAAATAAATAATATTTGTGTATTGTGTATTGTTGCTGCTACCAAAAAAAATACAATAGAGTTAAAATTGTTTTACTACGGCCGTTACTAAAACAGAAAAAATAGAACAGTTTTAAATGCCAGCATCTTAGTTCAAAAATACAAAGTCGAGTTTGAAATTAAACTCTGACTCTAAATAAAATCACACTAACAGCGACAATGAGTATCAATCAGGACAATCACCACAATGCACCGATGTTGCCTACGGATTTAGCATTGGTAAGTTATAAATACACATTTTAAAAAGGTGTTTACAAAATTAACCAAAATTAGACCCCAGATTTATTATACTGTCTATAAAAGTATGCAAGGATAAAAGGGATTATTTAGTGGATTTTCATCTCTTAAGTTGTCTAATTATTTTCTTAAAATACACACATCAAGTCTGGCTTCTACATATTAACATCCTTGTATACCTTTGCCCATGAGTAATTTCTAGAGCTGGAGGATAGGTGATTATAATTTATAAATATAACAAGGAACTTGTCTATAATGTTCAAAAAGTGTATTACATTGCAACTAAAAGTACTTATTTATAGATCAATGTGCACATTATGTTGTGAGTCATTGGTAATAATGCAACAACACCTTAGTTCTTTGTAAATAATAGCTAATAGCTATAAATATATAGCTATACAAATAGACATTGTACATTTTATATAATTATATAATTATAAAGCAAATGCTCAATATTAGAAATAGCTTTCTAACCAAAGCAAAACAAGATCACAACTGTATAAATTCTGCTGCTAAAGCCTAGAAAGTTAAGTTAATTCCAAGATTAGCCATGTCTGAAAGTGTGGCATTTTCTTCTCTGCAGGATTCAATGTCAGGAGTGAAGCCAGATGAGAAGCTGAGCAGTGCAACTGCGGTTGCATCCAAAGAAGATGCAGTTGGGCCTCCATCAGTGCCAGACTGCGAACTTGAAGGTAAGTGAAAAGTTACAATGCATCCTGGATAATTCTATTTTTTAACATTGGCAAGACTTCCATTGTATGATAATTTCCAATTCATTTCAGAGTCTGGCAATGACCAGAATCAATGCAGCAGAACTCAACAGAGCTGTCCGCAGCTGCCGCAATTCGAGACTTCTGAGACAGTGTCAGTGCTGTTTCTCGACACTCACCACTCAGATAGCCAAGTCGAGTTTCCGAGCAGAAAATCACGCAACAACCGGTTTGACTTCGATTTTAAAAAGCCCGATTCGGTGGAGAGCTACCATCAGGCAGTTGAAGAGTTCATGTCTGACGTGAAGTCACAAAAAGCTTGCGAGGCGTTGATTGTTCACCAGATTGACGTCACTGCCAACTGCATGCAGCCAGTGCTTAGCGGCAAAATTGTGACAGAGGACGAGCTGTACAAGCCGCTGTATTCGAGACAGAGCTCGGAACCTATCAAGATTCGAGTGGCCTACTTACTCTGTCCGACAGAATGCGCAGAAGTGTACAGTGGCAGCGTCGAACAGGGTGTTGGCAAGACTGGTAGCGGTGACGATGAAGCTCCGAAATGTCCGACGCTCTGCAATGCCGAGATCTACCTACTCAAGCCAAACTTTGGGGAGCCAAACTGGCAGTGGCAGGATGTGCATCAGGCATTGGACAAGTCAGTAACGACAGACAGGTTGGCTGACCGGATTGCCAACTGCTGCAGGTGTTCCCAACTTCGAATGTCAGGCGTCCCGAGCGGCAAGTTAGCTGAGGTCGCAGCCAGTGTCGAGCATGCCGAAGCTCCGCCGATTCCTACGGTGTCTGACGACCAAGGCAATCCTCTTGAGCAGCTTTACGCACTGAACTCGAAACCTTCCTATGAGTGGGCGGAGCCGAATGCCTTTGTTTCTGTTATCATCGGCAAGTACGAAAAAGACAGCACAGATAAAGACAGGGCTGGTTTTAAAATGGACAAGGAGAACTTTGATGAAATTGCGGGGCAGCTCGGCTGTTCATCAGAGAACGTGCGCTCTCTTTGTCTCTATTAAGGATCTGATGAAGAAAGTGGAAGACCTGGCTGGCTTTGTCCTGCTGTTTTACCAGGCGTGCCGGGGCCCGCGGTTTCACGCTGCTCAGGCCGGGGAGAATCACCGACCGGCTTCTGCTTGCTGCCTGGGATTTGTCAGCCCGCCGAAAGCCGCCGGCTGCACCCTGCCGCCCGAGATGGCGGCCGCTGCTGCCATCTTCGCCAGCATGGCGGGCTATGAGGCGTACAGGAATCAACACAAAGGCAGCTGGATGCCGCGAGCGCTGCTGAATGTTGTCAGACGCCGTGGCAGAATCACTGTCAAGAGGCTGGCAGACTTGTTGCAAGCTGAGCTGCGTCAGCTCTTGAAGCTGGGCATCGTTCCCCTTCGACAAAGAGGCAAATCCTACACGGCCTACGTGCAGACGCAGTACAGCGCGAATCAGGGATTTGAGAACTTCGTCATCGAGACTGGCTTGGGTGACGGAGCCGGAGGGACAACTGCTGCAACAGAAGAGCTGGCCCAGCTGGAGCTGAACAACCCTGAATGCATTGGTCAACCGGACTGATTGGGCGGCTTTAATAAGCATTTTATTTAAACAAAACTGCCAATTTTTTCTTTTATACTGAAGTACAAATTTGTACCATATTTTTGCGTTGCAATTTTTTATAAAGATTATTCACTTTGTACTCTTGTAAATATTTCAACGCGCCATGTGATTATTCAGCTAATCTAATCAGCTAATAAACTTTAATATTTACTGTAATAAGTGTTTATATGTTGCTTATTATGTAAATTTATCAAATATACTTGCGTGTAATAAAAATCGCAATTCGCTAATTTGTATTACACAAATTTGTATTATATTTTTGCATTGCAATTTAAAAATGTTTTTATTCACATTGTACTATTGTAAATTTTTTACCGCGTCATGGGAATTATTCAGCTAATCTAATCTGTTTTTATTCAGTTTAATAAGCGTTTATATGTTTGCTTATTATATAAATTTATCAAATATGCTTCCGTGTAATAAAAATAGCAATTCGCTAACCCAGTCTCCTCTTTCTTTTTTGTGAGTATCATACTAGTATTTTTTCACAGTTATTTTTAAACTGGTGTACTCTGCTTTTGATAGTCTGGGCTGAAGTACCGGTAAACTTTTGTTGCTAAATTTGGCATAATGACGCTTTGCCTAATTTTTTTATTTTATGTAATTTTTATTTTGGCTACTTCTTAAATTTCTTACTTGGATGCTTTGAATAAATATTTCTATCAGTAGTATAAGATGAAATTCTCATAATTATTCTATGAACTGTATAGTTAAAAAAACTAAAAAAGACTACTAACACCCGTGTGCGATACTCTCTTCATAGATAGACAGCCACTTCAGTTATTAGCGCTCTGGTCTCGGCCCGCACTCAGCTGTCAGATATTGACCAGCCTCAAGGTAGCTTAGAGCTGGCTCCCATACATGTAGCTAAGATCGAGAAGACAGCGAGAGTCAAGCAGGGAGAATTTGAAAAGGCAGAAATCAGCTAATCCGGATCGAGATTAAGGCTTATCATCAAGCCATGCCATAAACAATTAAGTGTATTTAGCTGTTAATCTCGAGGTCACAGGCAATTGAAGGCGACACGATCGCACTGACCATGCTGGGACAGAGGACTTTCTGTAGAGGGTTCTTGCAAGGCGAGTCTCTAAACCGCTGAAAGCATTACCTACGAGCGTATTAAATGTGAATTTTTTGAATTGTCAGACTGCTCATGTTTCATGCAACTATGTACAAGCTTTTTTCGCTTCGATGTAAGTAAAATTCCAGTGCTTACAAAAATGCAGAGCATCGAATAGTTTCCGCTGGGTAGGGTTATCGCTCAAGCAGTTTTTCTCTGTACTGTTGTTAGGCAACGACATCGGTATCACAACAACACACCGACAACGGCACAGAGAGAAACTGCTTGAGCGCTCACCCTACATACTATAGGAACTCTGACAAGCCGTGTGAGTTAGTTTGGATCGATACCGATAGCAAAGTCCTAATCACGAGTCAATGCCGATGCGTGTATTTAAATATTAGTCAATGGGGGGTTGGCGCGTGCATGTGGTTAGAGAGCTGAATTTACGCCGATATAGAATGACAGAGAGAGATAGAAAGAGGCCAACCCCGTAATGCACACAAATACTCAATAGCTAGTAAACATTGAGAACTGCTAAGGCGCAAGCCTACGATTCTTCCCCCCTAAGGAAAAAATGATGAGGAATAAAAATAACAGCTGACGGAAATATAAAATATTGTTATTGTCAGTAAATCAGTTGACGGGAATAAAAATAATATTGTTGTTGTCAGTTCAGTTTGAGATTCAAACAGCGCTTGTCATTTATAAATTTTCGGCCCCTCTGTAGCCTCACGCGGACGCCTCCTGAAGGCAAGGAAGTCCCTCTGGCCGGCGGGCTGGCCGGCAGAGACAGGCTGGCCGGCAGAGGCAGGTTGGCCGGCAGAGGCAGGTTGATCTCCTCAGATGCGGTTTTACACTCTCTGCTGTTGTCAAGCTCAAAATGTTGATCTCCGGGTATTTAGAATACAGGTCCGTAGTAACTAGAAGCATTTGGCCTTGGACAGGTCCGAAGAAGTCCATTCCAAGTTGCTGCCAGGGACCCTCGGGTAACTTTGTCGGTCTCAAAGGTGTCTGATTTGTACGAGTGTCCGACGCTTGACAAGGAATGCAGCATTTCACGAAGACATCACAATCGCTGCGCATCCCTGGCCACCAGACTTTGGTCTGCAGACGCTTGAGTGTTCGATTGGCACCAAGATGTCCGGTGTGGGCCAGTTGCAAAATTGGTCTCCGTAGTGACTCTGGGACGACAATGAGGTCTCCTCGAAGTAGCATTCCATTGTCTTCTGTCAGTTCGCTGCTGATGGCTTTTAGTGCGCGTTGTACCGAGTCGTGTGTGTTCCAGTTTCCTGTCTTGATGGCGCACAGCGCGGCTTGAATTCCTGCGTCTGTCTTTGCTGCGTCTCGAATTTGTTCCGCACTGAAACCTTTTGGCACGGCTCCTGTTGATACAGCGTTGACGTATGCGGTGTCGAAGACCTCTCCCCAGTTTTTCCTGAGCTCTGGAAGCGATTGGCGGCTTAGTAGATCAGCTGGGTTGGACGGCCCCGGTCTGTACACCAAGTTGAAGCGGAGGTGTTGAATCCGAAGAACCATGCGTTCAATCCGTGGTGGCGGGCGGGATCCCGGTCTGAAGAGTGGCAGGACCGGTCGGTGGTCGGTCACCACTGTAAAACTTGGACCACCAGCCAGGTAGTTTTCGAACTTTAAGCAGCCAAATTTGATAGCCAGCGCCTCCCGCTCAATCTGGGCGTACCGCTGCTCAACTTGTGACAGCGCTCTGCTGGCGTAAGCCACTGGTCTACAGATTCCGTCCGGCTGCTTTTGTGTCAGAATCGCACCAAGTCCGATTGGCGATGCGTCAACTATAAGCTCTGTTTGGTGTTTGCGGTCGAAAAAGGCAAGAGTTTCTTCCTTACAGATGATCGATTTGATCTCTTCGAAGGCTTTTGAGTGGCTGGCAGTCCACTCGAATGTCTCCCCTTTCTTTGTTAATTTGCGCGGCGGTGCGGAGACATCAGCGAAGTTAGGTATGAATTTCGCCAGAAAGTTTGCTGTGCCTAGGAACGAGCGAACTTCGGATACGCTGGTCGGCTGTCTGAAGTGCTTCATAGCTTCGGTCTTCTCATTAGCAGGCTGCACTCCTTTTGCAGATAGGTGCATTCCTAGGAACTCGACAGCGGGGACGGCGATTTTGCACTTTTCTTTATTTAGCGTAATGCCGAATTCTTCGAGACGCTGCAGACAGGCTTCGAGTCTTTTGCAGTGCTCTTGCAGGTCCGAAGCGTATACGATGACATCGTCGTGGACCATCGAACAGCATCGATTCCGCTGAGCACGCCGAGCATGACTCTTTGTAGGATTTCGGATGCATTCGTAAAACTTATGCTCAGTCTTTTGAGACGCATTAGTCCGAGCGGCTAAATGCTAAATGTGAAAAGGTGTCGGCTGTTCTCGTGCACTGGGATCTGGTAAAAGGCTTTACGAATATCTAGCTCGCTGAACAGCTTGGCTCCGGACATCTCCTCGGTGACCTCGTCCAATGTCGGTATTTGTTGTTTTTCAGGGATGACATGGGCGTTTAGGTTGCGCAGGTCCTGGCAGATTCGGACTCCGCCATCGTCCTTTGGAACTACAATACTACCATGCGGGCCACCCACGCGCAGGGTCCTTTTACTGGCTCGATGATATCTTGCCTTTCTAGGTCTTTCAGCTCCTTGACGACAGATTCTCGGAGATGCGCCGCAACTCGGGCTAGCGGATGACACACCGGGGCCGCGTTGTCCGACAGCTGAACTTCGACCTGCACGCCTTTGATGCATCTGATTCCATCAAATACTTTTTTGTGCTGATGCAAGATGTCCTGAATGTTCTGGCTTTTATACCCCTCGGCTGCTTTGACGTTGGAGTTGACATCTTCTGTCTGGCTGAGAATTGGCCGCTGGATAAGCAGGATTCCTAGCTCAAAGGCAGCTTGGCGTCCGAGTATCGTTAGACCGTCGCCGTCGAGAACGTGAAAGGGCACAGTTGCGCTAGCGGTACCTATTTTGATGCCTAAGCTCGCAGTACCGATGATTTTGAGAGGTTCGGGCGTTCCATATGCATGAACTTTTACCTTGGTGGTTCGAATTCGCTGATCGGCCAGCTGTCGGAATGTTTTGATGCTCATGATACTGCAGCTGGCTCCGCTGTCCAGCATCATCGGTAGCTTACAGTCTCCGATTTCGACAGTTAACGAGACGTCTGCTGGGAAGCTGCTGTATTTGCACAGGCCGAAAAACGTCTTCGCCAATGCTAGTGTCGAGGTTTGGCTCCGGTGAGGTGCTCACTAGGTTAGCGCTGACTTGCGATCGAATCGTGTTGTTACTCGAGCGTGCTTTGCGGCATGCTTTGGCTAGGTGATTGGTTTTTCCGCAGTTGAGGCAGATTTTTCCTCTCGCCAAGTCGCATGTAGAGTGACCTTTTTCTCCGCAGCGGTAGCATGTCTGCTGTTGAGACTGCCTGCTGCTGCTGCTGCTGCTGCTGGCGGTGCTGGATGCTTCGCGTCCGTTCATCCGGGGCTTGTTGGATCTTGTAACGCTTGCCACCTGCGAATCTGTCTACTCCATCTCCGATGCCTGCTCCTCCGCTGCTTCAAACGCTCTCGCTTTTCGCAGGGCTTCGTCCAAGGAAATGTTGGTCTCTTGGAGTAGCCGCCGTCGCAACTTGTCTGATGTACAGGTCGCTACAAGCTGGTCTCTGATAAGGGAGTCCTTCAGATTTTCGAACTCACAAGCCTCGGCTGAAGCACGCATTCGTGAATACCAAGCTTCGATTTTCTCTCCTTGTTGCTGGATGCAGTTCCTAAATTGGTATCGAGCGAAGACGATGTTCTTTCTCTCTAAAGAAATCCTTTAAAGCATTTAGCGTGTTGTCGAGTGTGGTCTGATTCCCTTCAGCTGGCGGGGGCAGAAGCGTCAATGCAATCTTGAAAGCGTGCTGACCACTCGCTCCAGCGTTTGCCAGCATTGTGAGGGTCGCTGATAATTGAGAACGGCTCTGGTGGGGGCAGAGAAACGTAGCTAGTGGCCATTGCCCTCGCGTAGGTTTGTGTGTTTGCGACGCCACTGTAGGAACTCTGATAAGTCGTGTGAATTTGTTTGGATCGATACCGATAGCAAAGTCCTAATCACGAGTCAATGCCGATGCGTGTATTTCAATGGGGGTTGGCGCGTGCATGGTTAGAGAGTTGAATGTACGCCGATATAGAATGACAGAGAAATGGAAAGAGGCCAACCCCGTAATGCACACTGCTTGAGCGCTCACCCTACATACAATTTAAATAAGCCTGACTGGCGTTCATTCTACTTTACCCTTTTTTATGAGCAAATCTGAGCAAACCGAACAAACTCCTATAAGGCTTAACTCCAATAACGATTCAAACTTTCAGGGGCCGCTTCGGCGTCACAAAGTGGCGTCGGAGCGGCCCCAGGAATTGGTGGATGTCGGGCGGCTTCGATCGCTTGAAGAGCTTCGAGCCGAGTTTGAAGCTACTAAGCACAATGAGCAACAGAAAAAAACGAATACAGCGTGAGTACTTCTGATGGGGGAAAATCATTTGTTGCTTAAGCTGCATGAGTATAGTAGGAAACATGGGAATTTTCAAGACTTTCTTGTAGCCTACCCTCGAAAGTGTACTTCATTCTTTTTTAAGGCCCAATTGAAATAGGAAAATTTGGAAGACCAAACCTTTTAGAAAATCTCTTGGGCCATTCAACTTCATGTTCCCCTCGTGAGCAGGGAATGCAGTTTGTTAGAGGAGACTGAGAAGACTATGCAGAAAGTTTTTGTAATCAGAGTAGGTCTCATTTGGGTGCAAGCGTCAGTTCTAAAAATGGAAGCGCATTCGTCATACCTTCGTGCACAATGCCCCAAACGCCAGCGACGAAGCTTATTATTGTTCATGCGTTAGGAACATGTTCAACTTAAAGCGTGAGGCTGACTCTAAGGTCTTGCCAAAACTTTTTTGCTGGGAGAATTCTGTCAGCAGAGTTAATTAGCAGCAAAATTATCAAAGGTGGAATCCATCTGACATTTTTTTGCATTGCTGGAGCGAAGCAACGCAGGCACACGAAATTCAAGAACACAGGCCAACTTTTTGTTGTGCGCCTTCTCAAACAAAAATCATTTAAGTCGCCCCTTCCGTGTGCCTGCGTTGCTGCCTTCCGGCGAATCTCCTTTGATATCTGATACATGTAGCACGTAGTTTTGATGGTAAAACTTTTAATACTGTGCAAAAAAGAGATTGAATGCCATTTGAATTCTAAATTCCACAGCGGATTTCTAATCGGCAATAAGCGCAAAGGAGTGTCACAAGTCAAGGATAATCATCAGTCGCTAAATGCTCTGGAAGCAGGTCAAAGTAAGTGGCACTTGTGAATGTCTCAATGCCTTAGGAATATAACAATGAACAGTACGATCTACAATCGCAAGCTAAAAGTGGGGATGTGAGGAGCGGGGATCTGGGATGTGAGGAGCGGGGATCTGGGATGTGAGGAGTGGGGATCTGGGATGTAAGGAGTGGGGATCTGGGATGTGAGGAGTGGGTATCTTTGATGTTAGGAGTAGGGATCTGGGATGTGAGGAGCGGGTATCTTTGATGTTAGGAGTAGGGATCTGGGATGTGAGGAGTGGGTATCTTTGATGTTAGGAGTAGGGATCTGGGATGTGAGGAGCGGGTATCTTTGATGTTAGGAGTAGGGATCTGGGATGTGAGGAGTGGGTATCTGGGATACAAGGAGCGGGGATCTGGGATGTGAGAAGTGGGTATCTTTGATGTTAGGAGTAGGGATCTGGGATGTGAGGAGCGGGTATCTTTGATGTTTGGAGTAGGGATCTGGGATGTGAGGAGTGGGTATCTGGGATGTGAGGAGCGGGGATCTGGGATGTGAGAAGTGGGTATCTTTGATGTTAGGAGTAGGGATCTGGGATGTGAGGAGTGGGTATCTTTGATGTTAGGAGTAGGGATCTGGGATGTGAGGAGCGGGTATCTTTGATGTTAGGAGTAGGGATCTGGGATGTGAGGAGTGGGTATCTGGGATGTGAGGAGCGGGTATCTTTGATGTTAGGAGTAGGGATCTGGGATGTGAGGAGTGGGTATCTGGGATGTGAGGAGCGGGGATCTGGGATGTGAGAAGTGGGTATCTTTGATGTTAGGAGTAGGGATCTGGGATGTGAGGAGTGGGTATCTTTGATGTTTGGAGTAGGGATCTGGGATGTGAGGAGTGGGTATCTGGGATGTGAGGAGCGGGGATCCAAGATTTCGGAAAACCAACTGTGGCCATCTGGGATGTCAGATACATTTTTATTTTTAATGACAGGCAGCTAAACGTGCTTTTTTCAAATTGCGTTTTAGATTTAGTATCGACAGAAACAAGCATTGCGGTGTCCATCGTAATTGAGAATGCCAACAGAAACGATACGTCCGAATGTGAACATGGCTACAAGGCTGACCGCGGATACATCCGAAAAGTAGCCGAGAAACTTGGTTGTACTGACAAGCCTATTGAGTACAAACCTGGTGACCGATCGAAGCAAGAACTGCTCAAGTTTATCAGAGAGAAATGTCCGCTACATGTGGCAAGAGTATTTCTGTTCATTTCATCGCATGGGAACAGAAATGGATTTTCAACTGGAACAGAGCATGTCCGATTGAGGGAGCTGTTGGAACCATTGTCAAGGGCAGCAGACGAGGTTCTGACATTTTACCATGCTTGTCGAGGCACCAAAGAGCATTTCGTGAAGCAAGAGGACCCAGCGCTCGACTCTGGAGACGATGGAGACGGTGAAGCTGGAGACGGAGCCTCACTGCCAATGGAGCTGCGGCTCAACTGCTCGGTGATCTACAGCAGCCAGAGCGGCTACGTCAGCCGATGGCAGGAGAAGGACGGCAGCCGGTTGCTGATGGCCGTGCGGTATGTACTCTGTTTTTACGGTTACCGATTATTCAATAACAATACGAGTATTGCTGGCTTAGCTCAAAAAATCCAAAAAAGGCTGAATTATATTGATGGATATGGAATTGATCATGAATTTAATGGAATAATAAAAAAGTGTTACCCCCGAGTAGCTTATGCTGAAAAAATTAATAATGCTAATAATAATAAAAATGTTACAAGTACCAATAATATTGACAATAATATACAATAGTATAATGAGTAATATTATTAATATTAATAATACTGTATGAAAAAAAATTAATTATTATTGTAAGAAAATTAATCAAGTGTCAATCTATTGGAAAAATTAAACTTGATTCGTGTGTTCTCATGGTGATGGCATAAAAGAAAGTTGATGCCAGAGAGATTGCAACATCTCAGGAAAAATCAAAGTCGTGTTATTTCTGCTTCTTTTTTGCCTGCACATAATTGCTGCACATCGCTAAGGCAGCTGGTTGCCCAAACTTGAACTGATGAGAAAAAATAAATAAGCCACAACATACTCAGCACCAGCACTTAATATCAATAAACTGCTCATTCCTAGCAACTGAATTTAAAAAACCGCCTGGCAGTTTGAATGCGAGCGCTAGCATTACTGCAGGTTTATTTCCACCGGACTGCACTGTACATAATGATTACTAAACATTATACTTATTAATAAGAATTCAGCAGACAACACAAACAATAGGAAAAGTTATTAGGAAAAACAGCACAATTAACTCGGACATAAGTCCGCAGTTTGTCACAATGACTCAGAAAGCGAACCGAGTCCTGATGTCCTCCAGCTTCTTGGACAGCTCGCTGGGTGTCCGATCCAGCTCCTGGGCAATCTCCTTCTGCCTGGCCGGCTCCAGGTTGTTGAACATCTCGCACAGGTCGCCGTCGATCACTCGCCGATTGGGAAAGTACATCGACCGGAACTGCAGGTGGTCCCGGCCAAGCAGAGACAGGTGCTGGGAGCGCATGTGCAGCTCCAGGTGCTGGAACAGGTCGTGCTGCTCCTTGCTGGCCAGCAGGGGGAGCGCGATGCCTGGGGAGTGAGGGAGGGTTTACTTGTTGCTAGGGGTCTGGGATGTCAGGAGCTTAAAGTGGGGATTTGGGATGCCAGGAGCTTAAAGTGGGGATTTGGGATGTCAGGAGCTTAAAGTGGGGATTTGGGATGTCAGGAGCTTAAAGTGGGGATTTGGGATGCCAGAAGCTTAAATTGGGGATATCTGGGATTCCTATAGATTAAAGTGGGGATCTGGGATGCCAGGAGCTTAAAGTTGACACCTGGTACTAGTAGAAGTGTAGCAGTTTGATATAAGGGGGTGAGCCGCATCTCATTGCTCGGCGCATTCGCGCTGCCCGCCGCCTCTGGTGGATTACACTGCCATTGTTAGACAGGAGGCCTTCTCTTTTGCCGGCTTCATTTGGAACAGTGCCCTAGAGGTGAAAGGGCTTCTCGATGCTCTTAACAGGGTGCAAGGCCGCGCTTGTCGAGCTATCATGAGCGCGGCTCCCTCTAGCATGAACTCCTTCCTGGACATTCCACTGGACTTCTTTGTCAGAGGCGAGGCAATGAAGACCACCCGCCGTCTGCTTGACGCGGGTGTCCAAATCCAGAAGCAGTTCACCTTCAGAAAGCGGAACCTCCAGCCGCACGGCGACCTCAGCCTGCGAGACCTGGAAGCAGCGAGAGGCCTGCTGACCTTCTCGGACGGAATCCCGTCCACGCTCTGCCCTCCGCTCAAATTCAAAACCAGCATTCCACCCGTCATGAAGCAAGATACAACTGGAAACCCCATGAAATCCACAGCTTCACTGACGGGTCCCAAATTAACTCCGCCTCTGGAGGGAGAACCGTGGCGACCTTCTCCAAGCACAGCGGCACCTGCACCACCGTTTTCAAGAACGAAGTTCTCGCCATCAGCTCCTGCGCCATGGAGCTGTACAATCAGCGCGTCTGGGGGAAGGAGATTATCCTCGACTCGGACAATCAAGCGGCGATCCTCGCCCTTGAGCGCACCACCACCGGCTCGCGTACAGTCCTCGACAGCATCGGGCAGCTCAACCGCTTAGGCACATCTAACGAGGTGTCCCTAAGGTGGATCCCCGGGCACTCGGGCCACCCCGTCAACAAGTTGGCCGATTGCCTGGCCAAGGCTGGCTCGACCGGTTCTTTTACTGGTCCCCTGCCCGTGGCCCCAACCCCCACCGCCGTTGTCACCACTCGGATCAACCAGTGGGTGGCTTCAAAGCACAGGGAGAGGTGGGCTAACGCCCCCGACTGCCAACAATCCCGTGCCGCTGTCCCCTGTCCTTCCTCCGCCCTGCGCAAGGCCCTGCTTGGACTCAACCACAGCAGGGACATCAGGGCCGTGACCATGGCCTTCTCGGGTCATGGCTGTTTTGCCAAGCATCGTTACCTCCAAAAAAACGGAAAAATCCGTAGCGAGGAATGCCCTTTCTGCATCTCCGGTGTCTGTGGATACCCCGCCTTTACTCAGGACAGGCTCATCTACCTCGGCCCACACCCGGACCTTTCCGATGTTTTCAGGCTCGAGAACCTCTGCCTACCTAAGGGCTACCGGGCGAGCGACAATCCACCTCCTGGACTTTCCGGAGGGGGACCGCGCTGCAGGCACCGGCACCACCGTGGATCTACATTACATTACATACATTACAACGACGCTAGGGTCGGGGGGCGCTAGCGCGCACACGATTGCGAAAAAGAGGAGTAGGGCAGGTCGCAGCAGTCTGGGGAGTCAGTCCAATTGCCTCCGTGGATCTCCCTGCGCGACACCGCAGCACCGGCTGCCCGTGGTCGCCAGGGGTTAGTGAAATGGTCGGCAACGCCTCCTCGCAGCATCCGGATGCACGGAGCCCCCTGCAGCTGAGTCAAGTAAGTCAAGGCACTTAAGCAAACCGGCTTTACTTGTAGTGCGGCAAGTGTCCATGCAAGCAAGCTCTTTCTGTGTGCCCCCTCCCCCGCCGCGTGTGCACGCTCTGTCTCTTTTTGGTTGGGTGGGCGCCCAACCCCTCCGCCAAGGCTCCAAGGCTCTTGTTGCTGAAAAATTGATGAACATTTTTTAGAAGTTTAGGAGTTTTTACAGCTCGAATTGCTGAGTTCAAACCTCTTACATGTATAGACCATTTCGAACCTTACTGATGATTTACCTAAGCATGCAGATAATTTAAATTATTTGGCAAATTTGTGTATTCATGAGAGCAAAAATCTTTGAAAAAGGCTTTGAAGTTTTGAGCATTTTGCTACAATCTTTTGCCAGAAAAAGAAAGGTTGTCACAAAAATTGTTTTTTTTTCTAAAGAAGAAGCACTTTTTATGACTATTGTGATACTGTAAGAATTCCCAATGCATAGTCTTTATATTTTTAGGTCTGTGGACTCAACCAAACCAAATGCATTCATTCTGTATAGGCCAGGATAATATAAAATATTCTTAAATATTCTTAAGGGTGCAAAAGTTCATTGGAAACCTCACCTGGCATGAGACAGCCATCTGTGCATTCACTCCTACCCCAACATGGTTCTACCCATCAAAAATACTGAGTACCTTGTTTCAAATTGTTTTAATAGTTTGCTTTATTTTATTACAAAATACCTGACAATGCAACCTTAGATGAGCATAGATGATGCACCTTTTCATTTAAAGAGGCTAAGTAAGGAATTCCTAATTACTTTACACTCATGTTTTTTGCCGCCTCCATAACAGTAATATTGTATTTAATATCTGCAGCTCCAATCCAGAGTTAAAATGGACCAGCAAAACCATTCTAACAAAGAAAATTTGCCTCCGGAAGCTGCAGCACCAATCGGCAGGACCAGAAACTCGAGCGTTTCTGCCGATCCCGAAGAGGACAATGTTGCTCCGCTGCCAGATCATTCAGGTTTGTGCGCATGACTTTTGCCCAGCAACTAAAAAGTTGATTCCTTTTTGCAAGCCAATGCAGTTTTCAACGTCTTCTTTACGTCGAATGACCTTTCAGAGCCGCAAGGCCTGCAACGGCAAAGTGACGCCTCACTTCCCCCTGCTGAGGCCGCCTCAATCAGTACGATCACTTTGCGACTACTTGTTCTGAGCCCTCACCCGCTAGTTGAAACCTTGGGTAACTTACGACCAATGCCGTCAGTCAGACTGCGGGCAATTCAGATTGGCAGCCTTGAGGAGTACCGAAATGCAGTCAGGAACAACTTGGATGATGCTTATTATTCTGGCAGCAGGTGGCTGCTTCATGTTCTGTTGGTAACAGCAGACGGGCGACCTGTTCTTGGCGGCATAGTGCATGAAAGCGACCTGTACGATTGCATTCCCAGGAATCGGCGGCCTGACCTGGAGTCAGTTACAATATTTCAACTGTGCGTGTCTATTGGCGTATTTTCCCCCCAAGAGGCCACGTCAAGCCTTCCACTTAACCGGTGTGTAATTGATTAACTTGTTTTCACTTTATTCATTTGTAGAGATGAAGTGCACTGCTTGTTCATCTTGCCTATTCCCCAAGTGTTAAAAAGTCGTGGAAATTATGGTTATCAGTAGGGTAACTCTAAGTTTTCGCCATAACCTCCTTTTTCACAGACCGCAGCAGGTCCAGCAGATTCAACATAGCGCAGCTTTCAGTGGCCTTGAGGTCTACAGATTCACTGCCCAATTTTCCGGTTGGGATTCGCTAAATATTTACTTGGAGCGGGCTGTGACTTCTATTACCGAACAACATGGAGTGAGCAACATGGTGCGCCTGCTGCAAGCTGTAGGATTTGAATTTCTGCTGGGAACTGGAATTCCTAGAGGTTTGGATCCTCAAGGATACAGACAAACACAAATTACAGACTTACCCCAGCTAGTGGGTGAGGAACCCGCTGAGCTGGCACATGTACGCGCAGAGTCCGGACAGAACACTCTGTTAGCGGTGGGCGTGTTTGTGCAGAGCTACAGCACCTCAGGAAGTACGAGTAATCTTCCGGATAGGTCTGGTTGCGACGCCGATTTTAAGAACTGCAGAGAAATTTCTGAGATGCTTGGCTGCATAAAAAACAACATCTACATGCTGCATGGATATAATATCTTAAAAAGCACCTATTCAGATTTCATCAAGGCCATATTAAATTCATGCAAACGCCATTCAGCCAATGCGTCATCAAATATTAAAATTTACTTGTTCATATCGGCCCATGGATCTCAAGACGGCTTTGTCCTCTCAGACGGAACAGTTGTTGAACTTCCGAAATTGGTAAACAAATTGAAAAAAATTGCCAGCCACGTCAGAGTCTTCTACCAGGCTTGCAGAGGCGCTTATCGGCACAGTGTTGATGAGCTCAGCACCGGGCTGGAAGGCTTCAGCTTTGAAGTCTTCAGCTTTGAAGACGCTGCAACCGCTGGCAGCTCGTTGCCAAGTCTTGTGCCGGGCTGCTCCGCGCTTTTCGCCAGCTGTCCAGGGCACATGGCCTACTCTCGGCCAGACACAGGTGGCTGGATGCTGCAGGCTCTACACAAAGTTCTCGAAGATTGTCCCCGCATCCGCCAGACCAACTTGAGCAGCATTGAAGACTTTCGTCAGCTGGCTAACATGGTACAGAGGTGCATGCAAGATCTGGTTGGCGGAAAGCCCATCAAATGCGAGAAAACCCAGTCGCATGGCCAGATTCAGTTTGTACTGCACCTGCCTGAATAGACCGCATATTAATACACCTGCTGATGAGACCACAACTAATATTAATATTGTTAAATAAAATAGATTAGTGTGTTCTCTGGTGATGGCTTACTTTAAATGAAAAGTTGATGCCACGATGATTGCAACATCTCATGAAAATTCATAGTCGTTATTATTGCCTCTTTTGCTCGGATATTGCTGCACATTGCCGCGGACTGCCAATATAGCATTTTGCAGCCCATTTGGGCTTACGCGCATTTAATTTAATCCAAGTTACGTTTGCTAATGTAACAGAGCTTTTGTCTATGGTAGCAAGGCTGGCGCAGCGGCATTTAATTTGGTCCAACAAGCATCCATTTGGTCCAAACACTCGTGAGTCATTGGACAAACTCTTGCCTTCTCTCAACCGTCTGCAGGTTGTTCGCACCGCTGGAATGTCAGCGTCTCTACCAAAAATTTTCAGTTGCTTTTCCAGAGCTCTGCTGATAGTCGAAATCTGATAACCAACTGGAGCTGTTCCCTCAACTTCTGCTGCATTTCGGCAACGTCAACAAAGGGTTCGTCTCCACTGCATCGAGTAGCAGTTGGACCTGAGGCTCTCGAGCAACTTTCCTTGGCGATTGCCAACCTTTCGCAGGCAATCTCTGCCGGCAGAGTTTCAACGCGCTGCTGGATGCTGTAAACCACCTTTTCTTTTACATTCAGCAACCTTGCAATGTCCTTTGGGTGTTCACCTCCGTCGAGTGCTTCGATCACAAGCCAATGACATCCGTTCAACAGCCTAGCATATGGTCCACAATTCTGGGACTGAGCTGCAAATGAACTAAATGGACCAAATTGATGCTTGTTGGACCAAATTAAATGCCGCTGTGCCAGCCTTGCTACCATAGACAAAAGCTCCATTACTTTGACAAACATATCTTGGATTAAATTCAATGCGCGTAAGCCCAAATGGGCTGCAAAAAGCTATACTTTAATAGAGTAGAAAAACCAGGGCATACTCAGCACCAGCATTTATTATTAATTAGCTGCTCATTCCTAGAAATTGAATTTAACAAAAAACGCCAGGCAGTTTGAATGCGAGCGCTAGGATTGCTGCAAGTTTATTTCCACCGGACTGGAAACTGTACATAATGATTACTAAACATTATACTTATTAATAATAATTCAACAGACAACACGAATAAGAAAAGTTATTAGGAAAAACGGCACAATTAACTCGGACAAAAGTCCGCAGAGTCAAACAGTTTGTCACAATGACTCAGAAAGCGAACCGAGTCCTGATGTCCTCCAGCTTCTTGGACAGCTCGCTGGGTGTCCGATCCAGCTCCTGGGCAATCTCCTTCTGCCTGGCCGGCTCCAGGTTGTTGAACATCTCGCACAGGTCGCCGTCGATCACTCGCCGATTGGGAAAGTACATCGACCGGAACTGCAGGTGGTCCCGGCCAAGCAGGGACAGGTGCTGGGAGCGCAGGTGCAGCTCCAGGTGCTGGAACAGGTCGTGCTCCTCCTTGCTGGCCAGGGGGAGCGCGATGCCCACCTGAGGAGTGAGGGAGGGTTCAATTGTCGCTAGGGGTCTGGGATGTTAGATAGATAAAAGTGGGAATCCGTGTCAAAAGCAGAGCGTGTGGATCTGGTCGGCCAGGAGCTTAAAGAGGGGATCTGGGATGTCAGGAGCTTAAAGTGGGGATCTGGGATGTCAGGAGCTTAAAGTGGGGATCTGGGATGTCAAAAGCTTAAAGAGGGGATCTGGGATGTCAGGAGCTTAAAGTGGGGATCTGGGATGTCAGGAGCTTAAAGTGGGGATCTGGGATGTCAAAAGCTTAAAGTGGGGATCTGAGATCCCAGGAGCTTTAAGTGGGGATATCTGAGATGCCAGGAGCTTAAAGTGCAATCTGGGATGTCAGAAGTTTAAAGTGGGGATCTGGTAGTGCAGGCAGGGGGGTGCGGCAGACTGCAGCCAAGCCGGCACTCACGGATCCGCTGATGGTGGTGTACAGCAGGCAGTCGTTCCGCCGGGCACCAGGCTGGTCTTCCGCAGGCTGCTCAGCGCCTCGCCCACGTGGAAGGTGCACTCAGCCACGCATTTCTGGCTGGAGCTGCCCAGCAGGCCGCCCCTGTCAAACAGGGAGCCGCGCGCCGAGCCCAGGTCGCCAACATCGTCGGCGTCGTCTTCGACAGCGTCGGGCGGCAGGCGGAGGACGCTGATGTTGCCGAACTTGTCGCCGACAGCGACACTGAACTGGTCCAGCATGGCCAGGCAGGTCACCCAGCGGGGCAGCGAATCGTCAGCGAACACCAGCAGCTGGTTGTCCGAGGCTCGGTAGCGCATCCAGAAGACCGACTCCTGCAGGCGTAGGGTTTTGAGATACTTGGTTATATTGTTTTCGATACATATCGGCCTACTTAAAATAGCGGGAAACTAAAGCTGCTTTATCATGTTTTTCGAGACATATCGGATTACAGGGAAACTAAAATTCCTCAATGAAATAGTTTCACGATACATATCGGCTAACTTAAAATAGCACATGGCTAAAACTGCTTTATCATTCTGATTTCGATACATATCGGCTTGCTTAAAATAGCGAGAAACAAAAACTGCTTTATCATATTGTTTTCGATACATTTCGGCTGACTTATAACAAAGAGCTTAAAACTGCTTTATCGTATTGTTTCCGATACATATAGACTTCTCAAAATAGTAGATGGCTAAAACTGCTTTATCATGCTGTTTTCGATACATATCGGCTTACTTCTAACAGAAAGACGTCGACAGCTTAGGATGGTACACATATTAATCAAATATTTTAATGTAACAATAGAACAGAATATTAAACTCTTATTAGCTACTGATATTTATCCAGCATATAATTGGAGTTTTATGGAATAATTTGCTACGGAACGCAAGAAATGAACTAATATTACTAAGCTCAGACTGTGTGCTACAATTTCTCACCTGCACATCGGCAGCGACCACGCGGTCGCCGAAAGCCGCTACGGACACAATGTAGTTGGGCAGGGCTTTGGTCTCGCATTTGCGCAACATTTTCTGCTTGCCCAAATCGTAGATTCGCAGCACGCGACCGACTGAGACCAGGACGCGACCCTGAAAAAATTATAAATTATTTTTACAGAAATCTCCCATAAATCCCAACACAGACGGAAATCTCCCACAAATCCCATTCCAACAGACAGAAATCTCCCACAAATCCCAACACAGTCAGAAATCTCCCTCAAATTCTCCTCCCCTCTCCCAGAAATCTCCCAAAACTTCTCCTCCCCTCTCCCAGAAATCTCCCCAACACAGGTACAATTCGTAACCAGGTAGATAAAAGCGGTCGTGCACCTGAAAGGGGCACATAGCCTGAGGCGCATCCTCCACAGCGGTCTCGTGCAGAAAGTCCAGCCTTTCGAGAGCGCCAACAACCCGATAGGTTCGCAGGACGGCGCCGCCAACGGACCTGGGCGCCAGGGTCATGTCCTTGACAATGCCAACTAGCAGGTAGGATTCCATGGGGTTGCAGGCGAACCGGCACAGGCAGATGCTGAGCGCAGCTTCATTCTGCTGTAGTCGGATAATCTGAGCAGTCTGGCCAGTGAGCGGTCGCATCACGCGGATCACGGAGGCCCACATGCCGGCGCCCGGCTTGGGTGCGCCAAACACTGGCTCTGGCAGGTTCTCGCTGAGGAAGGCGGCGGCCATCTCCCTGACCAGCTGGGCGTCACCGGATCGGTCACCGTCGGCTCCGGCCTGCTCCAGCATCTCCTGAGCAATCTGGCGCTTCTTCTGCTGCTTGCTGTCCTCAGTGAAGGCGTTGTGCTCAGTCTCGATAAGCACGGCTTGGCCGCTCTCGTGTAGCAGCAGGCGGCGCGGCGTGTACTGCAGGGGGAAGGTCACCTGCGGGCGGGGAGGGGGCACATGGTGTAATAGTGTCTGTCTTAGTGTCTGTCTGTCTGTCTGTCTCTCTGTCTGTCTTTCTGCCTGCCTGTCTGCCTGCCTGTCTGTCTTAGCGTCCGTCTGTCTGTCAGTCTGTCTGTCTGTCTGTCTGTCTGTCTTAGTGACTGTCTTTCTGTCTGTCTTAGTGTCTGTCTGTCTGTCTGTCTGTCTGTCTTCCTAAGTGCCTGTCTGTCTGCCTGTCTGTGTTTGTCTGTCTATTGCCCTCAGCCAGGCCAGCTGCAGCAGCAAAACACAATAAGCGCAAACCTGATTAAACACGGTGCCGAGTTTCTCTAGGCTGAGAATCCGCAAAGTGCTGGCACTTATTGCCACAATGCCCTCCAGGCACTGCTCAGACGAGAAGCCGGACGCGAACTCCAGACTACCGTAGGACAGCGGAGTCAGGTGGAAGCGGCTCTGGTAGGTGTAATAAAGCCAAGATCGCGAGGAGATGGCGAGCACAGCTTCCGAGCCTTGGACGAACACTCGGAACAGTTTCACTGGCCGGCTGCCCAGGTACCTGGTGCGGGTGTCGGACAGGTCTCCAGTCACTGGGTCGATCAGAGCCCGAAGCAGCACCCCATTCTGCAGCCCGATGTTCAGGTAGTGCGTGCCGGCGCTCCAGCCCACGTCGCCTCCGCCACTGACGCCGCCGGGAGCGTCCGGAGCGGCGCCTGATTGGAGAATTAATGGGAAGGGAATTATGTTTATACTACAGAGATGGTTATGTTGTAAGTAGTAACAGGCAGTCTGTAGAGGCATAAGAGATAAAGCGAAAATCACTTTTCTCGTTAGACAAAAATCGAAATCATGAGCTGAAGAAGCTCAGTAGTAGACAAACCAGAAACTCAGCATTAGATAAACCAGAAACTCAGCAGTAGATAAACCAGAAACTCAGCAGTAGATAAACCAGAAACTCAGCAGTAGATAAACCAGAAACTCAGCATTAGATAAACCAGAAACTCAGCAGTAGACAAACCAGAAACTCAGCAGTAGATAAACCCCAGTAACTCAGCACTAGACAAACCCCAGAGACCAACCTGACAAAGTAGATCCCAGCTGAGCCAGGCACAGAGACTCAGGCGGCGCTGGCAGCGCCTGCAGGCTGAGCGGCGCCAAGCAGTCGGCCGGGTCCAAGCTGACGATCCGGACGGTGTTGTCCGACAGTCCCACGGCGAGAAACCGGCAGCGCTGCTCACCGGGCGGCACCCGGCCAAGAGCCATGCAGACCACATCTGCAGACATGTCCTTCCGTTCGGTGTACTCGTTCAGCTGGCCGGCCGCGTCCATCTCGAAGTACACCAGCTCGCCGCCGGCCAGGGCGATGGCCACCTGGCGTTGGTTGACGGCGCATCTGGCGATGATCCGCTTACCAGGTGCGCGCCATTCGTTGATGCGCTTGTCCGCCCGGATGTGGCGAATGCCGTCAGGGTACACCTGCAGGGATCAGGCATAGATGTCCAATATTAAGCCTAGTGTACACTGACTCCCTACCCCAATGTACATTGACTCCTTACACCAGTACACTGACTCCTTACCCCAGTACACTGACTCCTTACCCCAATGTACACTGACTCCCTACCCCAATGTACACTGACTCCTTACCCCCAGTGTACACACTACACAAACTCTTTAACCCCAATGTACATTTTAATGTCTTACCCCCCCGTGTACATTTCAATCTGTTCAATCTCTTGCCCTCAGCATGCGTACATTAGAACGCCCTCCAACAATTGTACATTAGACGCCCTATCCCAGCGTACATTCTCAATTCAGTTTACGCACCTGCACGAGAGCGTCGGCACCCAATTGGCCGCACTGCAGTGTCGGCGTGGTGCCCAGGAATCCGGAATCGGTGACTTCCTCCACGGTTTCGCCGATGCTCAACACCAGGGTGGCGTTGACGAACGACACCACAATGTAGGAGTCGAACTCCTCATCGCTGAATCGTTTCACTGTCCAGACGGCGTTGGGACTGCCGGGCAGATCCGACACGGCCATCTCGCTGATCTCCAGGCCGTGACGAAGGACGCGCAACGAGGACCGGGGACCGCGGCCGCACAGGGTGAACAGCTGGGCCGAGTCCTCGCGGGCCAGGTCCGCCACCTGGGGTTGCGGGGGAAGGGACGGTGGTTGAGCAAAGAGCGTATCGACACGTTGCTCTAAAGTACATATCCAACAACTGTTCCTAAAGTACATATAGAACAACTCGCCTTCAAGTACATCAACTCACCCTAAAGTACATATAGAACAACTCACCCTAAAGTACATAGCCAAAACTTCACCCTAAAACACATACTAAACTTTCGGCCAATGTTAATCTAACCAATTACCCAAAAGTACACTATGCCCTATAATTGAGCCGCACAGCTCAGACCCACCTGACAGTCCATCACTGGGCAGAGGCTATCCAATTCGTCAACCATAACCAGGTTGCGCAGCGGCCTAGGCGCAAAGTAGAACGTGTCGCCCTGGTCCAGCGGTATCGCCGAAGAGAACGTCGGCTCATCGTCGTCGCCCAAATGAGCGATCTGGTACAGATAGTGGTTGCCAAATTCCGAGGCCACGAACAGGAAGCCGGTACGGAGGACGCACATACTGGCAGCTACTGGCACCGTATCGAAGTATTTCAGACGGATCTCCGTGACCAAGTCTTCGTCTGTTTCCAGCGTCAGTTTGAACACGTCGCCCTGAGATGGAGTTCAATTGAGCTTGATAGTGAGCAAGACGGAGAGAAGGCGAGAGGGGAGACGGGAGAAGACGAGAGGGAGACGGTGAGAAGGCGAGAGGGGAGATGGGAGAAGACGAGAGGGAGACGGTGAGAAGGCGAGAGGGAGACGGGGAGAAGACAAGAGGGAGACGGGGAGAAGACGAGAGGGAGACGGGAGAAGACGAGAGGGAGACGGGGAGAAGACGAGAGGGAGACGGGAGAAGACAAGAGGGGAGACGGGGAAGACGAGAGGGAGACGGGGAGAAGACGAGAGGGAGACGGGGAGAAGACGAGAGGGAGACGGGGAGAAGACAGAGGGAGACGGGGAGAAGACGAGAGGGAGACGGGGAGAAGACGAGAGGGAGACGGGGAGAAGACGAGAGGGAGACGGGGAGAAGACGAGAGGGAGACGGGAGAAGACGAGAGGGAGACGGGGAGAAGACGAGAGGAGACGGGGAGAAGGCGAGAGGGGAGACGGGAGAAGGCGAGGGAGGAAACGGAGAGAAGGCGGGGTGAGACGGAGAGAAGGCGATGGAGGAGACGGGGAGAAGGCGAGAGGGAGACGGGGAGAAGGCGAGAGGGGAGACGGGGAGAAGGCGAGGGAGGAAACGGAGAGAAGGCGGGGTGAGACGGAGAGAAGGCGATGGAGGAGACGGGAGAAGGCGAGAGGGAGACGGGGAGAAGACGAGAGGGAGACGGGGAGAAGGCGAGAGGGGAGACGGGGAGAAGACGAGGGAGGAAACGGAGAGAAGGCGAAAGTCAGTGTACGATGGGCGGAGGGGCAGGCGAGAGGGAGAGGTGAGTAAAGGGAAGAACCAAAACCTGAAAGCAAATGGCTTTACCTGCTCAGTCTGCACCAGAAAGAAGAACATGGTTTTAGTCTTGTGAGAAGCGGCGCACACCAGCATGACAGACCTATCGGGATCGTCCAAATCGTTGCGTCGCCTAGGCAACGGGATTCGAATATCGGGCTGGTCGCCAGAGTGCTTATAGGTGATGTAGTTTTCCGAGCAGACTAGCAGGCCGCTGGGGCCTTCTTGGCCGCCGGGCACGCAGATGAGGAAGTTGGCGTGCTCCTCCAACGGCTCCGAGTACTTGCGGACCACGTGGTTGAGGCCGAGGTCCAGTTCGTAGTAGGTCAGGTGCTGCAGCGCCTTCTGAGCTGCCTCTCCGCTAGTGTCCGTGTCGGCCTCTTCGAAGTCCATCTCGATGCAGGCGAACATCGGATTCTCGTAGCCCACGTCCATGCCTGAGGGTCGGCGGGGGTAAAGGACTGTGCGATTGTGGACTGCGGGATTCTGGGACTGGGGATTGAAGGACTGGGGGATTCTGGGACTGGGGATTGTTGGACTGGGGGATTCTGGGACTGGGGATGTAGGACTGGGGGATTCTGGGACTGGGGATTGTAGGACTGGGGATTGTAGGACTGGGGATTGTAGGACTGGGGGATTCTGGGACTGGGGATTGTAGGACTGGGGGATTCTGGACTGGGGATTGAAGGACTGGGGGATTCTGGGACTGGGGATTGTTGGACTGGGGGATTCTGGGACTGGGGGATTCTGGGACTGGGGATTGTAGGGCTGGGGGATTCTGGGGCTGGGGATTGTGGGGCTGGGGGATTCTGGGACTGGGGATTGTAGGGCTGGGGGATTCTGGGGCTGGGGATTGTGGGGCTGGGGGATTCTGGGACTGGGGATTGTAGGACTGGGGGATTCTGGGACTGGGGATTGTAGGACTGGGGGATTCTGGGACTGGGGATTGTAGGACTGGGGGATCCTGGGACTGGGGATTGTAGGACTGGGGGATTCTGGGGCTGGGGATTGTGGGGCTGGGGGATTCTGGGACTGGGGATTGTAGGACTGGGGGATCCTGGGACTGGGGATTGTAGGACTGGGGGATTCTGGGGCTGGGGATTGTGGGGCTGGGGATTGAAGGACTGGGGGATTCTGGGACTGGGGATTGTTGGACTGGGGGATTCTGGGACTGGGGATTGTAGGACTGGGGATTCTGGGACTGGGGATTGTAGGACTGGGGATTGTAGGACTGGGGATTCTGGGACTGGGGATTGTAGGACTGGGGGATTCTGGGACTGGGGATTGAAGGACTGGGGGATTCTGGGACTGGGGATTGTTGGACTGGGGGATTCTGGGACTGGGGATTGTAGGACTGGGGGATTCTGGGACTGGGGATTGTAGGGCTGGGGGATTCTGGGGCTGGGGATTGTGGGGCTGGGGGATTCTGGGACTGGGGATTGTAGGGCTGGGGGATTCTGGGGCTGGGGATTGTGGGGCTGGGGGATTCTGGGACTGGGGATTGTAGGACTGGGGGATTCTGGGACTGGGGATTGTAGGACTGGGGGATTCTGGGACTGGGGATTGTAGGACTGGGGATCCTGGGACTGGGGATTGTAGGACTGGGGATTCTGGGGCTGGGGATTGTGGGGCTGGGGGATTCTGGGACTGGGGATTGTAGGACTGGGGGATCCTGGGACTGGGGATTGTAGGACTGGGGGATTCTGGGGCTGGGGATTGTGGGGCTGGGGGATTCTGGGACTGGGGATTGTGGGGCTGGGGATTCTGGGACTGGGGATTGTGGGGCTGGGGGATTCTGGGACTGGGGATTTTGGGACTAAAGAATTCTGGGACTGAGGGACTCTGGGACTGAGGGATTCTGGGACTGAGGGACTCTGGGACTGAGGGATTCTGGGACTGAGGGATTCTGGGACTGGGGATTCTGGGACTGAGGGATTCTGGGACTGGGGATTCTGGGACTGAGGGATTGTGGGATAGATGAGAATTTTTTAAGATACATTAGGGCTCGCCACAGTAAACCTTTGAGTCACTCACCAACCATGTGGTAGACAAGCGTGTGAGACTTAAAAGCCTCCAGTGGACTGGAGATGGTCAGCCTGGCCTGCGAGTCTCTATTAAGAATGTACACCAGCTTCTGCTTCTCAATAGCGCCAATCATAACGGCGCGACCCTTCGGATCCACGGCCAGGTACTGGCCGGGCACGATTCTGCGGCAGCCGCTCTTGCCAAATGTCTCCTGGTGCAGCTTCTCGAACTGATTCCTAGTGGGATTGTACTCCAGGATGACGATCCGACCGGAGTCTGAGCCAACCACTATGAAGTCTGCGTTTGGGTGTGAGCGAGGCGAGTTGCTTGTAGTAAGACTAGCAATTTGTCAACACAAAAATAAGTTATTGTAACTTAAAATGTTGTCATAGTTACAGATATGGTTACAGGAATGCATATTTCGCATTTTAGTAATATTGGCCACTCAATAAATCACAGTTACAGTTCTTAGACAAGCTTTAAAATCTTTTTTCTAGGGTTCAAAGTTAGACTTAGAGGTCTATGGCAGTTTTTAAGTGTAACTTTTTAGTTTAATAAGATTATAAGAATCAAAATTACAATAATGGTAGGCCCTATCTGCTTTTAAGTAAATCATATATTGAAAACATAGTTCAACTCTAAAATTTGTCAGTAAGCTTCATAGGCAATACCTTTCATATTTACCTTTATCTTTATTAGCTCTTTGTTAGCCTGTGATTTTGCTAGTGATAGGATATGAAATTGCACCCAAGGTCTAATCTAAGGATATGACTTTGAAAGTCAGGATGATATAACATCCCTATTATACAAAAAAATAAACCTAGAATTAACAAACCTAAGTTTGGAGCCCTAGATTTGTACACAAACTATATGCCAATGTTGGACTTGAAAATTCTATATATATAGATTGCATATTCCATATGACTAATATATACCAAGGTGAATGCCTGCAAGACTATACGTCTTGTGAGAAGCATTAACATTGGTATCAGCAACCTACTTGCTCTCACCTTCCCAAATGGTGACAAAATCTTTTACTGCTTGGATTTCCACTACCTTGGCTTGCTAGTGGTCTCTCTTTGGACAACATCATCATCAACTACCATGCACAAGCCTGGAGAGCTGCTTGGCAACTGAGCTCTATCTTTAGTTTGCCTATGCCTAACCAACTTAAGATCAGGATTTGCCAAGCTGCTATGGAACTAATTTTTCTCTATGGTCTCAAAGCTCTGATGGTCATAGAATCTTGCAACTAGGCTCTCAATGCCACATTCAGAGCTTTGTTGCAATTTGCTCTCAACTTTTGCTATCCTAAAAGGCTATCAAACTACACACTCACTGCTTGCTTTAATATCTTACTAAGTGACCTCTATACTCAAAATACAGATAGCAACTTCTCTTGCTACCATCATGCTCAATCCATCATGCAACCAATATTGTCATGGACATGCACACACTGAGATACTTCTAAAGACCTTTGCTAGTGACCTTTAGGCTATCTACCTCACCTTTCTTAATGCTATGTCCTGCCCCTCTAAGCTTTTTGTAAGCATATGAATGCTAAAAGTCTGTCTCTAGAATCTTTCTATTTATCTATTTATTTATTTATATCAAGGCCATAGTCAGGATCATGTCATGGGATATGCCGGAATAAAAAGTCCCCTAAAAAAATCTATGCCACTTCATACTAAAACATACGCCAAGGTCCTAGGAACTTACGCTAGGTTTTCTAGGCTTTGCAACAATAAATTACATTTTTTGTGTGTTACACATTTTTAACAATAAAAATTTAACAAATGTGTGGTTTTCATTTAAAGTAAATTGGCTTACAGATAATGCCAACAAAAATCAATTTTTTGTTTAATTTTTTTTAGAAAATTAACACAATTAGTTTGTGTGGAATTTTACATTTTTATAAATCACGAATAGTTTTGAACTTTCATCTTACAAGTTTTACGGTTTTTATGATTTTATAATAAGATTCTAAGGTTACGGCATTATGCCAACAATTGTTAATATTAACTTTGGTGTGAAGGTTGGAGTTGGCGTACGCTGCTTGGTGTATTTACGCCACAGCGTCACGCCAAAAGGTACGCCAAATATATTTTGCCTCATTTTTTACACCAATTGTATGCCAAAAAAAGTAAAATTTTCAATTGTATGCTGGAAATTTCTGGCGTAATGTACATCATCCTGACTATGGTATCAAGGTTCTTAATAAGGGCTAAAAAAGGCTAAAATTTTCTAATATAAAAGCTATCTTTTAGACTACAAGAAAAAAGTTCAAGCATTAGACCTAATATTTAAATTCATAATCATAGAATTAGATATTAAAATTTTAAAGAATAAAAATAATAGCTCATTAAAAATTAGAAAACATTAAAAAATAGAAATATATGGTATAAGCCTTTACTAAAAACCAATGAAAAAATGAACTAGCACAAAAATAACTATGTAATTGTAAGCCCTGTGGTTTATTGACATACCTAGGGCTTATATTTTATTCAAAAATTTTTAAGTTAAGAATTTAAAAACTAAACTTTTGTCTATAAAAAATAAAACAAATTTTAAATTCTACAAGTCTTATTTGAACTGAGCAACTCGATTTTTTTATCATCAAATACTTATTTTATATTTTTATTGTTTTAATTTTACTATTAAAATAAAAATATTAAACTTTTTAAAAAAAACTCTTATAAAAGGTTTATATATTGTAATTGCTAGTTTTAATGCCATCAGGAGGGTTGTGCATACATGCCAGTTTGCTTTTTGTATGTTAATTTTAAATCAGAGTATTTTCATATTTTGGGAATGAGATTATTATATAATTTATAAATTATTAGGCATAAAATTAAAACTAGGAAGAAATTTAAAAATTATTTCAAAAGCACATTTTTACCAACAGAATGCTAGAAAGTAAATCCAGATTTTTGAAATTAAACTATTACTCAAGTCAATGTAAAAAACTTTACAAAACAAAAGCTTTAAGTCAAGACAGTGCAACAACTAAGGACTCAAATATTAAAAAATTACCTTTGCTTCCACCAGTGAGCCTAAATGGCATGAGGGATCGAATTACACCAAAAACCTCTGTTTGTAGAATGACAAAAACTTTGCCAGTATTAGGATCTGGTCGCAAAAGCTCAATAATCTTTCCTTTTGCCAGAATAATTTCTTGGTTTTTTGTTCCTGAAAAGTTTCCATTGATGGCGTGCGTTATAATTGACGCACGCTGTAGTGTTAAGTTGTATAAATGCATCTTCCTATTGACAATTTTAACTGGTTAAGCTATAACGAAAGAAAGTTGTTACTAACTTAGAAGCGAAAAAAACCTTTATAAAACGCGCTAACAATAAACTTTCCAAGAATCTAAATGGCGTCGATGCAACACGAAAAGTGGTTATTATAACAAAAAGATGTAACTTACTTATGATCCATTGCACTGCCAGAAAGGGTTTAAAAATTATTGCATCTGTTGTAAAAACTTAACTTTAAGGTCCAACCAATAATTTAAATACAAACTCCTGCGGATTTTTCACGTGGTTTATCCAGTAAAACCTTGGCTTCGCTCGGCCGCGTGTTCCATGGCAAAACCATTCTTTCAATGGCGCTAATAATTGCATTAAACAGATGCAGTGTAGTTAAACGGAACTTAATTTTCTTTCATGTGTTTCTTTTTGTAGCGAAATGTACGAGTACATGTACATATTGTGTGTTGGATTTCGTTAATCTCACAATGTTCATGAAATCTAAATTTATAATGTACATGCAGCCTTCTTTAACATAATAATGATCACGCACATACATGTAGACTCAGGACTACTCGAATTACACTGTACATGCAAATAGAACCTACTTCTATTATAGAAAATAATAGAAAAACTACCAGTAAATTCCTAGGACTACTCAAGTAGAAAGATGGGTAACCTCGTTTCTTGGAAATTTTAGGAGGCAGGGTATTCCGAAAAATTGCACTATGGAGATAGGAAGTTTTCAATTTTTCAGCACAGAAAAAGTTGCTTAATTCGATAGGGGAGGCAGAGACTGTTCCATTTTTTGTGCCTTTCTTATAGCTCTGCTGATAAAGTTTTTCGTTAAAAAGTGGGATTCTATATTTAATTTTTTATTCGACGACATGCTGCTAGTGCCGTTCCTCGCTGCTCCTGATCACTGCAGGGTGCTTCGGACCACACTCCCCCCTCGGGTGACGACGGCTTTCTGCTTCGCAGACGCATCGGTCGCCGCCACTGCGAAAATGCGCCTGAGCGTGCGGGGTGGCTACACCGACGACCTCCCCCTCCTGTTCTCGTCCGTTGAAGGCGCGTCCAGCGCCAGATCGACAGGCTGGTCGAGGTGGCATCGAGCGTCTAGCTGCATGGTTGTCAACAGGCTGAACTGTGCTGGCCGACATCCCAGCGCACAGGCTGAGGCGCAGGCGGGCAGACGACCACGCTCGCACGCTGCCAGCGGTTTATCTTACCAGCGGTCTGGTGTCTCACGTGGACGAAGACCTCCGGCGGCGCAGAGGACTTGCCTGGGCGGCATTCCGTTCGATCCGAGCTGTCCTAGCTCCACTCCGAAGCACTGCCCAACCGCCGGAGGGCTCGGCTGTGGCAGTCGGTGGTCGAAGCAGTCCAGCTATACAACTCCGAGACGTTGACGCTGACTGCTACGCTGGAGCGGCAGTTGGATTCGGCGCACTCAGACCTGCTCCGTGCGGCCTTTGCATGGAGCTAACGAGAGCGTTGGGACCGGGACACTGTACGATCAGGCCAAGCTGTAGCGCTCCTCCATCATCCTGCCCCGGCGGCTAATTCAACTGGCGGTCCACGTTATTCGGGTTGAGGGCTATACTGCCCCCCAACCTTTTCAGGACATTCTGCTGCTCACCTTGCAGGGCCCGTTCAGGTGGGGTCAGGCCCAAACCCGTCGATACGTGGACTGCCTCCCATGCCTCGCTGGGCGCCCGACACTGCCAATTAAAAACGGGGCGGACTTCGTCCGCTTTCATGCTCTGCCACCTGACATGCAGCGACCTGACATGCGGGGCCGCGTATTTTGTTGTTGTTGTTGCGTTTTTCTAAACAAAAAGCTCGAGTTTCAATAGAGATATAAGAAAGGCGCGTCATATCAAAAAATATGTTCGGCTTCCTATCAAAAGCAATGAGAAATTGTGTGCTGTAGAAATGAAAAACTATTCTTCCTGATGTATTTTTTTTCGGTAAAACCTGTCTTCTAATACTTTCCAAGAAACTTGAGTAGTCCTTCCATATATTGCACTTGATATACAGGTGTACATGCGTATTTTGACGTTTTGCCAGGACAAAAATAGGCCTATAGCTACAAGCTTATCAGAAATGATGAATAATAAACATTCAATCTGCATTGACCCTTCTGCATGCATTGAATAGTTCTATTTAGCTGTCTCGTCATTCATAGTCAGGCCAATAGGCAGAGACTAAGAAATTTGCTACTTGGATGCTACAATACTGTTTTGTGCCATTGTGTGTCTGCATAGAACTGCATGAGTATTGCTGCATTCTTGTTTCGTCAATAAGCCGGATTCTTGGCTTAACTTTTGGTTAGCTTGTACATCCGCACAACTGCTGTCAAAACAGCCAAATTAAGTCAGCTACTTACAGCAATCACATCATTCATGTCATTGTTAAATCCTCAATGATATGCAACTATACACACTGTATCCGTAATAATACGCTCCAGACCGACCTTGAGAGAGCAACTTGGTACTGGCAGCTTTCAGCAGAACCTGGCTGCTCTCGGAGGGATCAACCAGAACCACTCTGTCCCGATTTACTGGGAAGTGGCATTGAATCAGAGGATTGTATTTACCACTGGGTAACATCAGCCTTCCATCCGCAAGCATCGAGCGGGCACGCATCTCAATGGGGTTTCACGAAATTTGTCAACTGCTCCATGTAATCGGTGCTATTGCTATCCGATTTCCGGACGAATTTGTCAACTGCTCCATGTAATCGGTCTATTGCTATCCGATTTCCGGACGAATTTGGCAACTGCTCCATGTAATCGGTGCTATTGCTATCCGATTTCCGGACGAATTTGTCAACTGCTCCATGTAATCGGTCTATTGCTATCCGATTTCCGGACGAATTTGTCAACTGCTCCATGTAATCGGTCTATTGCTATCCGATTTCCGGACGAATTTGTCAACTGCTCCATGTAATCGGTGCTATTGCTATCCGATTTCCGGACGAATTTGGCAACTGCTCCATGTAATCGGTGCTATTGCTATCCGATTTCCGGACGAATTTGGCAACTGCTCCATGTAATCAGTGCTATTGCTATCCGATTTCCGGACGAATTTGGCAACTGCTCCATGTAATCGGTGCTATTGCTATCCGATTTCCGGACGAATTTGGCAACTGCTCCATGTAATCAGTGCTATTGCTATCCGATTTCCGGACGAATTTGGCAACTGCTCCATGTAATCGGTGCTATTGCTATCCGATTTCCGGACGAATTTGGCAACTGCTCCATGTAATCGGTGCTATTGCTATCCGATTTCCGGACGAATTTGTCAACTGCTCCATGTAATCGGTGCTATTGCTATCCGATTTCCGGACGAATTTGGCAACTGCTCCATGTAATCGGTGCTATTGCTATCCGATTTCCGGACGAATTTGTCAACTGCTCCATGTAATCGGTGCTATTGCTATCCGATTTCCGGACGAATTTGGCAACTGCTCCATGTAATCAGTGCTATTGCTATCCGATTTCCGGACGAATTTGGCAACTGCTCCATGTAATCGGTGCTATTGCTATCCGATTTCCGGACGAATTTGGCAACTGCTCCATGTAATCGGTGCTATTGCTATCCGATTTCCGGACGAATTTGTCAACTGCTCCATGTAATCGGTGCTATTGCTATCCGATTTCCGGACGAATTTGGCAACTGCTCCATGTAATCGGTGCTATTGCTATCCGATTTCCGGACGAATTTGGCAACTGCTCCATGTAATCAGTGCTATTGCTATCCGATTTCCGGACGAATTTGGCAACTGCTCCATGTAATCGGTGCTATTGCTATCCGATTTCCGGACGAATTTGGCAACTGCTCCATGTAATCGGTGCTATTGCTATCCGATTTCCGGACGAATTTGTCAACTGCTCCATGTAATCGGTGCTATTGCTATCCGATTTCCGGACGAATTTGGCAACTGCTCCATGTAATCGGTGCTATTGCTATCCGATTTCCGGACGAATTTGTCAACTGCTCCATGTAATCGGTGCTATTGCTATCCGATTTCCGGACGAATTTGGCAACTGCTCCATGTAATCAGTGCTATTGCTATCCGATTTCCGGACGAATTTGGCAACTGCTCCATGTAATCGGTGCTATTGCTATCCGATTTCCGGACGAATTTGGCAACTGCTCCATGTAATCGGTGCTATTGCTATCCGATTTCCGGACGAATTTGGCAACTGCTCCATGTAATCAGTGCTATTGCTCTTCCTCTTCAAGAAATGTATCAGTTTGGACCATAGACAGCGGGAATCCTTTAAAAATGTCGTCTAAGTTCGGCGTTCGGTCTAGCCTGCCTAGATTGGTCTCGACTTGGTTTTGTGCATACCGATTTCAAAACCATATACTGAACTACCCAGTCCCGGGACTAAGCTTTCTGCATACGGCCCATTAGGTGAATTGATCACTATAGATGGTCTTAAAAAATTTAGAAGCCTTTAGTAGCCTTTAGGCAAAATTATAGTTAGTTATATTTCTGTGTCATGACACAGAGATGCTCTACGACTTCTGGAGGATTAAAAATAGATGATTTATTAAGTTTTTACTGAAGTATTACATGTAGAATCGCAACAACCAGCTCAACAAACAAGCTAGAGTGCCCTCTCTCAATTTATCGTGGGAATTTTTTCCAAAGTTGCCGTAGTTACAGGGTCGCAATTCAACAAAAATATATAGTTATATACAAATCTGGTAAACAACTAATCGACACATCTTTTGAACAAGCACGTGACCCGAGTATTGGCTCGCATTCTGGAAACGGCACGTTCGCAATTCGCTTTCGCAAGCAGGAAATTTTTGCTTTCTACGAACGCTAGTCTAAGAAGAGTAAGTAAGACAAGAGCTGAAGAGATGAAGAGATGTCTTGTCTGACCGTGTCACGCTCAGTGGAAAACACAACACAATATCATACACACATGCAGAGTAGGGCAATGAATGCTTTTCTGCTACATGAGGGCGCACTTTCGACTGCCCGATCTGCGATTTGTTGAGCCGCTACCGCTGCCGCGGCCTCCACCGGACGAAGCGCCTGATGTTGCTAAGGGCTGCTGCCAGGCGGCCTCACACAGCAGCGCCATGTCGCGCTCCTTGTCCATGCGCAGAAGCTGGACGAAGGCTTCGCTGACGTTCACGTTCTCCTTGGCCGACGTCTCAATGAAGCCGCAGTTCCATCTGGCGGCCACGGCAGCTCCGGCGTCGCGGCTCACCTCCCGGCTGCTGGCCGGTTCGTCGCACTTATTTGCCACCAGCATCACCGGCGTGCTGGCAATGTCGGCGCCTTTGATCTCGCGCAGCTCAGTGACCACTGTATTCAGCTCGATCAGGCTGGCCCGAGCGGTCACCGAGTACACGAGGACAAACGCGTGACCCTTGCTCATGCTGAGTCGCATCATTGCCGGGAACTGGTGCGAACCGGTTGTGTCCGTGATCTGCAGCGTACACACCTGTTTATCATTGCTAATAACCTGGCGGTACGTGTCCTCAACTGTAGGCGTGTAGGCCTCCTTGAATGTGCCGCGAATAAACCGTTGCACCAGGGAGGACTTGCCGACTCCGGCGGAACCGAACACGGCTACTCGATAGTCGCAGCTCTGTTCGGGCATGAAGTCGGAGCAGCTGAAAATCGGTTTATTAAAAGACCGATACAAAAAATATCCAAGAAAAGATTGCATTCATTGCATTTCAACAAAAGTAAAGCTATTTAAGCACCTTCTCAAGCAAGAATCAAGTCGCCAAGCCCTCTGGACCGTCGAGATATTCAACGATTCTACCAGAAGGTCGGATTTTTTCCCATAAGCGCTAGTGTGTTCAATACAGCACTGCGCCTCAGTGCGGCCTTTTCAAGCCGGAAAATTTCATCAGCACGTGGACCACACGTGTCTGCATCAGTTCTGACATCGTTGGTCACTAGCCTTCCCCAAGCGGAGCTTCTAGACCTTCAACGTGTGGCACAGGTAGCACAAGTGGCCACAGACCAACGAGCATAGAGCTGATGCAGACACATTTGGTCTGACGTGTGGTCTTGACGGGCGGACAAAATGGCTTGGCATTCCAACTATTAAAATTGGAAAATACTCGGTAGTTTATTTTTCGACTAGGCGCTCAAATGTGGTAGTACATGTTCGCGCGCGACTCAGCACACTCAACCTTCAACTGCATATGCCACTGAATCATAGTACACAAGTTTGAGTGCCTGTACACTGTATATCCTGATATTCTTAGAGGCTTGTCCTACTAAAGAGTAAAGGAATACAAATTACTAAGTGTGGCTTATCTTTGTCGAGAGCTCGATTTGATAGATTAAGACTTACTCTCAGTCCCTACTGTCTTGATTAACTAATTGACTGGAAAGCTCTGTTCCTCCAGCCAGTGCAAACTCTTAAAGTGCATCTTCCATAAACTAAAAATAGCATATCCGTGACATTCTAGCGGCTTGTTGAGCCTTTTGCCTCGATCAGGAAGCAGCTCTTCGTGAGTCTCTTTTTAGCCGATTGTCTCTTGTGATGTAGCGAGTGGGCTGAGAAATGAGAGCTTCTCCAACGGATGACTGGAGAAGCGGGTCGTGTTCGGTGCGAGATCAAATAAAGAGGCAGATAGCGAGATACTCTACAGAAATCTCGCCTTATGCTACGAGTATAGGCAGTATATGTCAAGGGAGCATCAAGTGGACTGATAGAGAACTGCAACTCCAACGATGGCGAACGGCTATCGACAAGACGCTATCGCTTAGCTTAGTAAGATGATGCAGTTAAGCCTCCGATTTCGATTCTTTCGTCCCGCAGGCCGCGGAAAATCTACAACGCTGTACTTTTCTAACAACCAGGAACAAGTTCAGAGTAACTGGCAGTGTTCACGATCTGGGTCTCAGAAATGGTAGAGTTGAAATGCATGCGCTACTAAAAGGGTGTTGAAATGTGTTTTTACGGAAACATGGATGGATAATTGAGCTGTGTTTATCACAGATAGTTGAGATAAGTCTCTCGGAAAGTGCCAAGCTGTGTTTATCACAGCTAGATCTGTTTCTAAGAAAGGTTTGTGTATCATAGTTGCCATAATTCTCAGAAATTGCCCAGGTGTGTTAGTCAAAAGATTTGTTAATCTGTTTTTGCAAGCTCGTACCAAATCGAAATTTGCTGTGTAGGAAAGTGTTGGGTGCCTGTAGGTGCGCTTATCGGCCAGTTTCAACATTTCTTCATCAAGAGATGGGCCTGAGCTGTGTGAGAGATAAGCCCCGTTTTAGCTCCCATTTTTGCAATTTGAGTCGCTAATTATTGTTATTGATTTAAGCCTAGATCCCGTGACGAAATTTTATTTCCTAACTGTAAAAAATATATCTCGGATCTCTTGGTTACAAATCAAGGATTCGGGCGAAAAAATTCATATCCGTAATGGAAAATTAATGATTGAAATAATTAGGACACGATCCCAGGCTCTATTCAACAGTTTAATCGGAAGTCGGCCCTTGTCAGTTTAACTCAACTCTCGGTCCTGTTTTTCCTGTTTTTATCCTGGTTGCAGGCACACTGGCGCAACGCCTTTGCTGACATCATCATGCAACCAACGCCGAGGCTATTCTGCCTCAGGAGGCCGTTGACTCCTGATCACATGCAAGCGCAAATAATTAGCACAAGAGAAGAAGCGAAGATAAACTCACAGTTTCGCTTTGAACGCTTCTCCGCAAAAGTCCTGTTGGGCGAGGAAACGACCGGTTTCGCGAGTCAACAAAGCCAAGAGTGGCTTTAGTACTTATCGGCACAATTCATATCTTCCGCGCGCATCACGGATCCGGCATGAGTCTCCTTCCCTCTTCTCACCCTATCGTCTGGCCTGACTGCATAGAAGAGAAATAATAAGGGAACCGCCTACTCAGGCGGCTCTCATTGGCTGACTGCACTTACAGCCAGCAGCCTTGCATGCGGTCGGTACCTCACAGCGGCTTGGTCTAACGGTATAACAAATTTAGCCGCTAAAAAGTCGACAGGGAACCGTCACTTCCGTGATGCTCTTGCGGCAGCTGAGAGCGGGGAGGCCATGCAGTTATTAATAGATCTGGGAGCATTTCGGACAATCAGGCAACACTCGTTGATTTATGAAGCCCCTTCCATCGTGAAACTTTTTAAGGGGATTCATGATGGACTTCAGATGGAGAACAGTGAATTAATTTTTAGTAAATTTTAGCTTAAAGTGTAGTATTATATCAAATTTATAGTTTTTTTCCGAGTTTCTAATTCGTAATTGTAGTTGAGATAGATAGATGCTTTCAATTAAATTCATACATACATACATACATACATACATACATACATACATACATACATACATACATACATGCATACATACATACATACATACATACATACATACATACATGCATACATACATACATACATACATGCATACATACATACATACATACATACATACATACATACATACATGCATACATACATACATACATACATGCATACATCTAAAAGCTCACACTTTCTGTGGTGAAATCACTAAACACAAATAGTCAAGCAGTTTAAGTGCAGGCGAACTGAAAACTGGATGCAAGTTGATTACCAACCTATAATTACGATCGTAGGAGTAGTGATAGGTGCAAACAGGTGCACTCTTATATCGATCTGTTCCGATAGCCTGCACAGCAGATCTGTGCAGCATTTTCATACAATATTACACGACTTGGAAGCCAAGCAAAGTCAGGTCGTCCCCCCATGCAGCACGAGTCTCCTCTATACTCTCTATTCATTTAAAAACCTCATCTCTTCTCATATTGTCTGAGGAAAATCCTTTAGCTTATGACGTAGAGCAGCTAAGGTGGAACAGGGCTCATTATTCCCTGACTAGGGAACCCGAGAGAAATAGGGGCAGCCTGTCTTGTTGGAAATTTTATTCGCTTTCTATCTAAGGATAGCTATTGGGGGGCTGAATTGTAATTCAGGAATTCCTTTCAACTCAGCATTCACCTGCACTGCATTCAAACTGATGTCGAACCAACTAATGAGCTCTACCTGCCGTACGTAGATTTACTTGCAAGTCAGGCATGCAACATCAGTTCTTGTAACAAGCATCATTTATCGTAGATAATGTCTGGTTGCTACTTTGCTCACATTGCTACTTTCAACTTCAAGTAGCATATCCAGAGTGTTACGGGCTGGAATTGGTCAGACTGGATCAGCACGATTTTTCGGTTCTTCCCCTCGAAAAGAAAGAGAGCCGCCGTTTCTCCTTTCAAAGTTGCCGGCGCAGCGAAGCGAGAAAATAACGAAAAGACTTGCTTTGAAGACTGTGAAAAAGTCAAACCCGGCTCTCGGTACTGAAAGAAGCACTGAGAGAGAGAGAGAGAGAGAGAGAGAGAGAGGGATAGATACACAGACAGCTAGATGATCGGGACTTTGCGTGCCAAATAAATTCAAGACCTAAAACTTTTCCCCAGCTAAAATTTCAACATTGCTTTAAGAAGAGCAAATGGCGAAAACGCTTCAGTGGTTTAGAAGGCTAAAGCCAAGACAGTGTCCAGCTAGGCATCCTTGAGCAAGGCTCGAAGCTCTGTAGCCTTGGATGTAGGGGACCGTGGCGCCCCCCACTGATTCGTCGCTCCACACAGGCTTCTGGAGGCAGTATTTGCCGGTTTATTTTCCCAATTAACTCGGGATCAAAGTGTCCCAAAAAACACTGAAGTACAAAATCCGGGGGTCAAGGTTTCAGAAATTTTTTAACCAGACAACCGACAGTCAGATTGCAGAGAACTGCTCAAGTTCTCCGACAGTGGCGCAACTCAGCCGTCTGGGAAAGTAAGCTTAGAAGAGGGCCTCAACTGACTCATTGAAGAATCGTCATTATTCTCCATTATTCTCTCGCACACCTTAAGCGGCACTTGAACGAAGACCGATGGGCAGCTCAAGCCGAGACTTTGAGACCGCCGATTTCGAGTCCGGGAAAGTCAATCCTTCAGACTGCCCCACGTTGGCGTCTCCCAGCACGGCCCAGTTGAGTCCCATAATCCAGTTATGATTTGCCTGATCAAATCATAGGTGACGGACTCGCTCGAGTGGCTCAAAGGTCGCCTTGCTGGAACATGGGGGGGGGAGGTCGAGCCACAGGGGAACGGACTCTCGGAGGCACTTTCTGACTTAGAACTCTCCAGTCCATTGGAATCGCTTTAATTCTTGCGTTTGAGCCAGGCAGTGTCTGAGTGACCTTTTAGCTTCAGCTTGAAGGGAGTAGCATTCAATAAAACCAGAATGACAATTAATTGGCAGCTCAGTATGGCTTATAAAACAGTTTCTCGGTTAAAAATAGAGACATATTTTAGCACGTCATGAGCTTGCATGGAGCCTAACAGAACAGAAATGAACAGGAAATCATCGTTGATTAAAATTAATCAATAAATGAAGCCAGCAGTAAACCTTTGAGTTACATGTAACCAATTAGAAATACTTGGCCAAGAGTCTTCTTTGCCACCCCTACTAGTCTCATAGCTACCCCCCCCCCCCCACGCACGGCCCGATCCTCAAGTGCCCTCAAGAGCTGCACAGCAGGAGAGAGCAGCTGCTGGAGGCCAGCGCATTCAATAAAACGTTATCGATGAACTCAGGACCGGTCTGCCAGATTTTAGTCTCCAGGCCATAAAGCTCCATCTCTCCTCTCTCTCTCTCACACACACAATTTCCCTATTTAAAGATTGCATCGCTCAGCGAAAGCTGTAGGAAATCTGGGAGAGAGACCAGCCTCGCCCACAAGTGGAGATCAATTATTTGGGTGTGTGTGGCTGCATGTTCTTCTGAGTCAAAATCTGGCGGCCAACTCTTCTCAGAGTTTTTGAATGCTGAATTAATTTCGGGCAGCACTTGAGAGAACGGCGAAGCACACAACCGGCGTGCTTCTGGTTGCTGCTTTTAGGAAATGAATTGATGATGAAAACAAAGGGCAGTCCAGTATGAAGCATATATTATAAAGTACAAGCGATTCAGTCTGTCTGAAACTGTTCTGCTACTCGAAGCAGCAGCTCTGGCGAGAATATTTACGTAACTCTTTTATTTTTACAAGTAAAGTTATAAAAATGTATTGCACATATAATATGAGGTCTGTTTGTCCGTTAAATGGGAACCGAATTAAGCCTGGGGCGCTTCACCAGAACTGGTCGGTTCCGGCACCTCAGCTGATCACCTTTGGACCTTAAATAAATAGTTGTAGATAGATAGATAGATATACAGATGGATAGATAGATAGATAGATAGATAGATAGATAGATAGATAGATAGATAGATAGATAGATAGATAGATAGATAGATAGGTAGATAGATAGATAGATAGATAGATAGATAGATAGATAGATAGATAGATAGATAGATAGATAGATAGATAGATAGATAGAT
Organism: Macrostomum lignano; assembly: GCA_002269645.1. Lineage (NCBI taxonomy): Eukaryota > Metazoa > Platyhelminthes > Macrostomidae > Macrostomum > Macrostomum lignano. The sequence goes on along the minus strand of NIVC01000482.1, from coordinate 133,386 downwards.
AGATAGATAGATAGATAGATAGATAGATAGATAGATAGATAGATAGATAGATAGATAGATAGATAGATAGATAGATAGATAGATAGATAGATAGATAGATAGATAGATAGATAGATAGATAGATAGATAGATAGATAGATAGATAGATAGATAGATAGATAGATAGATAGATAGATAGATAGATAGATAGATAGATAGATAGATAGATAGATAGATAGATAGATAGATAGATAGATAGATAGATAGATAGATAGATAGATAGATAGATAGATAGATAGATAGATAGATAGATAGATAGATAGATAGATAGATAGATAGATAGATAGATAGATAGATAGATAGATAGATAGATAGATAGATAGATAGATAGATAGATAGATAGATAGATAGATAGATAGATAGATGTAGTGTACTGAGCAATTCACACATAAATATCTAAGCAAGTTGAGAAGCCAGGGAAGATGCAGGTGAAGCTGAAGAGTTGGGCCACTTCTCATGCTTGAGTCATCCCAGCAGCTGATGCATGGGTGATTTTTTGACATCAGCTCTGACTTGAGCCCTGCTTTCTCCCAGCCAGCCAGTCATTCAAGGTTGGCCAAAGTCATTCAGACGAGTTGACATGCGAAATCTTTAACTTTTTTAGAGAGCACCCAACCCCCAACCCTCTTCTTCTCGAAGCAGAGCCGCCAGACGGCATAAGGTAAGGCAAAGCAAAAGCGGCCGAGCGAAGCGATCGGTAAAAGTTCGCTAATAGAAGAAATCCTGGCCGCCGAGAGAGGAGAAACCCAAAGGGATCCGGGGAAATCGGCCGCAGAAAATGACGGAGCCGAGAGCCCCCGGCCCGTCACCCTCGCCATCATTAGGTTCCGCTCAGCTGCGCCGCAAACTGACGGGTTTCAGGTTAGTGTCCCGAGAGAGGCTGGGGCTCGACCTCTGCCATCCGCCTAGTGGCAGAGGATAGCTCGCTCCTCCAGAAAGTTTTAATTGCAAACTTTGACGCGCGCAGGTCGCACGCAATGGCACAGTTGGTGGCAGCGGGCGCCAAGAGGTTCTGATGCTTTGTTCTGTTGCTTTCTTGGAAACAAAATCACTTGGCTGCATGATCGTGCAGGGCTCTCATTAGCTAGAGCTTTTGCCTCGTACACGCTGCTCTTGTGCCCATACATCCATCTTTTCCTACATCCATCTCCCCTCCCTGCATCCATCTCCCCTCCCTGCATCCATCTCCCCTCCCTGCATCCATCTCCCCTCCCTGCATCCATCTCCCCTCCCTGCATCCATCTCCCCTCCCTGCATCAATCTCCCCTCCCTGCATCCGTCTCCCCTCCCTGCATCCATCTCCCCTCCCTACATCCATCTCCCCTCCCTGCATCCATCTCTCCTCCCTGCATCAATCTCCCCTCCCTGCATCCATCTCCCCTCTCTGCATCCATCTCCCCTCCCTGCATCCATCTCTCCTCCCTGCATCAATTTCCCCTCCCTGCATCCGTCTCCCCTCCCTGCATCCATCTCCCCTCCCTGCATCCGTCTCCCCTCCCTGCATCCATCTCCCCTCCCTGCATCCATCTCCCGTCCCTGCATCCATCTCCGCTACCCATATGTTTCTCTGCACCCCTTCCAGTCATAAGTTTATCCAGAACTTTCTTTCCCCAACAAATCCTTCAGATCCTTTAATCTGCATTCTTTTAAATTTCTCTATCGCCATCTTTTCTCTGTTTTTGTTTGAGATTAGCCGGTCGGCCAGCTGATGCCGTTTCCGAGTTAAAAATAAACGCACGAAATTACGTCGTCAATTTCGGCTGTTGGTTCAACCCAGCCAAGCAGCCAAGCGGCCCGAACATCAGCCCAGAAATCCCAGAAAGAGTTTTTCAAAGCCAGTTGAGGCGCAGTTGGGCACGCAGAATCTGCGACAAGGTAGGGCGGACAGGATTGGGAAACGGGGAAAAGTTGAAAGCCACTGCCATGGAGGCCTACTAACAACAAAAGCTGTTTTGGGAAGCCGAGGCCTTGGGCAAACCATAAAGAGGAGGCTGCGGCGACTCCTGGGCAGTGGCAGTGGCGCGCCCCGGCCCGACACAAAGCCCGTGGTCCAGCTGAATGGAAGCGGACAGAAGGGGGCTGTATGATGAAAGCTGCACTGCGCTGCCGAAAGAAAGACAGACAGGCAGGCGGACTACGAGCGTCTCTAAATAGAGGCTCAGATGTCAGCCCAAATTTAGAGAAAGTCAGCCCAACTTCTTGAGTTAATGGAAGAAATTGAAAGACAGACAGACATACAGACAGACAGACAGACAGACAGACAGACAGACAGACAGACAGACAGACAGACAGACAGACAGACAGACACTAAGACAGACAGACAGACAGACAGAGAGACAGAGAGACAGACAGACAGACAGACAGACAGACAGACAGACAGACAGACAGACAGACAGAGAGACAGAGAGACAGACAGACAGACAGACAGACAGACAGACAGACAGACAGACAGACAGACAGACAGACAGACAGACAGACAGACAGACAGACAGACAGACAGACAGACAGACAGACAGACAGACAGACAGACAGACAGACAGACAGACAGACAGACAGACAGACAGACAGACAGACAGACAGACAGACAGACAGACAGACAGACAGACAGACAGACAGACAGACAGACAGACAGACAGACAGACAGACAGACAGACAGACAGACAGACAGACAGACAGACAGACAGACAGACAGACAGACAGACAGACAGACAGACAGACAGACAGACAGACAGACAGACAGACAGACAGACAGACAGACAGACAGACAGATTTTTATTCCCGTTAGTACGAGGATCGTGCACGGTGCAGTAATAACCAGTCATGTCAGCAAACGCCATGCATCAAACCGAATGCATGATGCAACCAGAAGGAAGGTATGCAGGAATAAAATAAAGCGAAACACAAACGTTGGTGTAGGTTAAAAAGATAATTTTATAATTATTTGTGCAGGTTAACGCAGGTGTTTCATTATAATATCCGAAATAAAATAACACAAAATTCTAGCCCTATCAAAGACAGGCTTGTCAAGCTAAAATATGCTTTAATCAATTATTCTCAGCTCGTATTCAAAGGCACGCAAATAATTATTTACAGTCAATTAAACTGCAGTCATAACAGACGGTAAGTAAATGTATAGACAGGAAAAACCATATTGATATATTCACAATGGCTTTTGTTAAGAATGGAAGTCCCATCTGCCAAATTTGGGGGTCTCATAGTAGATCTTTAATTATAAAAACGAAATAATAATGGAGTAATTACCATTGAATCTATTTGATTTGATAATCAAAACTCAGCGATAAGAGCGAGCCAATAAAACCATCCGTGCAGTCGGTATAATTAGGTGAAAAATAGTTATAATTATAATTAGTTATATGCTTATTAGGTCAAGTAAATTATCAATAAATAAGAGTTAATAAAGTGTAACTCAGTCAAAACTCAGTTTTAAACTTTTCGTGTGGGTTAGAGTTTCAGTGAGGTGGTGGTGCAGCAGGCTTGTACGCCAAATGTACGCATAGCTGAGGGTTAGACTAGAAAAAGAATGTTAGGGTTAGGGGTAGAAAACAAAGCGGGTCGCTATTCAGCTCTATCCCCCTCTCTCTCTCTTGCTCTCTCTGATTGGTCAGCGTGGCTGACGCGTGCCCGCAGTCGGTGCCACCGCGTGCACAACGCGCGTATGGCTGTACAAACCTTGGCCAAGATGGCGCAGTGTGCGTCGCTTCCGACTCTTGCAGGTGAGAATTTTCCAGAATGTCCGACGAAAATTAGCGTTGCAAAGAGCGTAACAGACTGGATTCATGGTCGAGTTCAGGTAGCACAGCCAGTAGCCTGGAAAGTCGCGTGGAAGGAAAGCGAACGCGTAAGATTTGTGACGAAGTTTTTCACAAAAACCAAACCTGGACTTTCTACTAGCCCAGGGGACATTGTAGGGTAGCCAATAGGTGCAAAAAGTAAATGAGGAGCTGCAAATAGTTCTTGGCCATGAAGGAATTCGAACACGCACACAGAGGGCTGCGGACTGCAGCTGGAATGAGGGTCACCCAGGCAGAATTAGGGAGGCAGTGAAAAATTAACGGCCTGCGGTGGCTGGGGGAGTGAAAAAGGTTGGCCCTGGAGCAAAATGGCAACACGGGGTGTGGACTAGCACGGCTGCGGTTGGTTTCCCTGCAGCACCGCTGACGGGGGGGGGCTAAGTTTAGGGACAAAAAACGAAGGAAAAAAGAGAAAGACCAAAAATTTTGTGTCCCAGGTACAGGACTCTGTGCACTTCCCGCGCATGGAGTGCCTGTCAAGCAGTCTTTGAGCCACTTCTGAAAGGCAGGCAGTGGTGAGTTTTTTTTCTCTAGCCAGAAATCTCATATAGGCTTGGATCATGAGATCGGTTAGGAATGGTCCCGTCTTATAAAAGAAAATTTGAAGCCGGCGCATGCCCCACTCTCCTGGGAAAGCATATATTGCTGCCGTCTCCGGCTCCTGGCGCTGGGCGCTCCTTCAGCTGTCCTCAGTTGATGCAGCAGGAGGCTTCCAACAACCTCCTTGTCTGAGTTGGCGCCCTCTCGGACTGCCAACCAGCCGAAGAAGCTGGAATTTCATGTCTGAGATGCTTCCAAAGTTATTCGGCACCTGCCGTTTTTTTAGCTCCAAGGACGTTTAGACGTTAAAAATAGCTTCGCTTCTTGGCTCGCAGCTTCCTGTAGAAAAATCCTATCAATAGATCAATAACTGGAGACGCTGTTTGCCTTCGCCAGTCAAGATTGACGCCTCATCGTCCCAGAATTCCTCAAACTCCCCCCTCCCACAAAGTCAATAGCAACACTGAAACAAAAAAACCGCGCGCCCTCAGAACGGAAGCCGAGAGACAGGCGAAGACAGGAAACGGTAAGACCGTGGGAGGCGACAAGAAGTTTCCTGAGTTCTGCTCTCTCGTTTTGCAGAGAAAGTTCTGCTGCCGTGTCTGCTGCTATACCAGAGGATTGGAAGGCGAACTAAGAAAGCTCATGAAAGCAGTTAAGCTGACTTTCTAGAATGGAAAAACATCGTACAAAAAAGCAGCACATGCCGAAGCAAGTGTTTCGAAACTGACAGGGAAAAGGCGAAGAGAATGATGGCGTTTCTCATTCTTCACGCAACAGCGCGTCCCGAGACGAGCTCGACTACGCCCGGAGGCGACCGCAGGACAGACGGAAATTGAAAGCGTCTCTCTATCTCTCTCTCTCTCTCTCTCTCTCTCTCTTCAGTGTCTCTCTCTCTCTCTCTCTCTCTCTCTTCAGTGTCACTCTCTCTCTCTCTCTCTCTCTCTCTCTTTCTCTCTCTCTCTCTTTCGAAGAGACGCGAAGTGGCACTTCGAAGAATGTCAACTATGGGATCGGTTCGGCCCTGACTCTGTCAGCTTTCTCGGTCAGGGCATTCAAGCGTGAAAATGTCCGAGTTTTCTCTACTTGCATTCCGGCCAGATCGACAATCTCCAAGGACTTTGTCCTTCTTTTACTGCTTAAAACGGATACAATTTTATTTTGAGTTTTTTCCTTTATCCGAACTGCAATCACGTAGGAGGAGAGAGCGAGTGAGGGTGCTGGCAAGTTCGGAGCGATGAGGCGTCGTGAGACTGGTCGCAGGTGCAGCTTTCGATTCTTTTTTCTCTACTGAACTGCCAGGAATTCTTTTTCATTTTCTCAGAGCTTGCAGAGAATGCTCAACTGCATCTTAGTTGTGAGGATTCTTCCGCATTTTAATTCGAAATTAGTAAATCACGAAGATATTTGCGTATCACGCATTCTCGGAACCATTTTGTTTTCTGATGGTACTTGAGTACAAATTATTCATCAAGGACGCTTCATCGAATGTACTTGTCGATACTACGATCCTGCGTGAGAAACATAAACAAAACCCGATATGGTTCAAAAAAATAAATTCTTCTTTCAGCCCCGTATCGCAGGTTCTGCACACGGTAGTAAAGTAACTTATGACGTTTCTATTTTCTTTTAACGACGATTTTACGTCTCATCCCATCCTATCTTCACGAATTCATTGACAGCTATGGTAATGAGTCTCGCCGTCTAAGAACGAGTGATAAATAAACGTTTACTATGCTCTGTAAAATCTCTCACCAAAATTGTACAGTGTGTCAGGGATCAGCGGCCGAAAGTACTCGTCCGGACAGTGTGCCCTGTACACCGCTCTGATCAGCGTGAACACGTTGTACGGTATCCAGGTGACTATGAACACGAGTAGAATAGCGCTCAGCGTCTTGGCTGCCTTCTGTTCGTTTTTTGTCTCCTTTTTGCTGCTGTTGGAGCTGCTGCTGGTCTTCGGCCCGCTGTTTGCTTGCGGCTTCTGCGTCTGCTGCTGCTGCTGGGCGTGCGACGGTCGACGAGACGTTGGAGCCGGCTGCTTCGGTGGGGAGCCGACCCGGTGCAGACCTGCCGGCCCGTCGCCGCCGCCGCCGATGCTGTCGATGCCGCTGTCAGCCGTGGCGTTCGACTTTGCGCTGTCAAATCGGCTCACGGCGTCGGCGTCGGCGGCGGCTGCACCGGTTGCGGCAGAGGCGTCGGCAGATGACGCGGAGGCGTTAGCAACTACAATCGCCACCTGTTGCTGCTGTTGCTGTTGAGGCGTCTGTTGCTGCTGTCCTCGCGAATGAATATTGCCTGTCGCTTCCTGTCCCATGATACATCTAGAAATTTGGTCATGATTGGTCGTGAAATTTTTATTACCTAAAAATCGTAAATTGAGCGGAAAATTAGACAGTTAGCAGATTTTTAAAAAAAATAGTAACCTCGTTGACAGTTGCTGCTCAGAACTTGAAGCTGCTGTTCGCTTTGACCTCAATTGAATCCTCGTCTGACCGCTGGCATCCGGGAGGCGAATCCAAACTACATACGTCAGGCACTCCTGCTGTTCGTCAACCTCCTCGATTCTGTCATCAATGTCGGGATCTGTCGAATGGGATTGGAGGGATATTGGAATGACAAGTCTCTGAGTCTTTCTACTTAATGCTCGCACATTATGACGATTGAATGCGAATGATTTGATACATTTGCATTACCCGCCGGAGCCTGGTTCTCAAATCACCACCATTGATTTAATAGACAATAAAAGAATTAGCTGGCAGGTTTCCAAGCCGCTACTCAAGAATATGTTCGAATCGTCTCGGATATCCATTATTACTGCGTACAGAAAGTGCACGCTCTGCAGAGCTTACGGTCTTTTGAATACTCCACCTAGTAAAATAGATAACTCTGCCAAAATCTCGTTTTGAGCAGAAATTAATTGCACCGTTTAAAATTGCATCACACTTTCTGTGAAGCCTCGTACTCACAGGTTGAATTTCCAGGCAGCGACGTCAGCGAAGATTCAGCCGGTCTGCCTCGCCTGCCCGCCTGGTAGTTGACTCGAAAATACGACGTCGACCTGGGGAAATGTTGCGTGAACACCGGCCGGTCCTCGCGCACAGTCTCCCAGCAGTCGGCTTCCTCCTCGGTTACGGCTGCTCCGCCGCCGACGCCGCCGCCGCTGTCTCCGTCGTTGTTGTTGTCGCCGCTGCCCCCGTCGTCGTCGCTGTCAACTAAACCGCGGACGCAGCGTCGCAGTAAGGATCTGCCGTCAAAGCGACGACGTCGACTTTGGTGACGCGTGCGAGATTCGTCGTTCGACGATGCTGCCGCCGCTGTGGATCCTCCTCCGCCGCCACCGCCGCATCCGGCTTGAAGACTCTGCAGCTCGCGTTGGCGCTTTTTCGTCTCGCGAAAGATGCGGACATACAAAATCGTCATGACGGTTACAGGAAGAAAAAATGCCATTATCGACGTGAAAAATGTCAGGTAGGGATTGTCGTTGATGAACTCCACCTGGCAGACTGTGGCAACTTTGTCCTCCTTAGTGGCCGAAGATAAGATGATTAGGGGGCTCCATAGGATGATGGAGACAACCCAGGCACAGGTGATCATTATCAGGGCGCGTTTAGGAGTTCGCTGGCTCCTGTAGATAAGGGGACTCGTCACCGAGCGGTATCGGTCAATGGAGATAATAAGGAGGCTGGCTACAGACGCGTTACACATTGTGTAGTCAAAGCAGAGGTACAGGTTGCACACTATAATGTCAAATGGCCAGTAAGTGACCAACAGGTAGACAGTATAGATAGGCATCGACACAAAGCCTATGAGGAGATCGGCTACCGCAAGAGACATCAAGTAATAGTTGCTGACCGTCTGCAGCTGCCGGTCGATGCGAAAAGACACCAGAACCAGCAGATTGCCGAACGCCGTCACGGCGCTGGCCGCGGTGGCAAGCAAAGCGTAGAAGACCACCTCGTACACGGATAAGGCATCGTCGGCAGAGCTGCCGGTGCCATTCGCGGTGACATTCCCAATCACACTGAGGTCTTTCGGCAGGCAGTAGCTGGTTGACGACATCGCTACTAGTTGCAGTCAGAGGTTTGCCAGGGAATTCAGCAAGAGCGTCCTAGTAGTCTATCTAAGCGGCGTCTTTCAGCTGATGCTCCTGATATTTTCTTCTATTTTTCTTTAAATCCCTGTGCTTTTTTTTCCTCATGTTTTCATCCCCCTTTCCTATTTCTCCTCGTCTCTGGGGAGAATCTAGAAGGCAAAAAGCGATTGCAGAAGAGAAACCCGCGCGGCCCAATGACCGGCAGACCTCAGAGCCCATTGCGGAGGTGGCTGCCTGTCGGACTCGATGGCTGGGAGAGCGATCGAGAGCCAACCAGAATAGGCAGGCAGTGCTTTCCTCGTTCCTCTCAGTTCTTACATTTGACGTCGTCTGAGGTAGCTAAAGATTTCCGCTACATAGGCGCGACTCTGTGGGGGAGAGTCAGAGTGTGAGTCGGATGCGAGAGAAGAGACCGCGAGAAGGAGACGCCCTGGCCGCGGTCCCGTAACCCGTCTCAGAGAAGGTCCAGCGCTGTTCCAACAGCCGAGAGTCGGGATCCGATTTCTTAGAATAGCGGGCGAGCTTGAATGACGCGAAAAAGACCTGGGAGAGTAGACGATACCGTCAATTTTTCCCAATTTTTTTCGCCCAGGCCAAGACGTAGCTCTCCTCCCACTTGCTTCTTCTCCTTCTCCCCCAGAACTGCCTGGGCTCTGGCCAGCTGGCGGCAAGCTCAAAGAATGGGAGGGACTCGCAAAGAAATCTGGAACGGCAAAAAGGCGTGCAGAATTCCGCTGCGGACAAGCGTGAAAATGGCACTAGACCGGTGTGTGCATGCGGGCTCTGGCGGCGTCCGCAAGCCCTGGATTTAAGGTGTTAGGAAGTACATGAGAAGTGGTTCATTTCATTTCGATAGCATGAAATTTATATAAGTTACTAACTAACTAACTAACTTACTACTGGTAACTAACTAACTAACTAACTAACTAACTAACTAACTAACTAACTAACTAACTAACTAACTAACTAACTAACTAACTAACTATCTAACTAACTAACTAACTAACTAACTAACTAACTAACTAACTAACTAACTAACTAACTAACTAACTAACTAACTAACTAACTAACTAACTAACTAACTAACTAACTAACTAACTAACTAACTGACTAACTGACTAACTAACTAACTAACTAACTAACTAACTAACTAACTAACTAACTAACTAACTAACTAACTAACTAACTAACTAACTAACTAACTAACTAACTAACTAACTAACTAACTAACTAACTGACTAACTAACTAACTAACTAACTAACTAACTAACTTACTAACTAACTAACTAACTAACTTACTAACTAACTAACTAACTAACTAACTAACTAACTAACTAACTAACTAACTAACTAACTAACTGACTAACTAACTAACTAACTAACTAACTAACTAACTAACTAACTAACTAACTAACTAACTAACTAACTAACTAACTAAATAACTAAGTAACTAACTAACTAACTAACTAACTAACTAAATAACTAACTAACTAAATAACTAACTAACTAACTAACTAACTAACTAACTAACTAACTAACTAACTAAATAACTAACTAACTAAATAACTAACTAACTAAATAACTAACTAACTAAATAACTAACTAACTAAATAACTAACTAACTAACTAACTGAATGACAGGAACTGCTGAACTAAAATATCACTGATGATGCTCAGGCTTATTTGTGGGTTTCTATTGGAATTTCCGTGTCTCTGTATGAATCGCAATAGAAAAACATATAGGAGGAAAAAAATGTCGTTCCACTGAAACTATGGCCTTTTACGAAGAAGCCACTAGTCTTCGTATAATACTGCAGTTTATATATATTGTTTTTCCGTACTTTTCTTTAACAATATACAGTGCGCACACCTGGATCTAATCTGCAGCATTTGAAAGGATGGTAAAGAGGTTCCGCTTATCGCTGGCAGAAGATCAGAACGTATAAATCATGTAGTAGTTTCAGATAGTTTACTGACCCCGCTGACGGTATGTCTATCTATATATATATCGATTGTCATTCATGATGCAGCGAGAGGCATTCATTGTAAGGGATCGTGTAGTGTTAAGGCAGTTCAGCGACCATCAGCTTCAGTTAGGCTGTAGTTGATAAATTTTGTCCCAGGATAAGTGGGTTCTGGAATGTTTTGCTTCTGGACTACTGCCATATTTACCGTTGTGCAAGTTACTTGTGTGTGGCATGCATTTCTGTTTCTTACGAAAAATCCTGGGGACATTTCAACATTTATGGAGCAATAAAATACATAAATATTCACAGGAGAGGCTGTGGGCATCCTGATACAACGCCTTCAATGTATGACTAGCAATTTGCGCCTCCCAAAATGAGTGCCTGCGGCGCCAAAATGAGTTCCTGCGGCGCCAAAATGAGTGCCTGCGGCGCCAAAATGAGTGCCTGCGGCGCCAAAATGAGTTCCTGCGGCGCCAAAATGAGTGCCTGCGGCGCCAAAATGAGTGCCTGCGGCGCTAAAATGAGTGCCTGCGGCGCCAAAATGAGTGCCTGCGGCGCCAAAAGTGACAATGGCATAAGGCATGGCCAGCCAAGCCAACCCGCCCCCCCCCCAATTGAAATTCCTGGCTACGCCACTGCCTACAGTCACAATAGTGACTGTAGTCACAGCAAGATGACACCTCACGCTCAGCAGAATGTTCAAGTTTCCACCCGAAACCATGCAGCAGTCAACTTTTCTCAGAGTTCAGACCAAAGTGACGCAATTTACACCACGCCATCTCGACTGTGGGCGATGCAATTTGCGTCACAACGCCCCTAACTTTGGCTGGTGAGGAGAGAGTCGGATTAAAGCTAACACTTGTTGACGACGCCACGGTGTGCCTGGTCTCGCTTCACGCAACCAATACTTGCGCGCTCTTAACCCATCATTTCACAAATTACTTGACGAGTGTTTGCATACCTCCCAGCAGAATGAATTTTTAAGGATTCAGAGCACGCTCTAGAACAGCGAAAAAAGGTTGTTTTAATGAGGCCATTTGTTTTTCTGTCTGGAAATGCGAGCTGCATTTGTGTGCGCTTGCACTGCAGAACTGCGTTTTCTTGTTAACTTGTTGATTTTCTACAGTCAGGGCCTGGAAAGTTTGCAAAAATTTCTATAAACCTATTACGATTTGCCCTGTTATCCGACTGCACACTGCTGCCTGTATTACGAGCATTCACCTTCTGGTTCCTGACTTCTGCAAGGATGCGCGGCGTTGACGTGGACTTTCTTGGGCTGCCTTTTATTCGTTTGAGGCCCGAGGCCCTACCAGACCGCCAGAGGGCGGCGTTGTTTCAAGCGGTAGTCGAGACCGTTCTGCTGTACAACGCCGAGACTTGGATGATGAAAAGACTCGCTTGAACCACAGGTTGGTGCGCTGGCCTTCAAGATCGGCTATGAGCGAGTTACCAGCGTGGAACACCGGTCCGTCCAAGCGACATGTTGCGCCGTTGGCGACTCCAGCTGGTAGTCGGTGCTGGAGATGCTGCTGCTGACGCTGCAGGCATCCTACTGGCGATAGACAGGCGGGCACTCAGCGTTTTTAACATTTCTGACAGCATTTTTTGCCGATGATGATTTATATTTTACCCCCGCCCCCGATAAGTCACCAAGCTGGTCAAGATTCGAAGGTGTCAAACTTTTCATGAACCTTTTGTGCACTACTGTGTGTGAAGAAACCAATGGTACATCAACATCATGTTTGTCTATCATCCCAGCCACTTGTCATTTACTGTTTTACTTCTCTGTGTGTGCTTGCGGTGAGGTTTCGAAGCCACCATTGGTCTGTTTTTGGAACAAGCGCTGAAATGGTTTCCCGTCTCCTAAACTTAAACAAAACCTTGGCTGACACTTTTTCAAACAGGAAAGTTGTAGCAACGGTAGCAAGTGGCATCCTTCTGCCCTAGCATTTTCCACTGACCCCCTCCTCTGCAGCTTCGGTCCCCATCGATTCATCTGCTAGCTGTATTGTCCCAAACAAGCTGGACCTAGTGCCAGGCCTTTCAATATTACTCTATGTAGCTTTGAATTTTCTGAAACAACTTCCTATGTGACAAATGCACCGCAAAATCCTCACACACAAGCCGAAAAACGATTTGTCTTTGCAATTGCTGCAACGATCGGGTGCGGCAAGTTCTGCATCTTTTTTCTCTGCAACAGACGACGGCTGTAAATCTTGGGATGCGCTGGAACTTCTTCCAGCTGCGAATGCAGTCATTTCGGTGTGTTGCAAACTAAACAGCTACATGGGCAGCTCGGCTCGCTGGATGAATTGTATTGAACAGCTTAACACCTTGACAGGCGCGGATCGTTAGTGAAAAGCATGCATTGTCAGTTTGGTTTAACAAAATGGTCAATAGTTAAAGTGCGAAAATCTGCAAGTACAAAGTGCACTATAATTTCGTCTTTGTATTAGATCAGGGGTCGGCAAACTTTTTCAACTCAACGGCCAGATGGAGAATTTAGCGCATGTCTGCGGGCCAGGGGGCAGAGATCGAGAGGACAGGGCAGAGAATTGAGAAAAGAGAAATAGCTGGAGAAGGGAGAGGCGAATGAATAAATGAGAGGAGAGAGGACAGGACAGTGCGTGAGAAGAGAAGAGATTAGAAAGAAGAGCTGAGAAGAGACACAAGCCTTGAGCGGCCCGGATTGCTACATGTATTGTGAAGCTTCAAAATACCCGAGGGCCTGGATAGATCGTTTGCCACGATCGTTATGTTGAGTGAAAATCTAAATTCAAATTCACAGTCGAAGGTTGCTTCCGTCCAAAGTCAGTCAGTTGCATTTGCGAATTTCTGCTTGGCGATTTTTTGCACGAATTCTGACATCTGCCACAACACGTAAAAATCTGACTGGCATCCAATTTATGATTAAAATAAAACGCACAGATTCCGTATTTAGCTCTGCAAGACAAGGCCAACAATTTTAATCTCAGCAGCCGGATGTTGTATTTTTTTATAGTTTTAGCGGCTTTCGCGCCAACGTACGTTCAAGACATTTGCCGCCACGCTCTTCGAAAAATGGGCGAACATTCACGATTTCTTTTTTGGCCACTCTTGCTTTGCTTTTGCTTTGTCAAAGGAATTTTCAATAAACAGGCAAGGCAAACGTTGTAAAACGCGTGAGCTGCGCTGGGGGGAAGTCATAAAGGGTAGTCGCGGCGTTTCTCCCCCAAAGCACCAGATGAGTGGATCGCGCTAAAAATCGATATAATGCAAGAAAATTGTAAAAAATTGCAATTTCGTTACACATGATAATTGCAACTTTTTCAATTGATTACAATTTCAATTGCATTTGTTACAACTTAATGGCGAATCCGTTTTTTACAATTAACCGATAGTTGAGGCTATATATTATACTAAAAACTTCACAGATAGTATAGAAGTTCGTTTTTGAGAGCACTCTCTCTAGAGCAGTCCTGTTTATTAAAGCCAAAACTAACAAATGTATAAGCTTTGGGCATGGGTGTGAAGTGACGTAAAATCGACTAATAAATGTAGAAAGAAATAACAGAATAATTATGAAAATTTGAATTAACTATTGAATGCAAAAAAATTATATGCAAACATTTTATTTGAGTATAATCAGCTTCTTTTCGCTTATATTTTGTTTTCATATATTGTCACATTCTTGACCTTTCTAGACTGCACGATTCAAAGTATTTAATTTGTTCGCAACATTTTTGTGTTTTTTTATCAAAGGTAGAGGGTAGATACAATGTAGAAGTCAATCTTAAATGGCTTTTCATATTACCGATTCCAAAATCAGAATCGGTTCGAAGCTTTTTTTCATATTGTCTGTTCCGTTTTCAGAATCGGTACCAGAACCGTGATCCGATTCTGGAATTCGGTTTGAGAAATTTTCTTGATCGGTTGCCATGTTTACACTTTAACAGTAAAATATATTTTAAGTTGTCATTTTTTATTATTGATATATTAGCACTCTGTTTTTGTCATATCCAAGACGAAGCAAAGTCAAGGAAAGACTTAATTAAATTATAAAGACTGACGAACATAAAATGGGTTCGAAGCTTTTCACTTTCCTACCGATTCTGGTTCTGGAACCGATCTTCGTAAAAAGCCTAGTAGCCTAACTATTTTTGTTACTGCATCTGAAAAGACAATATGCACTATGAATAGAGCTTAGCTGGGCCCTGTGTTGCACTTTAGCCAGGCCTCCTATGCTGTATTGTGAATTGTGTATGGCGATATACATTTCAGTACATTATGCCAATGCTTTATTATCTTGCTTAGCCTAGACTTTTATGAGACAGAATGAGACAGTATGAGACAGACCAGGCCCATGGGCTAAGGTCTGCGATGCTCCACGCCTGCCCCTATCTTCAGCAGGTCAAGGCTGGTGGGAGGTCTGCACCCTCTATTTGCCGCTGGCAGCCGCAGACCCCCCCCCCACGCTGTTTCGCAAGCCGACTCAGGGGTACTCGTCCCCGCGAGTGTTCAAGGCAGACCCTAGGGCTCCGGCGCTGGTGACCCATCCAGTGGTTTTTGCCGAACTTGGGTATGCGGGTCTGGCTACCAGTCCGCAGGCCGTGGTACTGCTCAACGTACCCTCTAATGCCTAAGGTGTTCGACCGTGCCGATGGGCTGGAAGGCCGGGGAGTAGTCCGGTCGCTGGCGGTCCCCCTCCTGGTGTCGGGCCAGCCTTGAGAGTTCTTTTGGCCTACTGCCCGGTCAGGTGGAGCGGCCGGGTGGGTACCGCGCCCCTTCGAGGGTAGCCCACCAACCTTTTTCATGGCCTTCGAGCCGACTATGGACAAACAAACCAAATCTAGGGATGGGGACCCTTCTAAACCCCAACCTCAGTCAGAAGGACCGGCCGGCCCTGCTGGCAGATCCCAACTGACTGATGCAACTGTGGCAAAGGAAGGACCGGCTGGCTCTGCTGGCAGATCCGACCAGAGCTACAAAAACCAAAGTACTTAAAGACCTGCCAGCTCCGCTGGTGGATCTAAGGGAACCGCGGGCTCTGAGCCTAAAGGACCGGCCAAATCTGGCAGATCCGACGAAGCTCAGCGGGCTCGGCTTGAGCGCAAACGCGCTAAGCAACGCGCCAAAAGGCAGGCCAAGAAGGGAGCTGCGGGGGCCAAAGCGGCGGCGTCCACCATAGATGCTGAAGCGACTGGCGTCCCAAGGCAACCAGACGGGCCGGCCGGTGGAAGCTCCGGTAGTTCAGCGGTGGCGCTCCCTGGAGATGCTGCTGCGGCTGCTGAGGCCGAAACCACGGCGCAACAAATGGCCACTGCCAACAAGGAGGTTCCTTCGGGAGCTACCTTTGCGGCGAAGGCCAAGGCCGAAATCCCAGGAGTGATCATTCTAGGTCGCGACCAGGACTGGATCACTGATCAGCTTCAAAAAGTGTGGAGTGCCATTGACTCCTATCTGATTGAGCTGACTGTCGAGGAGGGAATCTCCATCGGCATTGAGCGGATGGTGCTGCGAAGCACATTCGTTCTCATTGTTTCTAGTAGTGAGGAGGACGCTCAGCAGCTGCTCCAGCGGCTGCCGACAGTCTTCTTGGATGCTCCTTGGAGCTCTTTTTCTTCGCAAAGGCCAGCGTCCAAAGACAATACCCTATGTGGTTTTTGTCCCTGCTAAGAGCACCGCAGCTGGACCTGACGTTGTCCGCCGGGTCCTACTGCGTCTGAACCCCGACCTCCCTGCTAGTGGACTGGTGTATCACCGCAAAGTCCGCAGGGGGGAGACGGGCAACTCAATTGTCCTCGGCCTTTCCAACGCTTGGGCGAGTCGGTACCCTAATGGATTCTCTTTCCAGCTGGGTGCCCTCAAGCTCAAGTTGCGCCGAGGAAAGTCTGCCAAAGGGAAGGCTACTGCCAACCCCGGCATCTCCGGCAAGAGCGGGGCGCAGTCTAAGGCCCAAGGAAAGGTGCAAGCCGATCCCAAAGCCGGAGCTGCGTCTCGCCCCTCTGCTAGCAGCAGTTCGACGACCGCGGTGACGGCTCCGGCCAAGCCCCGAGAACCGAACCTGCCAGTCGGAGAAGGAGTTGAGGATAAGGCCGGGTCTTCAGAATCCAAGCTCTCCTCGGCCACTATGGTGGGGTCTGAAGGCAAAGATGCAGATGAGGAAGCTTCCTCCATCCTGTCATCGGAGCCCGAGGACTTTGCTGGGGGAGGGGGGGGGGCTGGTGGGGGTGAGGAGGCCATGGACGTCGACCAACTCCCATCTTCCAGTCAAGCCCCAACGGCCTGAGACGAGGACGATTTGCTGTCCAAGTCTCCTTGATGGCCCGGAGTTCTAACCAGCTATTGCATTTAATACAGCATAATTAAAGCTCCACACGCTGCCAAAGGAGCGAAATTCTGTCTGCAAATAAATCTACAGCATTGCGTATCTGCGTCAGTAAATCTGATGAGCTGTACGGGCCAGGCCTCATCCTGATCCAGGGACCCTGGATGCGCAATGGTAAGTTGCCCAACATTCCTTCTGGCTACTCTGACTTTTATGTGTGTGGCCCGGGGAACAGCCGCCCTAGAGCGGCTATCCTCGCTGCCAGCCATCTCCGGGCTTGGCTGAGGACTGATCTCTCAGATGGAGACCTCTGTGTCATCCAATCTAATCATCTCTCTCCACGGAGTGCCTCGTTGCCTCGATCTATATCCCAGGCGACAGAGACCCTGCACTTGGGAGTCTACTGCGCCTTGCGAAAGTTACCTGCGAGTCCCAGCTAGAACGCTGAGCTGTGCTTAGGGGGCGTGCAAACCCGAAAAATTTAATCAGCCTGATTGGCCCTTTAGCTGACCAATCTTATTTCTTTTGATTTACATGTTTTTTAAATGTACATCTTCTCAAGTATAGTCTGTTGGAATGTTTAGATCTAATGTAACTTAAGTATGTGTATTTAAATACTGTAAAAAACATACACTACTGTATATAGGGAATTTTCACATTGCTTTATCAATCGTCAAGCTAGGGCTTTCATTTAACAGAGTTTCTGCATAAAATACATTTCTTAATCAATGCGAATCAATATGTTGGCACTCATCTCACAACAGCTTATTATTGACCGGCCACATGCAGTGTTGGGCAAAATTCCGGCACTTCCGGCAATTACTTTTTTAAAAAGTACCGATACCGGAAAAAGTGCAGGAAGTTAATTTTCCTGGAACCGGAAGTTACTTAACCGGAAGTTACTTTTTTCAATGTAACTTGCCCAAACACTGGCCACATGCAATATGTACAACTCATGTTCATATCTATACGTCGCAGGTTTACCGAAATTACCTTGCCAAGATAGGAAACATAGTTTCTGTTTTTTATTAAAGAAAGATCTTAGCCTCATCTTTCTTAATCAAGGACGACTACGGCTAATTTCTTGTTAGTGTCTGGCATGGCGGTAACTTTTGTTAATTTCCTCAATTAAGTCGGCTATTTGCCAGCCAACTAACTGACATTAACTGGTTCAAAACGCATATTGTTTTTTATGTACATCGTAATTTATATTAAATTCCACTCTTTCTTAGATTCCTACATTACATTCTCTTTATGAATACATTAAAAGTACAAAAGTGAAGACATGTACATCGACGGGTTTTTATTTAGTTATAACAATACTTCAAGCAGAAAACGTTAAAAGTGTAAATGCCTAATTTGAACTGCCGCAAATTATATTTAATGGTTTTAAAGTTCAAAAATTAAAGCTCATAAGTGGTTGATCACCTTCTTTTTCTTTATGGATGAAATGCTACAATAAATTCGATCACACTAAACGAAACGAAACGAAACGAAACGAACGGGGTCTGCAAATTATCCTGAAACTGAGTAATTGTCATTAGCTTAATAAGCCTTAATTAGCAATCCTATCCTACCTTGCTCACTTTATACTTATTCATTTTTACGGTTTCATACCGGTTTGTAAAGTCTTTCTCATTTGCGTTGACAAAAATTGAAAGAAATATTGCAGTCGTCGTTTAGTAACATCATTTCACTTATATTATTTCTTCAATGGCTCAAGCGGCTCAACCCTTGCAACTGGAAGTTAGAGGATCTCGTGGAAAATATAGACAAGTAAGACTTTTTTCTCTGTATGGCTGTGAAGGTTGGTAAGAGTTGCTTTGTTGTTGTCATTGTTATATAGCTCTAGGCTTAGCCTTAGTTGTAGTTGTGTTATACCTTTTGTCAAGAAATCATTAAAGAGATATTATGTCTGGATATTATATCTGGCGATATAAGCATAACAGCATATTGGTATTTAGTTTTGGATATCAATACTCAAAAAAGTAATGATCTAAAGTGATGATTTTGATAATGATACTCAAAAAAGTAGCCTATTGCAAAAATTTAAGACTTACAAACAAAAATTACTAGTTTTTAACTTTGCTGTTCACTATTATTGTGTATTGGCACTTCTTAGTAAAGTCACAATCAGCATTTTGTTACAATCATATTAAATTTTAAACTTATAAATTAATAATTAAACAAAATAATTATTATGCTATTTCAACTACTTGTCAAGTTTAACTAGATTATGATAGCTTAGTACTTTATATTTGTTTTATTTTAACCTATACAACTGTATAGTCTAGCCTATATTAAATTGAAATTAAAATTTCAAGGATTCAGTTGAGTCTAAACTAAATCAAATGATTAATTAATAAATTCAAATTCAAACTATTTAACAATTAAAATCCTATATTATTGCCTTATTGGTATAGACCTAAGTTATAACAATAAATTTTAATCTTATATCCCATATTAAAATCCTACTTAATAAGAATAGTTATAAAAAAACAAAAAGATGTATTACCTGTGCACATTATAATATATAGAATTCTTGCACAAAAGTTGTTATGCATTTGTGCCGCTTGTCAAATTCATGCACGCTTATGTGCTAAAAAGGAACCTACTTGTGCGCTCTTAAAGAAGGTGTGTGCATGCTCCATTCGTATGTGGTTGCATAAGAAACTGTTTGCCACAGAATCATAAACAGGATTTTTACATGCATTCAACATGGTTATGTGTTATGTGATGTATGCATGCTCAAGTTCTCCTATTTTTCATAGACTGGAAAGTTGTTTTTATGCCAGAAAATTTCAAAACAAAAGTAAAACAAAGTATAATAGTTTTTAGAAAAAAAATTTCTTTAAAGTTTAGTGAAACTCATAATTTTTAAAGAATTATGATTATTTATTTAGAGATTATTTAGAGAATTATTATTTAGATTTAGATTAATTATTTAGAGAATTATTTAGAGAATTTTCTCTAAAAAATAGTGTTCAAGCTACTAGACACTTAAAGTACAACTTTTTAATTTATGTCAGCATAGAATTGAAAAACTAGAAATATCTTTTTTTAGCACATAGGCCATGATCTGCATGACTTTTTTAGTGTTCCGCCATAAGGAGGGTCCATGTATCATAGCTGTAGCCATAAGCAAAACTATGGCTTATTCCAATCCTCCATATTTCATAGCTATAGGGACCCCAATATTACCACATTCCTATAGTTCCCGTAGCCATAGTTTTAACAAAAAGTCTAGAAAACAAAATATTTTGAATCAAGAAGATAACCTAGTGTTAAGTTAGAAGAAAACCTAGTGCAAATTAAGTTAGAAAATAAAAGAAACACTTGATTGCCTTTGTAAGATTATATTTCATCTTTTTTAGAGCAACAATACTTAATCATTACTGAAAGTACTAATGCTGAACTTTTTCACATTAATAAAAAATTAGAGTTTGCTAGTGTTTTATTGTAGTTTTTAGGTATATTTTAAAAGTTTCTAAGTTGATAATACAGTTTACTAAAAGTATCTTTGTTTTACTCTACCTGTTTCTAATATTTTTTCAATTTTTTAACATTAATAATTATGGCTATGGGAATCTACGGAATGTGACAACAACAACCATATTTCCATAGTTGTAGCTGTAAGAGTAGCTAGCTACTGTAGGCATATCCTTGGCTGCTGTAGGCACCTATTTTACCATATTTGCTATAGGATCCCATAGCCGTAGCTACGGCTACAGTTGAACACTAACTTTTTTACAGCTAATGTGCACACTTGCACGCTGCTCCAAAAACGTGCGTGCACATTTTCTTACCCCCAAGTAAGAATTCTATCCTGGCATAGCAACCATGAAAGAACTTATAAATATAAATATCTCTCTAACTATAAAAATCAAAACTCTGTGTGTGTGTCTGTGTGTGGACAATTTTGATCGCTATGGACTCCCAAACCGCTCAACCAAATGACACCAAACTTTACACCCACCCTAAACTTACTACGGAGAATGTCTTAGGCTACCTTTTAATTTCCTAGACTCAAGTCTTCCTACCTAAAAGTACAAAAAACTGCTCAAAATGCGCGATTTTTTTACTAAATCCTCCATAGCGCCGCTCCACTTCTACCGATTCTCTTCAAATTTGACACAGGCAATTTTCAACTATTTTGACACAATCGTGTAAAATTTCAAATCTCAAAGTTAATCCTGAAAGCCGCTGTGCACTTTTAAAGTTAGGCTGTTTTTTTCAGCGAGGCAGCCACCCCAACCTCCGCCCGCCTGCCTCTCTTTCCCGATCTGGGCAAAGGGTGTGAATAGGTTTTAAAATGCCTAACTTTCGGCTGCCATAGTTTTGCTCCACGTGAAGCGATTGACTTCAAATTTGACACAATTCTTTATTGACTCATTCTCTGCCTACATGTAAAGTCTCAACTCTGTATCTCAATCAGGACAGAAACTGTAAGCATGTGAAGTTTGTCTGTTTTTTCTGTTGTTTGTGCCGCTCACTCACTCATTCCCCCAGCTCAGACGAAGGGTCAGGCGATAGGACTGAATGTACATAGCGAATGTACAGTGTTTTGGAATAACTTTTTAATAGCCTTCTCTGTACCCCCGCGAGTGGAGAGGCGTGGAGAGGAGAGAGTTTAGCGAGAGATTCAATTTTAAACCACTTTCCTTTCCTCTGAATAGACAAGTCTGCAGCAGTTAAACAAGGATGGCAAATCAAGGCGATGTGGGATGGTTTATAAAAATATCGAAAAATTAATGAATAAACTTATTACAATGCAATCCTACTAAATAAGTTACACCATAAAAATTTTAACATTAAGATTCGCATAAGGTACTTTAAAATTTAAATGGCCTCCTAAGAATTGCGTATTTCCATGGTTGTTAGACTGCTGCAGACTGTGGTGGTGGAGCTGGAGATATACAAATTTCTCTCAGGGCTGCTAATTGACCAGAAAGATGACGTGATTAAAGCATGGGAAATGATAACAACCATGATAGTACTACGTCCCACAAACTGGCTTTCGAAGCAGGGATCGGCAGATTTTTATCTCAAAGGCCAGATAAAGAATCCAGCTCAAGGCTACGGGCCAGATGAGAGTGAAAAGGAATATACTATTAGAAAGGGAGGAGGGGCGAGAGGGGATAAAAGAAAAGATAGAAGATAACAGGAGAGACGTACGAGGAGGTTGAGGAGAGAGCAGAGAATATGGGACAAAGAAGCGAGAGGAGGGGAGAGAGAAGGAAGAGGAAATAGTAGAGGTGAGAAGATGGAGAGAGAAGAGGGGAGAGATGAGACAGAGGATCGATGAGAGAGGAGAGTAGAGAAGAGTGAGATGAGAGAACAAAGAGGAGATGAGAGTATCGAGAGGGGGGATTAGAAAGGATAGAGGAGAGGAGATAAGAGGGGGAGAGACGAGTGAGAAGAGAGAAGATAGAGATGAGAGAGAGTTGAGAAAGGAGAGAGGACAAAGGAGAGATGATAGAGTAAAGGGAAGAGGAGGAGAGAGGAAAGATATGAGATTGTAGAGATGAGTGAGATGAAAGGAAATATGAGAGAGTAGAGTAGAGATGAGAGATGAAGGAAGAGAGAGCAGAGTGCGGAGAGACGAGAAAAGAGAATAGAGGGGAGAGAGTATAGAAGAGGGAAGAGAAGAGAGGAGTAAGGAAAGAGAGGAGTCAGAAGAGGGGAAAGAGAAGAGTGCACAGTAGAGAGGAGAGTAGAGATGACAGAAGAGAGAGGGGAATGAGAGAGCAACGATGAGAGTGAACAGACAATATAAGAGAGGAGTGAGGAGAGTGAGAGAGAAGAGAGAAAACAAGAGAGGGAGAGAGTATAGAAGAGAGAAGAGAAGAGACGAGAAGAAAGAAGAAAGGATCGAGTCCTCCTGAGTCAAAAAGGGGAAAGAGAGGAGTACAAGGGGAGAGAGGTGAGAGAACATATGAGAGTAAAGATGACAAATAAGAGAGGGGAGATGAGAGAGCAGAAACGAGAGTGAACAGACGAGAGATGGGAGAGTAGAGAGAAAAGAGGAGAGATAAGAAATAAGGGATGAGAGGTGGAGACAAGGGAGAGATGAGAAGTAAGTGAGGAGAGAGGAGGGGAAGGGAGAGAATCGAGAGGACAGGGGAAATTGGTGAAAAGGACGAGAGAGGAGAGGAAAAAGGGGAGAGAAGAGAGATAGGATAGGAGAGAGCAGAGAGATGAGAGGAGAGAGTGGACAGAGGAGAGGAAAGAGTTGAGAGAAGAGAGGAAAAAGGAGAGAGTAGAGATAAGGCAAGTGTTGAGAGAGGGTAGAGTAAGGAGTGAGAAGAGAGGTGAGGGAAGAGAGAGCAGAGAGCAGAGGTAAGAGAGAGTAGAGAGCAGAGAGAAATGAGAAAAGATAAAACAGGAGAAAAGAGATATGAGAGACCAGAGACCAGAGCGAAGAGAGGAGAAGAGAGAGAAAAGAATAGAGGGGAGAGGGAAGAGACGAGAGAAGAGACGAGAGAGGAGAGAAGAAAGAAGAGATAAGAGGGGAGAGAGAGAAGAGACGAGAGAGAAGATAGGAAACAGAAAAGAAGATGGAAGTTTCAAAGGATGCAAAGGACATAGGGAGAGGCAGAGGTACGTAGAGGCCAGAGTTTGCCTGACATTCTGCGCAACACCCCAGCCAACAATATCAATGTTTGCCTCAAATCCTAATTTTACATGAATGTATACTCTTTTATGTTAAACTCTATCCTAACTATGAACAAGTTTTTGTTTGAGTTTGACCTCAGATTTTAGAATACATGCAAAAATAATTACAGGGAATGGAGTTCCCCAGGTTCAAAATCCGTGGGTTTCAACAGCTTGTAATATATAATCATTTCTTTTAAATAGGCCTATATTCTTTTTTTAAAGTTATGTTGTGGTTGTTGGCGCTATAGGTAGACAGTCGCCAGAGTTGCCTCTGCCTCGCGGGTTGGTTGCCTGCTCAAGTGGAGCCTCTCCAGATCTTCCCTCGCTGCCTGAATTGCAAGGTCATCCTGCCAGACTAGCTGCCCACATTGAGCTGGTTGCATCATCAGAACTGCTTGCTCCGCGGTGGTTCTGACTGCAGTGCACACTTCCGCATACTTGGCACTTCTATGCTTGTTGCCTAGCGTAGTGTTAAAGGTGCTAGCAAAGCAATGCTGCATATCGGTGGCTCTGAGCATGCAGTAATAGCACCGCAATGGCTGCTTTGGCAGACAGTAGAATGGATTGCAGAGGTTGAGGTTGCAGATGAAGAGCCAATGATTGGACCGAAGAGCCAGCAGTGTGATAGTGCGGCAGTTGACAGCGCAATGATGCTCACAAAAATGCATGAGCATGTGGTCAAACTGTGCTCGTTTCTGGGTTGCATTCCTGCCACGCGCATTCCATCGCCTCCGTTTGCAGCCCACAAAGGTTGCGAGACCACTTCGAGCCAAAGGTTGCTAATTAGTTCTATAATAGTGTACTTTGGCAAGTCCACTGAAACAAACAAGGCAGCTTTAGGCTGGAAATTTGGATAGGGTGGAGGTAGTGTGAAAAGGAAAGGTTGGAGGGTTTATGCTAGGAGTAAAAACTGCCAGTGAATGAGCCTTTGCTTTAAAAATACATTAAAATGCTTCTGTTTAACTTTCTATTAAACTGAAAGTAGTTAACACAAATTTACTAAGTGGCCTATTTAGTTATTCTAGAATCTGTAGTCTAAATATAAAATCTCAGCTCTGTAACTCAATCAAAATAGAAACTGTAAGCATGTGAAATTTGTTTGCTTTTTCTGTTGTTTGTGCCACTCACTCACTTCCTTCCCTAGCCTAGACTAAGGGTCTAACAATAGGGCTCAGTGTATATAATGAATGTACATTGTTTTGGTATAGCTTTTTTATAGCCTTCTTTGCACCCCAGCAGGTGAAGAAGCTATGCTTAGCCATGACCACAAATATTATAAACATAGTGTTTATAGTATCTGTGGCCATGAAAGTTTAGCGAGAGATTCAAACCATTGTCCTCTATATAGATAAGTCTGCAGCAATTTAACAGTTGATAGCAAATCAAGGCGATGTAGGATGGTTTGTAAAAATAGCAAAAAATTAATGAATAACCCATTACAATGCAATCCTACTGAATTAGTTATACCATAAAATTTTAACATTAAAATTTGCATAAGGTACTTTAAAATTTAAATGGCTCTCAAGAAATGTGTATGTCCTTGGTTGCTAGACTACTGCAAACTGCAATAGAGCTGGAAATACACAAATTTCTCTCAGGGCTACTAATTGGCCAAAAAGATGAGGTGATTAAAGCATGAGAAATGATAACAACCATGATAGTACTATGTCCCACAAATTGGCTTTTGAAGCAGGGATTGGCTCATTAACCTCAAAGGCCAGATAAAAAATCCAGCTCATGGCTACAAGCTAGATGCAAGTGGAAAGGAGAAGGAATAAACTATTAGAAAAGAGGAGAGGCAAGAGAGGGGATAAGAGAATGATAGAAGATAAGAGGAGAGACAGGGGATAAGGAGAGAGCAGAGAATAGGGGAGGAATAAGCAAGAGGAGGGGAGAGAGGAGGGAGAGGAAAGAGTAAAGGTGAGAAGAGGGAGAGATGAGACAGGATTAATAAGAAAGGAGAGTAGAAAAGAGTGACAAGAAAGCAGAGATGAAAGAGCAGAGAGGAGATAAGAAAAGAGATTAGAAAAGACAGAGAAGAGAGGAGATAGGCAGGGGAAAGAGAGGGGGAGAGAGGAATAAGAAAAGAGGAAATAAGAGGAGAGAGAGAAAAGATGTGAGAGAAAAGAGGAAACAGAAGAGAAGATAGAAGTTTCAAATGATCCAAGGGATGTAGGGAAAGGCAGAGATAGAGGCCAAAGTTTGCCTAACATTCTGTGCAGCATCCCAGCCAACAATATCCATGTTTGCCTTAAATCCTAATTTTATACAAATTTATTCTATTTTATATTTAACTCTATCCTAACTATTAACAAGTTTTTGTTTGAGTTTGATCTTTGAATACATGCAAAAATAGTTCCGGGGATTAGAATTTCCTGGGTTCAAAATCTGCAGGTTTCAACAGCTTGTTTAAATATAAAAAGAATAATATTCTTTTATAAAAAAGTGTTAGAATACATATAGGAATATTAAACTTAAAAAAGTATTATAATACTATAGTTGATGCTGCTAAAAGTGTTAAGGTCTAATACTTACATACGCAAATGGTATTGGTGATATTATTAGAATAATAAAATATTGGACCTATTCCCAACATTGTTGATATCAAAAGGCAGCTAACCCCCAAGGTGCAGTGAAGTGTACATGCCTAACAATAAATAAACTTAGGGCCGCTGTACACTCCTGTATAAGTGTGTGCCTGCATACGTATCCGCATGCTTGTATGCCTACTTAGGGGAGTTAGTGGAATGGGCAGTAATGACTCTCACTGGTTGTGTGCCTATGTTGCTTAAAGTGCACTAGGGTGCACACAACCCCCCTGCCTCTATTAAATAAAAAAATTATATATTGTATAGTATTTATAGCTATTATACATATGGGAGTACAACGTTTGCTTGCGGGAAGTTTGCTTGCCGAACTTTGCTTGCAGGAATTTTGCTTGCCAAACTTTGCTTGCCGAGCTTTGCTTGCGGAATTTTGCTTGCCGAACTTTGCTTGCCAAAGTTTGCTTGCCGAACTTTGCTTGCCGAAGTTTGCTTGCGGAATTTTGCTTGCCGAACTTTGCTTGCGGAATTTTGCTTGCTGAAGTTTGCTTGCCGAACTTTGCTTGCCGAACTTTGCTTGCAGGAAATTTGCTTGCAGGAACTTTGCCTGCCAAAGTTTGCTTGCCGAGCTTTGCTTGTAGGAATTTTGCTTGCCAAACTTTGCTTGCGAAATTTTGATGTCTGCTTTCTAGAAATTTGCAATCACACAATTGCAAGGTTTTAACTTGCAGAATTATTTTCTTGTTTGCTTGCTTGTTTTGATTGCTTGTAAAGTTGGTCAGTCAATTGTTACTTACTACAGATGCTTTGCGAGTGGATTCTTATCAGGGTCGACGTAAACTGACTTGACATTCAGCTTTCAAACTAGGCTTATAGAGTTTCATTCTAAGAATGTAGTATATAGAATGCTTAGAGATTTAGTATAGGTAGATAGATAGGGATTGGTAACAGTATAAATTTTTGTAGTTCCTGATTTCAGCACGATTGAGCAGGTATGATAATTGCAGTGATGCTAATGTATAATAATGCATATACTAATAATATTTTAGTATATAAAATGTAATTAATAATCCGCCATATCCTCATACAAAATCATAACACTATAGGCGACTTCCACAAATCTTAGAAAATGAAAATTAGAAATACAAGAGCTCAAAAATAGGTTCTTTAAGATTCCGCAAAACTTTGACTGGCAAACCTTGCAAGAAAATTTCCTGCAAGCAAAGTTCGGCAAGCAAATTTCCTGCAAGCAAACTTTGGCAAGCTTATGTGCAGCAAGTAAATTTCCTGCAAGAAAAATTCGGCAAGCAAAGTTCAGCAAGCAAAGTTCAGCAAGCAAAGCTCGGCAAGCAAACTTCGGCAGGCAAAATTCTGCAAGCAAAGTTCGGCAAGCAGACTTTGGCAAGCAAAATTCCGCAAGCAAAAGTCCCGCAAGCAAACTTCGGCAAGCAAACTTCTCACAAGCAAATTTCATAGACCCATACATATATTTGACCACAAATCTATCCTTTGAAGGCAAATAAGTTGCATTATCATTCATTTCTTTTGAACACCCTTTTTACTTTGCATTATTAATAGTATTAAAAGCTAATAAAAATGCTAGCTTAGTGGCCAAGCTATAAACACATTATAAATCATGCCTAAACTCTATCTACTAACTTTAGTTAGTTAAAATTTGTATGAAAATATAAGATACAGGAACCTAGTAGGATAATTATTTATAAGGTATTTTTTCAGTTACTGTGTAAATAATACCAGCAATATTTACATGGTACAGTGCAAATAACAACTGCCTAAGTCATTGTATCAATATATTTACTGAGCTTCCACTATTCATTCTCAATAAAATTTTGCATATATGCATTTGGACCATATACAAAAGCCAAGTCAGATCCTTTTGAAATCTTTAAAATTGTGTTAAGCCAAAAAATGTCTTGCTTATCATTTTTTAAGGTTTATAAATTTATGAAAGCATATAGTATTGCTATAAAATTTTATGCTTCTATAAAAATATGATGAATGTAAGTAAACTTTTAAAAGTCTCATTAAATTATTAAATATTTATTTTGGATAAAATTTTTGCACCATTGTTATAAATTTTGTGTATTTATACCTACTAGCACCAGATTCGTGCCTCACTCCGAACACTAAGTTGGCAATGTCTATGCACTATAAACTCCTATATGACAAGACAACAAACAGCCAGGGCTTCCCTAATGGGCCAAAAGTTGCTTTTTGTGCTATGCCTAAATATCTAGATAATTTTGGTAGTGATTTTTAGGAATAAAAGCAAAATGGACATAGACATAAACCATAGACATCCTAACTATATTCAAATATATTTTGGAATGCAGTCCAGAGCCAAATCTCAAGAGACAAGTTGAACTAATGATAAACAGTTAGAAATAATCATATACAAAAATACACATAGTACACATATACAGTACACATATTGCTTATAGATCTGTACTATCCTAAAAAAATTAAAAGCTATTGTGCAAAAACAAACTATGAAAACCATTTGTGGTAAACTCTTATTTATTTGTAAAAAAATAAAAAAATGATGGCAAAGTCTGTTAGGATAATTTGTTTTTAGCATCTCAGATATAGATATAATGTATAGTCTGGCTACTAGTATTCTGATTTCTGAATGAGAAAAAAAACTAAATTTGAATAAAAGACTCACTTTATAGGTGAATGGTTTTAGACGAATGAATATCAATGATTATGTAATATTAAGTGTATAATGTACCAACATAAATCAAAAGATTGTTTATATATAAGAATATACAAAAGCAGGTTACAAAGACCTATAAGATAATTTTACACATATTAAATCCATGGCCATCTCATCATTTCAATAAAATAAATAAATACCACAGGGTTCTTTAGAACTGATCTGCGCTAGTTTTAAATGGCACCTTATTTTAACAACAAAGCGTAGCTCAATTTGCATGCCTTTTTTTAACAAAGGCAATTATTTTTTATTACAATTTTAGCATTCCATATCAAATCCTTAAAATCCCTAAATCCTTATTAGAAAGTCAGGGCTTGTAAGTAGTACAAAGTCTTTTAAAATATAAGACACATAATAATATAAACAAATAATTTTTTAATACGAGTGTCCTGCTGGACAGAAATGGACACCTGGCCATTAGGTGTCAAGATTCTAAATTTAACTCTAGATGTTGGTGGTGACTTCTGAGGGCAGCAGAGAGTTTAGAGGCAGAGGACTCAGGCCACCATTGACTAGTAGTTCAGCTATTGGTATTGATTCCTATCCATGCAGGTTTTTGATAGATAGCCCCTTTGATTGGCCTTTTTTCTCTGGCCAACTAGTTAGAACAAAATTATTTTTTGGGATCAACTTGGCAATATGTCAAAGCTACTCTTGGGAATATTGGGTTATTTCCACATTCATTGACATATCTGCAGACCACTTTGTTCATGTTCCTTGCGCAGGGTAGGACTTATAAATCAGTCTACCTTTTTCATTTGTGGCCCCTGATCATAAAGGCAGAGTGAGGAAATGTAATAATAAAATATATAATAGATCAAATTCAATTTCCAATTTGATATTATAATAAACTAGCTAAACATATTCATTATTATAATAAAAAGAAACTTATAGAACTTGGCTTACAACTATTGCTTGGCAATAATTTTCCATAGTTCAACCTTTGTCATGTTGTCAAAATCAGTGTTCTAGTGAAAGGCAAGCTATAATATAGGAAAATATATGTATCTATATCATGTTGCAATTGTAAAATGAACAAATAAATGATATATTAAAAAAGCTAAGGTATATTAAAGCTGAGTTTTTTATATAGAGGCAGGAAGTAAAAAAAATTACCAACTATTAGACTGACATCCCATTGTCCCAGGTTAAAGAAAATTATAATTTTTTTCACATTGTTTTAAAGAATTTTTTATGGACTTTTAAAACCTTGTGATTGATAATTTTTCATGCATCAATAAATTGTTTTAACATGCAAAAATGTGTGAGAACATATAAAATTTGAGAGAAAATTCAAGCATAGCTAAGAGATATTTTTCTCACTAAATCTTGGGTAGAATGCCGTAACTTCCCACTTCCAATAGGTTCCTCTTTATCACAATTTATTTGCTTGGCTCTTTCTTCCAGCCACTATCACTCATTGTCTGGCAAGTGCTTATAAATGGCTTGCAAAAATGGCTGCTCTTCTGCAAGAAATAGGAAACCACAATGCCATTTAATTTGCAATATGCTTTATTAAACTAATGTCTAGTATTTAATCAATTGTGTATGTATATTAGGGTATATATCAACTGCAGAGGCAGACAACATTCTAGCAATCAAACATTTACATAATTTTATTTGATAGATCCAAATCATTTCAACATGTCATATCACCTGTATTCTTACCCTGAATTTTGACTTTGTTGACTACAAGTAATCAGTGTGCAGTTAAAGTGAAAAGCACCACACTTAGCTTTTGGTCAAATTTTTATAACTAAATCGCATGAAAATAGCTTAATTTCAAACCTGAATGCATTATGTTCTGCTGAGAAAAACAAACATCAATAGGCTTACCTTTAAAATTGCCACCAAACTGGAATGCATCTAGGAACATGTGCCATGTATCTGTTTGGCAACTTATCATGGAAAACAGTCTGAGAAAGAAGCAAATGCAAAAAACTAGCTATAATTTTATAAATAGATCTAGCATATGTAGAGCTATATAGCAGTAAATATACTAAATATCTTATAAATATGTATTTGCAGATTCAATAATCAAGAGCATAAGTCAATTCTCTAGCGCAGGTAAATAAGTGATTTGAAAGCCACCAGACAGCTAACTACCAAACACCAGTGCCTTAGCACTTAGGTTACCATGCTAAACTATTAGCCACATGACTTCTCAGTATGCCTTTACCTATGAGTCACTATTTAGAACAGTTTAGTTATTTGATTACAATATTTCTAAGGCTTGAATGATAAGATTTACACAATAATTGTATTTTAAATTTAATGTAAAAAAGTTAATCTTTTCTTTCTCGGCAAGCCCCTTTAGCCAAAAGTGGCTGCACAATCAGTGGCCATGCACTAAAAGAATGGTCCACTTGTTGCCATGTTTTATAGCGGCTGCCAGTAGCCAGATGAGCTACAGCCACAGTTCACAGAATTTTTGAAAGGTGGGACACAGTGGTGTCGACCAGCTCAATGGCTCAATGGCCTGGTATATAAGGACGCCAAGTGTTTCAATGATAATTTGCTAGGCATCCAGTTGGATGCCAAGTTTAGGGTTGAAATACTTAAAAAATGTCAGATAAACTTTAAATATATTCAGTCTAATGATCTTTGATCAGACAAACTTTGATGAGGTGCAGAGATGAGGTTCAGATTGAGACAGTTTAGATTATAGATAAACAAAAGAAGAAATGGAAGATAGGAAGATAGGGGAAACATAAAATTTTGAAACAAAATAGATTTGTTTTTAAACTTATAATTCTTTTAGTTACTTAAATTTAACTTTTAATTTAATAACTGTTTACAAAGAGCTATTAACTCTAAGTTTTTGATTTTAGCAAAATCCCAATGCCTTTTGGTATTCTAGGCCTGAAACATTGATGGTAAAATGAAACTCCAGGTGTCGATTAGCTTCCCAAACTTGGGAAAAAATTTTGCTAGCTAATAGAGTTAAAAGCTAGTATAAAAGCTACTATATTATAACAGCATGTCAATATGTCAACTATTTAGTTAATTTTTACTTAGTTATTTAAAAAAGTTGAAATAAGATATGCAATTAATATACATTTTGTTTTTTTTCCTACAAATCTACACTATTAAAAATAGTTAAATTTGTTTTCACAACGAATAGTTCAAGCTTTAATTGCAGCATTACACTTGAACCATTGTTAAAATATCATTTAAAGCTAAAGGTAACATATTTTATTTTTTAAAGACAAGTTTTTATTTTCCCTAGACTACAGAACTATGCTCATATATTAAGAATCATATCAGTTAGGCATTATGCTATTCAATGCTCCCTATATATAGCAACAATTCATTGAAAAGAATTTTTTTAAAGTATCCATTTTATTTTTGAAGTCACAGCAGTTTAGAGCAAGAAACTAAAAAAAATTATAAAAATATGACATCATATTTTTATTTGAAATCATCTGAAATAAAATAAAAAGGATATTAACATGCAATATAAAAGTACCAATAATCAAATGTTAATTCCAACCTGTAAATATGCCAATTTTATATTCTAAACCTTGTATTCTATGAGGGTCTATCTAGCTCAATTAACTAAATATTTTTTTCAGAAGTTTGGTTTTGTAGAAAGTGACCACTTAAGAAGTTTAGATCTAAATATGAAACTAAAAAAATGATTAGCATGCTGCTGTAGCTTATATCAGATTTCATGCTTAAGTTGCAATGCTTTAATGGCAGATAGGTTAAACATGGCATGCTAACTTACCAAAAAATTGCATATACTAATTTTATAACCGGAATTGCATATTTTTATACCTAAATCAATTATAAAATCTAGCTGAATATTCAAAACGTGACTGACTCGACTGTGGAGTACGTAGACAGCACTGGTCACACTGCATCCGTGCCGCTCAATGACGCCTATGTCTACGGCGACAGCTGTGTTCAGCCATCGCTAAGCGACAACGAGGAAGTGGAAGTGTTCAGCTCCGCAGAAGCCTGCTGGTGGCCAGCCACAGTCCGCAGTGTCAAAGGCGAATTTGTTGTGTGCGTGTTCAAGCACTCCGGAGCTCAGGATGTTGTCGATCGGAATCGGGTCAGACTGCGAGGTTCCGCTAAGCCTTTGGCAGGAGTTCGGCTGTATAGGCGCGACATCACAGTCCCTCACGATGTGGCTGATCGGGTGGCCGAGCCAGAGATTCACGGCGATCTCGTGCGAAGGTTTGTGCAACTGTATAATGTATCTGCCTCTCTTCAGTCTGTTTATCTGCCTCTCTTCAGCCTGCTTATCTGCCTCTCTTCAGCCTGCTTATCTGCCTCTCTTCAGTCTGCTTATCTGCCTCTCTTCAGTCTGCTTATTTACCTCTCTTCAGCCTGCTTATCTGCCTCTCTTCAGTCTGCTTATCTGCCTCTCTTCAGCCTGCTTATCTACGTCTCTTCAATCTGGTTACCTGCCTCTTTTTAACCTGCTTATCTACCTGTATTCAATCTGCTTTTGCCTTTCCACCTATCAACTATGGCCCTTTATGATTAATAAATTATACCTATTGTTTTTTATAAATTATTTCTTGGTTAGATTCCACTCTTGCTACTTTTATTTTTGTTTTCAGTAGTATGATTCGCTGTTTAAGTTTTAACTATTAGCCTTTTTTGAGTACTCAAGTCACTACTGTCTCACTGATTCCCTCTCCTCTTCTAGGTTTCGTTCGCCCTACCTAATCCTGGTCTGCGGCACCCGTTTAAGCATTCTGTCAGCTGATGAGGCAGATATTAATCGCCTATCGCTAATTGAAGAGCTGTTCCTGCGCGGGGTGCGGCAGAAATGTTTAATTAAACAGCGCACTGACGAACTGGCCAGGCGGCTTGAGCACACGCACGTGTCCGGCGGCCAGCTCATGGAGGAGTTCTCCGTACCGGCCAGCCTTATGGGGCTGGCTATCGGAGCTCACGGATCCAATATTGGACAGGTGAGACTCCTGCAGGGTTGTGACTCTCTGATTAGCTTGGCAATGGAATGTCACCCACAGTTGGATGGGGAAGGTCATTTCCAGATGGATGGGGAAGGTCATTTTCGGATGGATGGGGAAGGTAATCCCCAGCTGGATGGGGAAGGTCATTTTCGGATGGATGGGGAAGGTCACTCCCAGCTGGATGGGGAAGATCACTCTCAGTTGGATGGGGAAGGTCACTTAAAGATGGATGGGGAAAATCACTCCCAGGTGGATGGGGAAAAGATCACTCCCAGATGGATGGGGAAGGTCACTCTCAACTGGATGGGGAAGGTAATTTCTAGATGGATGGGGAAGGTCACTCCCAGCTGATGGGGAAGGTCACTCCGAGTTGGATGGGGAAGTCACTCCCAGATGGATGGGGAAGGTCACTCCGAGTTGGATGGGCAAGGTCACTCCCAGATGGATGGGGAAGGTTACTCCCAGATGGATGGGGAAGGTCACTCCCAGATGGATGGGAAAGGTCACTCTGAGTTGGATGGGGAAGGTCACTCCGAGTTGGATGGGGAAGGTCACTCCGAGTTGGATGGGGAAGTCACTCCCAGATGGATGGGGAAGGTCACTCCGAGTTGGATGGGCAAGGTCACTCCCAGATGGATGGGGAAGGTCACTCTGAGTTGGATGGGCAAGGTCACTCCCAGATGGATGGGGAAGGTTACTCCCAGATGGATGGGGAAGGTCACTCCCAGATGGATGGGAAAGGTCACTCTGAGTTGGATGGGGAAGGTCACTCCGAGTTGGATGGGGAAGGTCACTCCGAGTTGGATGGGGAAGTCACTCCCAGATGGATGGGGAAGGTCACTCCGAGTTGGATGGGCAAGGTCACTCCCAGATGGATGGGAAGGTCACTCTGAGTTGGATGGGCAAGGTCACTCCCAGATGGATGGGGAAGGTCACTCTGGACGGGGAAGGTCATCATCATCCAAGATAGAAGAGTGCGGTTCGCTCCAAAGTAGACCCTGAGATTCTTCGTAATCCCGCTGTAATTTGTCTACTTTCTTCCCCCCCCCCCTGTAACTACAAGGCCCGCCAAGTGCACGGCGTATCTGGAGTGGAACTGGACAAAGACCAGGGCGTATTTCGCATCTACGGAGACAACGCCGAGGCCTGCCGGCGTGCCCGAGCCATGCTGGAGTACACTGAGGAGGCGTACAGAGTGCCCAGGCAGTTGGTTAGCCGGGTCATTGGCAAGAGCGGCAATAATATCCAGGTGTGTTCCCGAATCCAGTGGCTAACTTGGTGGGGCTATTTAAGTATTTTCTAGATAATATATAAGCATGAGATTCTAGGCGTGAGATAATGCGTGAGATTCTAAGTGAGATAATGAGTGAGATTCTAGGCGTGAGATTACGAGTGAGATTCTAGGCGTGAGATTACGAGTGAGATTCTAGGTGAGACAATGAGTAAGATTCTAGTTGAGATAATGAGTGAGATTCTAATCTAGCTAAGATACAGAATAATATTCTAGGTGAGATAATGAGTGAGATTCTAGGTGAGATAATGAGTGAGATTCTAGGTGAGATAATGAGTGAGATTCTAGGTGAGATAATGAGTGAGATTCTAGGTGAGATAATGAGTGAGATTCTAGGTAAGATAATGAGTGAGATTCTAGGTGAGATAATGAGTGAGATTCTAGGTGAGATAATGAGTGAGATTCTAGGTGAGATAATGAGTGAGATTCTAGGTGAGATAATGAGTAAGATTCTAGGTGAGATAATGAGTTAGATTCCAATATAGCTGAGATAATGAGTGAGATTCTAGGTAAGATAATGAGTGAGATTCTAGGCCAGATAATGAGTGAGATTCTAGGCCAGATAATGAGTGAGATTCTAGGCCAGATAATGAGTGAGATTCTAGACGTGAGATAATTCACAAGATAATTCTTGTGAGATAATGCGATTGTAGATTAGATAATGATTGAGCTTCTGTGAGATTCTGAGTGAAATTTTAACTTTCCGCTCCGACCTGCTCCCGCAGGACATTGTGGACAAAGCTGGCGTCATTCGAGTCCGCGTTGAAGGCGACGACGAGCGTCAGATGCACTCTGCTGACGACGGCGACCAATCCTCTGGCGATATGGTGCCCTTCATCTTTGTTGGCACCAAGGAGTCCGTTGACAATGCCAAGTTCATGCTGGACTACCATATTGATACGCTTAAACAGGTGCGTTAGCTGGCAAGTGCGATGGGAGTGAATGAACGGAGATGAGAGTGAATGAAGGGAGATGGGAGTGAATGAAGGGAGATGGGAGTGAATGAATGGAGATGGGAGTGAATGAAGGAAGATGGGAGTGAATGAAGGAAGATGGGAGTGAATGAAGGGAGATGAGAGTGAATGAAGGGAGATGGGAGTGAATGAAGGGAGATGAGAGTGAATGAAGAGTGAATGAAGAGAGATAAGAGTAAAGGAAGGTAGATGTAGTAACGGAGAAAAAGTGGATTGGTATACACGTACTACACTCACACGTACGCTCCCCACCCTACCCCCTTGCAGGTAGACGAGCTGTCCCACCAGCGCGAAGAGATAACCGCTAAGTTGCGTCAGCAAAGTCGCGCCTACGACAGCGACGGAGCTGGCGGCGGCCCGCCCTATGCCTACGGAGGCTACGGCGGCGGCGGCGGCGGCTTTGGCGGAGGCTACGCCGGCGGAAGCGGAGGTCCGAGACGCGGAGGCGGTGGACGTGGAGGACGCGGAGGTCCCAGACGCGGAGGCGGAGGCGGCGGACCTCCTCTGCCCTACCGGCGTGACGACAACTCCGCTGGAGGAGGAAGCGGCGGCGGCGCCAACGGTGGCGGAGGCGGCGGAGGTCGCGGCGACTCCGATACAAGCCAGGATGAGAAGGGCTACCACACTGACTCTGCTGTGCAGAGCCTCCGAGGTGGAGGCGGCGGTCGGCGGCCGTACGGAGGCGGCTATGGCAGAGGTCGTCGGGGTGGCCATCAGCAGCGGCAGCAGCAGGAGGGTGGCGCCGACTCGGCGGATGGCAACGATTATCCTGCGATGAATCGCCGACCAATGCCTTCTAGGGCTGGTGGTAAGTGAAGGGTTTTCAGGGTGGGAAATGCGATATTTTTAGATGGGGAATCCCAATCTGAAAGATTTTTGGGTGGGAAATCCCAATCTAGGGTATTTTTAGGTGGGGAATCCCAATCTGATAGATTTTTGGGTGGTAATCCCAATCAG
This sequence comes from Macrostomum lignano, assembly GCA_002269645.1. Taxonomy (NCBI): domain Eukaryota; kingdom Metazoa; phylum Platyhelminthes; family Macrostomidae; genus Macrostomum; species Macrostomum lignano. Next base: position 96,535 of record NIVC01000482.1, on the reverse strand, counting down.
GGGTATTTTGAGTGGGGAATCCCAATCTGAGGGATTTTTTGGTGGTAAATCCCAATATGGGGTATTTTTTAGTGGGGAATTCCAATCTAGGGTATTTATAGGTGTGAATCCCGATCTGGTGGATTTTAGGGTAAGGATTGAGGAATCCCAATCTGGGGTATTTTTAGGTGTGGAATCCCAATCTGAGAGATTTTTGGGTGGGAATCCCCATCTGTGAGATTTTTGGGTGGGAAATCCCAATCTGGGAGATTTTTTGGCACAGAATCCCCATCTGGGGGGATTTTTGGGTGGAAGTCCCAATCTGGGTTTTTTAGGTGGTGAATCCCAATATGGGGTATTTTTAAGTGGGAAATCCCAATCTGGGTTATTTTTGAGATGGGGAATCCCGACCTTAATCAGCAGTTTTAGCTTTCAAGTTTCAATTGCAAATTTATTTGCTGCCATTCGCAGATTCCAATCGAGGCGGTCGCGGCGGCGGCGGCAGAGGCGGTGGTCAGGACGATCAGCAATCATAAATCGTAAAATCACAATTAATAATCATAACTCGGCTTTGAACTCCTATTAAAGGGTTATTTACTGTTATGAGGTATCCCTGATTGTCCCGCCGTGCTGTTTCTGATGCCAGTGAGTAAAACTGGATCCAATGTACTGTGTGACCCTTGTGCCTCTCGCAGCGGTGCATTGGCTAGCCTGGCTAATAACTATACATGTATTCGGCCCTAGCTGCATACAGGCCTGTTTAAACGGCAATTGTGAGTAGTTAAAATTTTTCACATATCTTAGAATAAAAGCAGGCAAAAAATGGCCGACTTCCTTGCGTTCTCTTATCTAAATGGTCATCCGCATCGCCCCGTGTCTTCTGCATGCTACCTTAGCTAAAGTGTATGCTTACTGTTTAATGAAATTATTAGTTTTCTATATAGTAATCAGTAGTCCCGGTCTGTTTTTCTTCGCTACTTTGCCCAAATTTTGATCAAAACTGTTTTAGTTTGTTTTAATATTTTTTTAAGCCGTCAAGATTTTGATATTCTCAGCGTCTGCTATGGGTTAATCGGTACTGTGACTTACTTCATAAGCTGTTTCTTTGTTACCAATTATTTATTTATTTATTTAATAACCTGTGCGCCACAGTTTGTGTTTGCCTATTAAAGTCGTAACATAGTCTACCATTATTATTAATATCATAATATTTTGAATTTAATCCTGAAAATCTGCCTCCCCGTTTGATCTGTGCTTAATTATTTATCTGCTTGCTGCATCTGTGCATTTACCTGAGAATGCCCCGAGTCGAGTCGCTGTAACCGCGGTGTGTGACCCCTCTATTAACTACTCATCCACTGTGCTAGCTTTAATGATATTTTGTTTCTGCACAGCCTGTTACTTTACAATTTCTTTACAAATCATCATATCTGGCTCTTATCTCTGGAACTCTTATCTCCCTGGCTCTTATCTCTCTGGCTCTTATCTCCCTGGCTCTTATATCTCTGGCTCTTATCTCCCTGACTCTTATCTCCCTGACTCTTATCTCCCTGGCTCTTATCTCTGGGACTCTTATCTCCCTGGCTCTTATATCTCTGGCTCTTATCTCCCTGACTCTTATCTCCCTGACTCTTATCTCCCTGACTCTTATCTCCCTGGCTCTTATCTCTGGGACTCTTATCTCCCTGGCTCTTATATCTCTGGCTCTTATCTCCCTGACTCTTATCTCCCTGACTCTTATCTCCCTGACTCTTATCTCCCTGACTCTTATCTCCCTGGCTCTTATCTCTGGGACTCTTATCTCCCTGGCTCTTATATCTCTGGCTCTTATCTCTGGGACTCTTATCTCTGGGGCTCTTATCTCCCTGACTCTTATCTCCCTGGCTCTTATCTCATTCGCTCTTATCTCCCTGGCTCTTATCTCTCTTATCATCCGTACTTAGTAAATTATTGCATTCAAACAGTTAATTAAAGCTGTATATTCTATATACTAAAATAACTAAATTTAACTAAACAGTTAAATAAAGCTGTATACGAGTATATTCTATGACCTACAAGTAGTTATCGCGTCTCCGCTGGAAGGAAAGTCGTTTGTTTTTGCCTGTTATCAGATCTAAAAAGCGTATCTTTAAACTTGCCCCTTCGGTCTACCGTGTAAAATTCGTTTAATAAATAACTTGTATTGATATATAACCCCTTCTTTTCATTATCTTGATAATCTCGCAAAGCTGACCACCACACCCCTGGGTACCGTTGACGCTATGAAAATAAAAGCTTGGCCAGTCCAAAACCTGTTTACCACCAGGCGCACGAAAATAGTCTTTAAAAAGCAGAGATGATAGCGGCTGGTTTCTCTGAACGCATGCCTGTTGTTTTTCTTTTTTTGCGCTTCAATTGTCAGTTGTGTTCGATTCTTTGCTTTGCTTTTGTTTATTTAGGCAGTTAAGCCTAGACTAGGTTCAAGTTTTAAATGGCCTTTAATTTTCATTCAATACAAACCCGTTAAATGCCACTTTTTAGTAGTATTTGTTGCTTAATTCTCGTCCAGTTGCTACTATTTAGTAGTCCTTGGTTGCCTTTATTACCATTTCTCATCAAGGTGCTACTATTTTACTCTTAGGCTTTATTACCCGTTTCCCGGCCAGTTGCTACTATTTAGGAGTCCTTGGCTGGCTTTATAACCCATTTTCCGTCCAATTGCTACTATTTAAGAGTCCTTGACTTTATTACCTATGCCTTTTCCAGATGCTACTATATTGTAGTCTTAGGCTTTATAACCCATGTCCGTCCAGTTGCTACTATTTAGGAGTCCTTGGTTGGCAAAACAGCTTCAGATTTGAGGCAGATATTATTAGTTTTAAATAGACCACTGGATTAGTTAGATTATACATTAGCCTCTATTCTACTGAAAGCAGTATTTAAGAGTATTTTATCTCGATTTACTTGCATGGGCAGCATATTTAGCAAGAAGCAGCCGAAGGCGGCCTCTGTCACGGAGCAGGACCGCGCCGTGCTGCAGTTGAAGCATCAACGCGATGAGCTGAAAAAATATCAACGTCGAGTTGAGAATCATATGAAGGCTGACAAAGCCGCTGCTAAGCAACTGCTGGACGCCGGGCGCAAAGACAAAGCGTTGCTTCTTCTAAGAAAGAAGAAACGCCAGGAGACTCTGCTAGAGAAAGCCGATCAACAGTTGGACAATCTGGAACGGCTGGTGCAGGATATCGAGTTCGCTCAGGTGCAGAGTCAGGTGGTTGCCGGACTGGAGGCTGGCAACAAGGCGCTGAAAGAGTTGAACGCCTTCCTGAGTCTGGAGCGAGTCGAGGCCGTACTCGACGAGACTCAGGAGGCTGTTGAGTATCAGCGACAGGTTGACGCCCTGCTCTCCGGTGGGAAACTCACCGAGGATGACGAGAACGAATGCGAGGCTGAGCTGGACGCTCTGCTGGCTCAGACTGAGACTGAGACGGCCAAGCTGCCCAGCGTGCCAACTGACCAGCTGCCCGACCAAGCCGAAGATGTCGCCGCCGGTCAGAAGCAGAAACCGCGATCTGAAGCCAAGAAACGCGAAGCTGTGCCAGCAAGTTGAGGCCTGGGTATCCGAAAGATTATTGCTTGCCGGCGACGGCCCCTGAGCGTTTTGTTCGATTGGGTGTTAAATTTGTATCGGCCAATGAGAGTTAAGTAAGGCTTGGAATGGATAACTCTTATCTTATCAGCCAATGAGAGTCGAGTGAGGTTTGGAATGGTTAACTCTTATCTTATCAGCCAATGAGAGTCGAGTGAGGTTTGGAATGGTTAACTCTTATCTTATCAGCCAATGAGAGTCGAGTGAGGTTTGGAATGGTTAACTCTTATCTTATCAGCCAATGAGAGTCGAGTGAGGTTTTGAATGGTTAACTCTTATCTTATCAGCCAATGAGAGTCGAGTGAGGTTTTGAATGGTTAACTCTTATCTTATCAGCCAATGAGAGTCGAGTGAGGTTTGGAATGGTTAACTCTTATCTTATCAGCCAATGAGAGTCGAGTGAGGTTTGGAATGGTTAACTCTTATCTTATCAGCCAATGAGAGTCGAGTGAGGATTTGAATGGTTAACTCTTATCTTATCAGCCAATGAGAGTCGAGTGAGGTTTTGAATGGTTAACTCTTATCTTATCAGCCAATGAAAGTTGAGTGAGGTTTGAAATGGATAACTCTTATCTTATCAGTCAATGAACGTAAAGTGAGGTTGGAGTGGTTAACTTATTATTTTATCAGGCATTCTCATTAAGTTACAAAAGTTTCTATGTGAAATTATTGCTTATTTGACGTCGCACCAGAAATCTTCATCAATACACGCATATTGACTACATGTTTTTATCTGAGAGATTATATATTTAATCCAGCAAAAATGATTTTTTAACTGCTTTCTGTCCACCTTCACTGTCAATCTTTAAAGGATGATAAACATTGGTCTATTGATCTATGCTTCAACTATTTATAATCCTATTTTGAAAATCTATGTTACTTGTGTAATTTGCTTTTTGTTCTAATTTTTGTCTTGTCTTATGCTTTTTTGCGTAAAAATAAGCATATTTCAGTAAAAAAAATAGCTACATAAATACAGTTTCCACTGCAAGCTTTATCTTGCTTGTAATGTGACAAGTATGTGTATAATTTCATGCCTAATATTAAACATCATACCAGCTATTGTATATCTTGCCAATGGTATTTGCAATTTTACACAATACGACCTGCGCACAGACATTTTTGTGATTTAGACACGAATCAAAAAAGAGGTGGGAGAGACCAAGAAAAATGCAGCTTACAATATGCGTAGCACATGCTGACACTACACTGCGTGCAGGCTCCAGCCTGGAGGCGCCGTAGCCCAGTGGTCTACGGCGCGGCGCTTTGATGTGCCAGCGGACCAGGCTCGATTCCAAGTGCAGTCACATTAGTTTTGGAGCTAAATTGTAATCACGGCTTTGGTCTTCTTGTGCAATTAAGGCCATTGAGGGCCAACCCCCAAAGCACTACAGTGAAGTGTACATGCCTAACGATAAATAAAGTCAGGACCGCTGTAAACTCCTGTGTGTCTGTATCCGCACGCTTGTGTGCCTGCTCAGGGGAGTCGGCGGAATGGGCAGTAATGTCTCTCGCCGGTTGCGTGACAATGTCGCTTAATGTCTCTTGGGCTTGAACTCGCACCGGCGCACTTTCCGATTTTCGATCCTCGGTGAGGTTGTGAGGCACCCATGTGAAGTCGCATGGAGCTGCCTCGCCATCAAGGCTGCGTCGGCCACACTTGCACTCATTGCACCACCGAAAAACCGTGACAGTGACAGGTGAATGTGTTTGGTCTCGAAAGCCGGACATGGTGTGAAGTTGCGCGGTTTGTCAATTCCATTAGATTGAGTGCAGTTGGTGAAACTTTGAGAAGTGCTTACTCTAGCATTTTAAGGGTGATAGCTTACGTACAAGCGCGCGCAACTGTGACTCAATAATCTGTAATAGTGTTGATATTTTTACACAAAAATTACGCTTCAGATTATCTGCTTACTACTCGTAAAGTGAAAGTAACAAATAAAGCTAGACTTTCAACAATATTTTCGAGATTACAAGTGACCCGCTAAGAGCTTCATTCGATCAATGAACGCATCCGCGTGCCTTTCTTGCAAACAACCAGTGTGCTGTGATTCAACGATGATTTGTGAACAGCAAGCAAAATGCTTTGTCGTGTCTCAACTCAACAAGGTCAAAGCAGCCTGCCCGTTCTATGCGTGCCTCTTGAATCTTTCAAGATGAAACAACAATGCGCGACTCCCTACGCTAGCGTCCTGTTCTAATTGTTATTCGAGAGCAATTTCAACGCAGTGTATTTCTTAGAAAACTAGCAAGCTTCGATTGACTTTCAAGGAAGCGGCTTGTTTGCCGCCTTCACCGTAAAAATTTCTATGAAAAACCTATAGAGATGATCGAACATCTTAATCCTTATGTATGGGTGAACGGCGACTGACAGAGTACAACCGAAAACTTTCTTGCAATCTCGTGTGACACCTCGACACTGCGCTTGTTTGATCCGGACAGGCATGATTGCCTTGTGTACTGATCTCGTGCTCTCTACACTGTAACTTACACACTATTTACACTGGCCTTGTGTGGCTTGCGTTTAACTTTGTAAATCCTTATACTACTGATCTAAACTTTCATCTGCTAGCTCGTAGTATCGCGTACAACCCTGTGCGCTGAAAAGAGATTCAGTTTCAATCAGTGTCCTTGATATATGTCAACCGTTTTCAATACTCTCGTCGATTTTAATCTAGCTGTGTACGCATTCCAAGAATGTAGCTGTGTACACATTCCAAGAATGTAGCTGGGTACACATTCCAAGAATATAGCTGTCATGTACACACTCTAAGAATATAGCTGTGTACACATTCCAATAATCTAGCTGGGTAAACATTCCAAGAATGTAGCTGTCATGTACACACTCTAAGAATATAGCTGTGTACACATTCCAATAATCTAGCTGGGTAAACATTCCAAGAATGTAGCTGTCATGTGCACACTCTAAGAATATAGCTGTGTACACATTCCAAGAATGTAGCTGTGCACACACTCCAAGAATATAGCTGTGTACACATTCCAAGAATATAATAGTAGTATGAGTATAGTATGAGAATATTGTAGTAGTAGTAGTAGTATTAGTAGTAGTAGTAGAAATTTTGAGTCGACATACACTGCAGGATCCCCCATTTCAGCCTATGTACGCTCGTATTATCCCACTGGGGCTGAGTGAGACGTAGCTAAATGGGATTTTGTAATGATTCTAACACTTAGCTCGTATTGTTGGTCCAATAGTTTTTTTAGCTTTTGTAAAACCCAAATGCCCAAAAAATGATGACTGAGCCTCGTTCGTTGATGCCCCAGGCTTTTGGACAGTCAGGAAACTGCAGGTACCAAGGGTCACACATGGGAGGACTGCGTCTTTCAGCCAATGAGATCGGGCCACTCTAACATCCCATTGGTCACTGCTGTATCGCTGGCGCAGGCCCATGGGATCTAATAGGGAGATGGGGGCAGCTTTACGCATGTATAAATTTTGTCTTAGCAGCCGTCTGTCACCAGACAATCCATCAAGTCCAAGAAGTTCTGTTTCCAAGCTGATGAATATGCAACGATTTATTATATCGCGTATTGTCTGCGGTTCCCTGAGACCTGGCCGGCCGACCAAGGTAAGGTTTCTACTGGAAGTTTATTCTGTTAGACTAATGATACGTTTAATAGTGGGGAGATCCCGGACTGCTGACGTGGTATTCGCTAGTTGCGATGTCAGGCTGGCAAGCGTCACTCTTAGCGGATGTCAGGTTAGCAAGCGTCACTCTTAGCGGATGTCAGGTTAGCAAGTGTCACTCTTAGCGGATGTCAGGTTAGAAAGTGTCACTCTTAGCGGATATCAGGCTAACAAGCGTCACTCTTAGCGGATGTCAGGCTGGCAAGTGTCACTCTTAGCGGATGTCAGGCGGATGTCAGGCTGGCAAGTGTCACTCTTAGCGGATGTCAGGCTAAGCTAGCGTCACTCTTAGCGGATGTCAGGCTAGCTAGCGTCACTCTTAGCGGATGTCAGGCTAGCAAGCGTCACTTTTAGCGGATGTCAGGCTAGCAAGTGTCACTCTTAGCGGATGTCAGGCGGTTTTACAGCATGCCTGCTGTACGTGTTTGGAACCATTGTGCGGGAGCTCTGTAGTCCCTGATCGACTGCCTACAGCGTCCCTAAATCCCTACAGCGAAAGTGAAATTTGACCCTAATCGCTGTAAGATGATGTCGCCTCATACCTTGAATGAAAGCTACACCGGTAGCTAGCCAAGTACTCGTAGCTATGGGATTTTAATCCCAAATCCGTGACAGATCATATAGTGAAGGCTGGACATCATTGCCCGAACCGGACACCCCGAGATTTGGTTCACAGCCGCTAATCTGGGCTGAAGACAGAGAAAAAAGTAAATTGATAGCAGCCAGCTCGTGTTTACTCCACCAGCAGGCAGTTTTTCCGCTTGCTTTGTGACGCACCGATCGATGGCACAGGGCCGGTCTCTGTCGCCTGCCCGTCTGTCTGTTTCTCTTGATGCGGAAGAGCTGCATCCTCTGCTAGAGACAAGAAGCCTGCGGGCCACCAGCAGCCCCCTATGAGCTCTGAACACTTTCCCTAATTTGCTTTTGTTCCCTTTTTCCCAGGTTCACCGAGGCGTTGCTTCCCCAAAGAGGCCTGGAGAACAAAGTAGATGGGGCAGGCAGAATCGAATCTCATGAAGCTTTTTGAGGGGGGTGGCGTTTAGATAGCAATAAGAATGCAACAGTTCTTTGTTGCGGCAGTGAGATATAAATAAAATTACATAAAAGATCAGGCACAGACGCCATACTTTTTTAAGTTCGCGTCGTTTCAGGCTGGGCCATCCTCCCAGATCCTCAGTTGCTGAGCCATGCAACCTCCCAGATCCTCAGCTGCTGGCCATGCAGCCTCCCAGATCCTCAGTTGCTGAGCCGCCCTCCCAGATCCTTGTTGTAAAGTGAGTTTACTCACTGGCTCGTTCTGCTAGTTAGTGATTGGGGGTAAGGGAATGCGATGTACATGCGCGCTCTGATTTTATATGTACATGCGTTATCGATTAAATATAAAAGTAATTCCAGCCTTCGTGGGAGGATCTGAATTTGTTTGTTTTCTGGACTAAACCGGACTGGTTTGTCTCTCGCTCACTACAATCCTCAGCGCGCAAGCCCCCCTGACTCTCTGCAGACAAAGCTGATCGTCTTGACTGCAGCAGCTCTACTGGTATCAAATCTTCTTCTGAATCTCCTGCCAGATCTTGGACTGTCGTCCATCAGGTCAAAGAGTGCCACCGAGGTGTCCATCGGAGCAGGTGAGTCTAAGACAGAAGCGCACCTTTTAAAAACGATAACTTTTATTCACGCACTTTGGACGAAAAACTCCCTGTCTCAGAGAAGGCAACACTTTTTCTCGGACAAAAACTGCATCTGAATATTTTTCCTGCTCTTTGGCGTATAGTTTCCAGCATCGGTGTGCGCTCCCTCTTACCCACTCCTCTTTCCCGCCCTGGCGCCTGTCCCAAATCGGGTCCTAAACGTCTTGCACAAAATTTTATCTTGCCTCATAATTCTTTCCTATATTTTGGCCTCCTTGAGGGCTGAGGGGAGAACCCGGTTTTTGGACGCGTGGAATTGCAACGGAAGAGAGCGAAGGCACTGCGAAAGATGAGAGAAGGGAAGCAAAATAAAAAAGCTTATCGGTCGGAAAGAAAGACCAGAAGTGCGAATGCCATGAGTTCCAGATGAGATCTGGAAAAGTCAAGTACTTCGTTTTACTGAAAGGTTCTACTGATCACGGAACGCGATTGTACATTGGCTGCAAACAGACCAACTACGTATATCGTTGCGTCTTTGTACTCATTTCTGGTCTAAGGAAGCGTCTCGGTGAAACCGCATCGCGCGCCTCGTCAATCAAGCGTCTGGATTGACGATTGTCGTCGATAATGCACACAGCTCTGGGCTGCTCGACCGCGCAGAGTCAACACATTCGCGCGTTGGCCCAGTGTCGACACTTTCCATGAGGACGCCTGACAATTGAGCAGCAGTTGAATAGTGCGCGCGGGCTTTCGCCTGAAGGGTGAGAAAGATGTCGAGTATTTGCTAAGCGTTTCACCTTGGAGGGAGGGAGGGGGATGTCTTGGGAGAAGTTGGGCCCTTCAGGGCACGTGGGAAATTAGCCAGGATGTAGTAGGATGCAGGATTGCTCCGACTGATGGGAATGAAGTGTGCAGTAAGTGGCTCGGGACAAACACATTTCCGTTTGTTGCCAATGCCTAATTAACGAGAGCTATTTCGGTAGAATTATTCGCCTTCTGTCAAGTGATTTGATTAGCAATCGAAGATAAACAACTCGTTTGCTGCAGGAAGGGGCGCCGAACTCGTCAGATCGACTATTGTAGAACTTGAGAGCCAGGGGGGGGGGGCGATCGACAACATTTCCCACTGCAGATTGCTTCTGACATCTGCTGATATGAAACCCCTACTCTCCCAGATGTGCACCCAGCCTACAACTATCGGTGGAATTGGAAGAGTAGTTAAAACTACAAGAACAGATGATCAAGATTGATAGAAGGAAGTTCATACCGCGTGGCAATAATGATCGCCCCAGCCAGGCATTGAGGTGCACGGCGTTGGGGTGGTGGGCGTTGGTGAGCAGGCAGCCCAGCGATCAATGCCGCTGCAGGAAGACTTTTAGCGCCGCATCCGGGCCCCAGCAAGCAGAGCTCAGAGTTCTCGGGCAGTCGCTGTGTACTGACTGAGCTATCGCTAAACTCCAAGATGCAGTTATTCTAGGAGAAGGATAGCAATGAAACAAATGCTCTCGCGTTTGCTTCTGTTCGCCTTTAATATCTTCTTTTTTCTGGTAGCTAAAAATCTTTGAGAGCTGGCCTTGGGGACTCGCAGCCTCCTTTGGCTTTCCTTCATCAACTGGCGCGGTCGGTCGGCTTACTGAATTATTAATTAGGGGGCATCGGCGGCAGTGTCCCCATTAAGTCTGAGCAACTGGAACACAGGCAGGTGGGAATGAATGGTTGGCGCACTCGCCCATGCACCCCCTGTCAGACATGAGGTACAACCAAACCCTCCATGTATCTCTTGCAGCAGCTCCTCATCCCGTTGGGATTTCGGTTGAATCCCCAGCTGTCCCAAAAGAGATCTGATAGTCTCTTCGTGTTTTTGTTTTATTACCTGCCAGCCTGCCAAAATGCGCCCCCATTAAGGCGTGTAATATATTAAAAGCGTTGAATTACCAACCTCTGCCTCATGCGGGCACATCTCAGCCCGGCCAAGAAAAAATGAAATTTCTGTACCAGCTCCATAAATTATCTAGCTCGTATTAATGTTGGCTGACAAATTGATATTGCTGAGAAATCAGGGGCCAGATTTTTATGGTGTCGAGGAGATGCGATGAGAGAATGGAAACCGGCTGCTTTCTGATGGAACTTTCCATCTGTCTGCTGCTTTGAATATTTATGGAGATGGAGCTGCTGATTCCATGCATTATGGAACTGGGCGCTGCCATCCCGTTCCAATTCTTTTCACACCCTTCTCTTTTCTTCTTTTCTCGCCCGGCTTCTATCTCCCTCATCTCTCCCACATCTCTCCCTCATCTCTCCCTCATCTCTCCCTCATCTCTCCCTCATCTCTCCCTCATTTCTCCCTCATCTCTCCCTCATCTCTCCCTCATCTCTCCCTCATTTCTCCCTCATCTCTCCCTCATCTCTCCCTCATCTCTCCCTCATCTCTCCCTCATTTCTCCCTCATCTCTCCCTCATCTCTCCCTCATATTTCCCTCATCTCTCCCTCATCTCTCCCTCATCTCTCCCTCATTTCTCCCTCATCTCTTCCTCATCTCTCCCTCATCTCTCCCTTATCTCTCCCTCATCTCTCCCTCATCTCTCCCTCATCTCTCCCTCATCTCTCCCTCATCTCTCCCTCATCTTTCCCTCATCTCTCCCTCATCTCTCCCTCATCTCTCCCTCATCTTTCCCTCATCTCTCCCTCATCTCTCCCTCATCTCTTCCTCATCTCTCCCTCATCTCTCCCTCATCTCTCCCTCATCTCTCCCTCATCTTTCCCTCATCTCTCCCTCATCTCTCCCTCATCTCTCCCTCATCTTTCCCTCATCTCTCCCTCATCTCTCCCTCATCTCTCCCTCATCTCTCCCTCATCTCTCCCTCATCTCTCCCTCATCTCTCCCTCATCTTTCCCTCCTCTCTCCCTCATCTCTCCCTCATCTCTCCCTCATATCTCCCTCATCTCTCCCTCATCTCTCCCTCATCTCTCCCTCATCTCTCCCTCCCCTCTCTCTCCTCTCTCCCAAAAGTCCCCCCGCTCTCCATCCGCTCCCCTAAAAACTTTAAAGCTTTTTCCCTCACTTTTCCGCATGAACTTGAGCCATCTCAAAGAAGAATATCTGCAGACAAAGCGAACGAACTAAAGGCAATAAAAATTTCTCATCGCTTGTGCATGTAATTCTTTTTGGGCAGACGAGAGGCCGTGTTGGTAGCTAAGGTGAGGCCCTTTTTTAAATCAGGGCATGGCCAGGGTAGAAGCTTCTTGACTCTCAAGATGCTAGGGAGAGCGGTGCCTCTCTTTGAATTGAGGAACTTGAATAGCTCCGGAGGTGCCCCGGTGTCGGCCTAAAGAAAAGAAAAGCTTGAGGTACGCGCCAGGCGCGAGCAAAGCAGTGCCAAGAAATTTGTCGCTTTTTTGCTTCTTCTAGAGGCAAGAGGGGTCGGCTGCAGGAAATTGCGCTGTCGCGAGTCAGGGCTGGCGGCTGCGGCTCCGCCTACCTCAACGCGCCATCCCAAAACAGCCTTTTTTCCTGACAGTTTTTTCAATATTTTAACAATGATTTCAAAAGACCTTAATGACGATTTTTGCTTTGCGTAAAGTGCTTTTCGCTACATATCGGTATTTTTTGCTACAACAAAGTGCTTTTCGCTACATATCGGTATTTTTTGCTACAACAAAGTGCTTTACGCTACATATCGGTATTTTTTGCTACAACAAAATTCTTTACGCTACATATCGGTATTTTTTGCTACAACAGAAAAGAACACAATGCTTTATGCTACATGTAGGTATTTTTGCTACAGCAACATACCGCTACATATCGGCAGGCAATCAATTTTCTCTCGAATTAGTTTGTTTGTAGAGGCACACGCTCACAAAGGGTGTACAGCAGCCCTAAACTTTCTCTGAACTTTAGCCTTGCTAAGAATTTTGCTGACCAGAATCTTGAGCTTCGTCTCATAGGTGACTGAATCCCTATTAAATATTGCAATCGGCAAAATATATTTCATCTGGCTGTGCTGACTCAATCACTGTTGCTCGCTGGTCCAGACGGGAGCTGGAACACACAGCTGACAGGCTGGCAGTGAAAGCGAGTCGGGGGCTGGCTGAGACAGTCGGGGGGTTGAGGAGGGGATGAGCACACGCAGTAACCATGACCCCTGGCTTAGAAAATGCCTAATCCGCTTTAGCAGCAGAGAACATGGACAACAAAGTCTGCGGCTTAGGTTTAGGCTTCTCTTATTTACATAAGTAGTTTTTGCTAAATATTTATCTAGGGGACCTAAGGCTCTTGTTGTCTTTTTTGTAAGAACTAAATAAGCTTATGAAAATGCACCAGCTGATGATGTGCTTGATATAGCTGTCTGTTCTGACTTCTTTGCTAAATAAAACTGTCTCTCAGGTTAATTGGATCTCTGCTTCCCCTACTCTTCTCTGTAACCTTTATTCCACTCTCTCCCACCCCTCCCCTCTCCTCTCCCTCTCTCCCCTCTCTCCCTCTCTCCCTCTCCTCTCCCTCTCTCCCTCTCTCCCTCTCTCTCTCTCCTCTCCCTCTCTCCCTCTCCTCTCCCTCTCTCCCCTCTCTCCCTCTCTTCCTCTCCTCCCTCTCCCTTCTTTTTCCTCTCTCCCCTCTCTCCCTCTCTCCCTCTCCTCTCCCTCTCTCCCTCTCTCCCTCTCTCCCTCTCTCCCTCTCTCCCTCTCTCCCTCCTCCCTCTCTCCCTCTCTCCCTCTCTCCCTCTCTCCTCTCCCTCTCTCCCTCTCTCCCTCTCTTCCTCTCCTCTCCCTCTCTCCCCTCTCTCTCTCCCTCTCCTCTCCCTCTCTCCCCTTTCTCCCTCTCTCCCTCTCCTCTCCCTCTCTCCCCTCTCTCTCTCCCTCTCCTCTCCCTCTCTCCCCTCTCTCCCTCTCTCTCTCTCCTCTCCCTCTCTCCCCTCTCTCCCTCTCTCTCTCCTCTCCCTCTCTCCCCTCTCTCCCTCTCTCCCTCTCCTCTCCCTCTCTCCCTCTCCTCTCCCTCTCTCCCCTCTCTCCCTCTCTCCCTCTCCTCTCCCTCTCTCCCCTCTCTCTCTCTCTCTCCTCTCCCTCTCTCCCTCTCCTCTCCCTCTCTCCCCTCACTCCCTCTCTCCCTCTCCTCTCCCTCTCACCCTCTCCTCTCCCTCTCTCCCCTCTCTCCCCCTTTCCCCCTTTCTCCAGTCTCTCCTCTCCCTCTCCCCTCCATCAGATGTGCAGTTTTCTTTCTTTGACTCGCAGCAGAGTTACTTGTTAGATCAAGGACAACGAATTTCAATACAAATTAGCACATTTACTACTAAAACGATTGCCTACTCTTGTTATACTGCACTTTCTCCTCTGCCCACATTGCTTGCCCTTGCGGAAGGTTCACTAAGATAAAACAGTAGCACAAGACCGCATATATTATTATTGGCAATGCAATTTCACGCTCTGTGTGGCTTTCTAGCGGTCTGTATCAGATGAAGTGCTCTGAAACTTACTTTCGCTTTTCTCTGCTTTAAAATGAAAGAGAAGAAACGGGTTGCTGCGAGTGCGGACTTCAGATTTAGTTATAAATAAATAAATAAATAGTGGCTTGGATAGGAATGAAAGTGAGCTCAGAATTCCTTTCTAGAACACTGGACAGACTGATAGAACACTGGACAGACTGATAGAACACTGGACAGACTGATAGAACACTGGACAGACTGATAGAACACTGGACAGACTGATAGAACACTGGGCAGACTGATAGAACACTGGACAGACTGATAGAACACTGGACAGACTGATTGAACACTGGACAGACTGATAGAACACTGGACAGACTGATTGAACATTGGACAGACTGATAGAACACTGGACAGACTGATAAAACACTGGACAGTCTGATAGAACACTGGACAGACTGATTGAACATTGGACAGACTGATAGAACACTGGACAGACTGATAAAACACTGGACAGACTGATTGAACACTGGACAGACTGATAGAACACTGGACAGACTGATAGAACACTGGGCAGACTGATAGAACACTGGACAGACTGATAGAACACTGGACAGACTGATAGAACACTGGGCAGACTGATAGAACACTGGACAGTCTGATAGAACACTGGACAGACTGATAGAACACTGGACAGTCTGATAGAACACTGGACAGACTGATAGAACACTGGACAGACTGATAGAACACTGGACAGACTGATAGAACACTGGACAGACTGATAGAACACTGGACAGACTGATAGAACACTGGACAGACTGATAGAACACTGGACAGACTGATTGAACACTGGACAGACTGATAGAACACTGGACAGACTGATAAAACACTGGACAGTCTGATAGAACACTGGACAGACTGATAGAACACTGGACAGACTGATAGAACACTGGACAGACTGATAGAACACTGGACAGACTGATAGAACACTGGACAGACTGATAGAACACTGGACAGACTGATAGAACACTGGATGGACTGATGGAACACTGGACAGACTGATAGAACACTGGACAGACTGATAGAACACTGGACAGACTGATAGAACACTGGGCAGATTGATAGAACACTGGAAAGTCTGATAGAACACTGGACAGACTGATAGAACACTGGACAGACTGATAGAACACTGGGCAGATTGATAGAACACTGGAAAGTCTGATAGAACACTGGACAGACTGATAGAACACTGGACAGACTGATAGAACACTGGAAAAATACATCAGCCAAGTAAAAATGCTTAAACTCTGCAGAAGAATCGGCAGCTCTGAAGGAGGTGGGTGACATCAGTGCAGGCGGCGGCGGCGGCCGATATCGCAGGATCAGCCAGCACCTCAGCGGCAGCGATGGCTCCTCTGGTGACCGCTCGGTCACCGTGACGGCTTGGTCTGGCTGTCAATTCACCGCGCTGGCCATTGACGATGTCTTGGTGAGTGTGAGGGTACACGGGTAGCCACTCTCACTAAGAATGGCGTGAATATGGCGGAATCTCACCAAGAATGGCGTGAATGGGTGCTCAAAAATCTCATTAAGAATGGCGTGAATGAGTGCTCGGAAATCTCATTTAGAATGGCGTGAATGAGTGCTCGGAAATCTCATTAAGAATGGCGTGAATGAGTGCTCGGAAATCTCATTTAGAATGGCGTGAATGAGTGCTCGGAAATCTCATTTAGAATGGCGTGAATGAGTGCTCGGAAATCTCATTTAGAATGGCGTGAATGAGTGCTCGGAAATCTCATTAAGAATGGCGTGAATGAGTGCTCGGAAATCTCATTAAGAATGGCGTGAATGAGTGCTCGGAAATCTCACCCACCCACTACTTGTACTTTCAGCTGGTGAACCAATCAACCCAGGGCCTTCACATGTTCATTGTTAACCAAGCCACCGTGAGTGCTGATAAAGCTGTTTTATTTTTTTTCTTAGAAAACGATAATTTTTAATCGAAAATCGATCGGCACTTTCAGGCCTCGCTAATGGGCCATCAGGTATTTTCGAGTTTGGACGAGTTAAAGCCGCTGCTGACTTCGGTCACCGCAGGCCGGCTGCTCATCCTGACTTCGGTTGTGAGTCCTGCTCAAGAAAGAACACTTTCTAACACCGTTAAAATATCCTAATGGGATATTTCATATCTTAGGTAGGTCATTAAGCGAGCTCGCCTCTTCCATTATGAATCCCATATTCTCAGTTCTGTGAAATCCCGCTCCATGCTCAACACAGTCCCGCTGGAATCCTGCACTGCTGCTTCTGCTGCTACTAGTGGAAACAGCTGCTCCGCCAGCAACCGCAGAGTAAAGGGGGGGGCGCCTTGAGAGCCGAAGTGCCGCTGTGTCTCTGCATAGGCGGGGCTCTCAACTCTCGGCTCAGCTGCAAAAAAATCTGCATTTTGCATGAGACCGGCTGGCTGACCAGCAAGAGAAAAACAGGCGCTGCCGTGCTCCCGCTGCAGGCAGATGGGGTCTGGGGAAACTGTGGCTGCTCATCTGATGAAATTCCATTAAAAATTATCATAGCCGGTATTCGCTGCCGGCTAGGACTGACCGGGCCTGCCTGTCAAGAGAGGAGACTGGCGCAGCTCTCTGGGGATCTGCCGCTTGACTGGCTGCAAGCCCCAGGTCTGTAGATGTCTGTCTGCTTGTCTGTCTGTCTGTCTGTCTGTCTGTCTGTCTGTCTGTCTGTCTGTCTGTCTGTCTGTCTGTCTGTCTGTCTGTCTGTCTGTCTGTCTGTCTGTCTGTCTGTCTGTCTGTCTGTCTGTCTGTCTGTCTGTCTGTCTGTCTGTCTGTCTGTCTGTCTGTCTGTCTGTCTGTCTGTCTGTCTGTCTGTCTGTCTGTCTGTCTGTCTGTCTGTCTGTCTGTCTGTCTTAGTGTCTGTCTGTCTGTCTGTCTGTCTTAGTGTCTGTCTGTCTGTCTGTCTGTCTGTCTGTCTGTCTGTCTGTCTGTCTGTCTGTCTGTCTGTCTGTCTGTCTGTCTGTCTGTCTGTCTGTCTGTCTGTCTGTCTGTCTGTCTGTCTGTCTGTCTGTCTGTCTGTCTGTCTGTCTGTCTGTCTGTCTGTCTGTCTGTCTGTCTGTCTGTCTGTCAGTTAGTTTTATAACCAATGGGTCGCCAGCACCACCTCAGTTTTATCTCACCAGAGCGGCTTGAAAAAAGTGAACTGGCTGTGCCGGAGGGCAGCCCAGAATTAAAAGCGATTTTTTCTGCTTCAGCGAGAACTTAATGAACTCAATTGGCCCAAAAACGCCCTCCCCTTCAACTCAAATCTTCGCTTTAGCTACTCGCCCCGTGAGCCCAGACTGAAAGATCGACCCCTGCCCTCCCCCGTAGCCCCGCCGCTGCACCCAGGTTGGCAGTGAAGCACTGTTTGCTTTACCGTTAAACGCGGCAAACACAAGTGGAGCTGAGGGCTGGGGCTGTGATGAAGCATGGGAGTGGGAGTCTCGGGGTAAATGGCTTGATTCGATGGGTTGCCGGTCGTCCGCTTGGCTGCCGCCTCAAGTTTTTTGCCTCAAGTTTTATTTTTCAACTCGTGGAGAAAGTTTTTCAAATCTGCACCACTTAGTTGTTGGATAATTTTTTTGTGAAGTGAATTTCAGGTAGAAATTCTGATCAATACTTTATCAAACGTCATGGCTTTTGAGATAAAATGGAGTTTAGTCTCAATGACTGCTAATTGATTTGGCAGTTTTTTTCTTTAATTGTTCGTAAAACTTGATAGATAATATACGTACACCCTACAATCTAGACCCGATGAGTCATAGAATATGTACACTCTAGACCCGATGAGTCATAGAATATATAAACTCTAGACCCGATCAGTCATAGAATATGTACAGTCTAGACCCGATGAGTCATAGAATACGAGCCTATATACACTCTAGACTCCATGAGTCATAGAATATGTACACTCTAGACCCGATGAGTCATAGAATATGTAAAGTACACTCTAGACTCGATGAGTCATAGAAAATGTACACTCTAAACCCGATGAGTCATAGACTATGTACACTCCTGTCCTCATTGGCCTGATAAATTCTCACTCTATTCAAGCATTTTGAACTGAACAAAGGAAAAATTCATTTTTTAATCGCACATCTTCAGCAGAAATTTCGTCGTACAGGCTCAGCAGATGAGGCCGCAGCACTCAGACTGCTCGGCAGCAGTGGATTTCAAATCGTTTCACCGAAGAAACCAGACATGGAGGCCACCGCATACTGGGTGCTGATTGCTTTCGCAAAAAGTAAGACAAACAAGGGCACAAATTTCCAGCTAGATAACCAGAAAAAGAATCTTGTTTGATCAAGTTCGAGCACATTATCTGTTCACAAAGTATAATTCAGTTATGTAGAGTTTGCTTAGCTTTTATATTCGAATAAAGATTAATTAATTCATTTTTGCTTTTTCGGGACCCAGTCGGTCGGATTAATGAGCAGTTGATGCAGCAGAGCCGCGGGCGGCAGCTGAGGCTGAGTACTCAAGTTCGGCTGGTCTCTGAGGACGGTGAGTCATCGAGAAGGTGTCTACTCACAACCAGTAGCTTGGTGGCGTTTTTTATATTTTATCGATTCTAATTACCCACCCTATGCATTACTTATTAACTGCTCTACTTATACATACAGTAGAAATATGGGGTAAATTAAGCTAAATTACAAAAATAATGCAACTGTATTCTTTTACGCTACTAGTAGTAAGCGTAGATGTTTTTTTCAATTATTTTTTATAGAAAAGTCAAATTTCCCCCTCTCCAGACCCGATCTGCCCCTCGTGGGCTCCCAGCGAGGATACGACAAGAAGGAGACGATTCTGTCAGCTTGCTGAAGGCTTCAACAATGTCTGCGACTGCAGCACTCCGGCTGCGATCTCCTTCCTGAGCAGGCCTGTCAGTTGCTAGGGCTGCTCACAGAGCTTTTGTAGCTGCTATCGTAGTCTGTGAAGATTCTGTTTATAGTCTGTGAAGATTCTGTTTATAGTTTGTGAAGATTCTGTTTATAGTGTGTGAAGATTCTGTTTATAGTCTGTGAAGATTCTGTTTATAGTTTGTGAAGATTCTGTTTATAGTGTGTGAAGATTCTGTTTATAGTCTGTGAAGATTCTGTTTATAGTTTGTGAAGATTCTGTTTATAGTTTGTGAAGATTGTGTTATAGTTTGTGAAGATTGTGTTATAGTTTGTGAAGATTCTGTTTATAGTTTGTGAAGATTCTATCATAGTTTGTGAAGATTCTGTTTATAGTTTGTGAAGATTCTGTTTATAGTTTGTGAAGATTGTGTTATAGTTTGTGAAGATTTTGTTTATAGTTTGTGAAAATTGTGTTATAGTTTGTGAAGATTCTGTTTATAGTGTGTGAAGATTCTGTTTATAGTCTGTGAAGATTCTGTTTATAGTTTGTGAAGATTCTGTTTATAGTTTGTGAAGATTCTATCATAGTTTGTGAAGATTCTGTTATAGTGTGTGAAGATTCTGTTTATAGTTTGTGAAGATTCTATCATTGTTTGTGAAGATTCTATCATAGTTTGTGAAGATTCTGTTATAGTTTGTAAAGATTATTTTATAGTAATCTATTAATAAATACAAGAAAATATACTCATTTTCCCACAGGCCCCGTGGAGCACCCATGGCGTTGTGCCGCTGACCGTGCTGAGCTCCAATCAGCCGCAGTTCCTGTTCAGGTGAGGCCTGGGCTCTGCGCGCTTGACATGGTATCTTGAAGCGATTGAACTTCTCTCCATCTCCTCTGTACTCTCATCTATTCTCTTTAATAGTTCTATAAACTTAGCCTCAATTCTCTGCCAACTCCCGCAGGACCCTGTCATCCCTGCTGAGCATTCAATCGCTGAATGTGTCGCAGACCCACGTCATGCTGCGCGGCTTCTTTGAAGAGCCGCGACTGATCTGCGACCTGCTGAAGCTGGCCTACACACAGCGGAAGCAGGTGTCAGCCTCTCTCGCCAACCTCTACCGGCTGGGCATGGCTGACTCGTTTCACCTGTTTCCCGTGAGCTGTGCTTTGCGTCTTTCATAGTGTGTCTTCTATAGCGTTTTGTGTCTTTCATAGTGTGTCTTCTGTAGTGTTTTGTGTCTTTTATAGTGTGTCTTCTGTAGTGTTTTGTGTCTTTTATAGTGTGTCTTCTGTAGTGTTTTGTGCCTTTCATAGTGTGTCTTCTGTAGTGTTTTGTGTCTTTTATGGTGTGTCTTCTGTAGTGTTTTGTGTCTTTCATAGTGTGTCTTCTGTAGTGTTTTGTGTCTTTTATAGTGTGTCTTCTGTAGTGTTTTGTGTCTTTCATAGCATGTCTTCTATAGCATTTTGTGTCTTTTATAGTGTGTCTTCTGTACCGTTTTGTGTCTGTCATATTGTGTCTTCTATACCGTTTTGTGCCTTTCATAGTGTGTCTTCTATACCGTTTTGTGTCTGTCATAGTGTGTCTTCTGTAGTGTTTTGTGTCTTTCACAGTGTGTCTTCTATACCGTTTTTTTATCTTTCATAGTGTGTCCTATTTAGTTTGGGTCTTTCATAGTTTCCATAGGCTAGTGTCTCTTGTTATTATTCCTAGATTATGTAATTCGTTTTATCATTAGTCATTAAAGCAGTTTTATTCTAATAATATTTTAATAAAGTTAATCTAACTGACTCACCTCACCTTCACACTGATGGCGTCCATTCTTAAGAGGCATAGCCCTGTTAACTTCTCATTCAAAGTGCCAATCAATGCTTCGATAATTCCCAAAAATCTTCAAAGACACCGCAGTCTTCAGCGCAGGCGCAGTCTCTCCTTCTCCATCCCTCGTCTTGATCTGGTCTCGCTCACCTTCGCCTCCAAAACAGTCAATCAGTTTCAATCAGTTACAAAGTGCAGATACTGCGGTCACGACTCATCCCCCATCCAGACGGCCAGTTTCGTCATCCTGCTGGAAGGCGACGTCGACTCCAGTCCCGACCTTGTCGAGTTTTTCAACCGCACGTTGCCGCTGATGAGGCGGGACCCAAACTTGTTCTGCATCGGAGCCTGGAATGATCAGGTCCGAATTTCTGTTCTTCTGTTTGACCTCGTACAATCACAATTGTTATTTTTGTAAGAGACACTATGTTAAAAAAGCATCAACCCGAAAGCCAGCTATCTGGCCTAAGATATCAGGGTTCCCTTTGAGCTTTGACACTAAAGCTTCCATTTAAGCCATGGCTTAATCCTAACTCTCCCTTTGATTAGTTAGTTATTAGTTAGCTAGTTAGTTAGTTAGTTAGTTAGTTAGTTAGTTAGTTAGTTAGTTAGTTAGTTAGTTAGTTAGTTAGTTAGTTAGTTAGTTAGTTAGTTAGTTAGTTAGTTAGTTAGTTAGTTAGTTAGTTAGTTAGTTAGTTAGTTAGTTAGTTAGTTAGTTAGTCGGTTAGTTAGTTAGTTAGTTAGTTAGTTAGTTGGTCAGTCAGTTAGTTAGTTAGTTAGTTAGTTAGTTAGTTAGTTAGTTAGTTAGTTAGTTAGTTAGTTAGTTAGTTAGTTAGTTAGTTAGTTAGTTAGTTAGTTAGTTAGTTAGTTAGTTAGTTAGTTAGTTAGTTAGTTAGTTAGTTAGTTAGTTAGTTAGTTAGTTAGTTAGTTAGTTAGTTAGTTAGTTAGTTAGTTAGTTAGTTAGTTAGTTAGTTAGTTCGTTAGTTGGTGTTAGTCAGTCTAGTAATTTCTATCTGCACCGAGAATTTCATGGTAACTTGGAGCACGCCCTGGCCTCACTGTTGCAGTCATTCACGCACACAAGCCAGGAGCCGGGTCTGCTGCTCCGAACTCAACAGGTGCCTCTGAAGGCGGTGGCCATTCGACGGACCACCTGGGAGAGTCAGCTGAATGAGCAGTGGCCTGAAGGGGTGCGTGCCGACTGATATTGTGAAGATTTGGGTTAGTGAAGATTCGAGTTGGTGAGGATTCGGGTTGGTGAAGTCTCTTCTAGTGAAGATTGGGGTTGGTGAAGATTCGGATTGAAAAAGATTCGGGTTAGTGAAGTTTCGGGTTAGTGAAGATTCGGGTTGGTGAACATTCGGGTTGGTGAACATTCGGGTTGGTGAAGATTCGGGTTGGTGAAGATTCGGGTTGATAAAGATTCAGGTTGGTGAAGAATCGAATTTGTGAAGATTCAGGTTGGTGAAGATTCGGGTTGGTGAACATTCGGGTTGGTGAAGATTCGGGTTCGAAAATATTTGCCATGAATTTTTAATTTCCAAAGCATCAACGAACTGCTAATTTTGCGTGAACCCCACAGCCAATTGACTTGGCCTCCTGGCTTGGCAGAGTCATGGGCCCGCGGCGCTACTGCCTGCGACCTGCTCTCAGCCGGGCGTTTGTCTACAGCCAGTCTTTGAGGCTGATTGACAGGTTGAGGCCGGCTTATCGTACTGAGAGTGCCAGCTTCTGCATTGACGAGTGAGAAACCGCTGTTGTCCCGATACTGTCATCCCCTCGATGACCGGATACTGTCATCCCCTCGATGACCGGATACTGTCATCCCCTCGATGACCGGATACTGTCATCCCCTCCATGACCGGATACTGTCATCCCCTCTATGACCGGATACTGTCACCCCCTCTATGACCGGATACTGTCATCCCTGTCAATGACCGGATACTGTCATCCCCCTCTATGACCAGATACTGTCATCCCCCTCTATGACCAGATACTGTCACCTCTCTATGACTGGATACTGTCATTTCCTCTATGACCGGATACTGTCATCCCCTCTATGACCTGGTAAAGTCGTCCCTCTATGTCTATATAATGCCACTCTCTATGACCAGATAATGGAAAGCCTCTATTGAATTCTTTTTGATGACTAGATTTTGTATCCCTCTATGACTTGTTATTCCTTGTTTTATGACTGTTTCAGAGAAGCCCACTCTAATTATGACAGCCGACTTCAAGGCCTGATTGACAGTTCGGTGGGATTCAACTCCCATTTTGCGCGGGGATGCCAGTCAGCTGTCCTGGCAGCCACTTCTTTGGCGTCCCGGACTGTCAATTCCGTGAGCTCTAACTGGCTTTTTGAGTTGACGACGGTTAACAGAGTGACATGTTGACAGAGTGACATGTTGACAGAGTGACATGTTGACAGAGTGACATGTTGACAGAGTGACATGTTGACAGAGTGACATGTTGACAGAGTGACATGTTGACAGAGTGACATGTTGACAGAGTGACATGTTGACAGAGTGACATGTTGACAGAGTGACATGTTGACAGAGTGACATGTTGACAGAGTGACATGTTGACAGAGTGACATGTTGACAGAGTGACATGTTGACAGAGTGACATGTTGACAGAGTGACATGTTGACAGAGTGACATGTTGACAGAGTGACATGTTGACAGAGTGACATGTTGACAGAGTGACATGTTGACAGAGTGACATGTTGACAGAGTGACATGTTGACAGAGTGACATGTTGACAGAGTGACATGTTGACAGAGTGACATGTTGACAGAGTGACATGTTGACAGAGTGACATGTTGACAGAGTGACATGTTGACAGAGTGACATGTTGACAGAGTGACATGTTGACAGAGTGACATGTTGACAGAGTGACATGTTGACAGAGTGACGGGTTGACAAAGTGACGGGTTGACAAAGTGACGGGTTGACAAAGTGACGGGTTGACAAAGTGACGGGTTGACAGAGTGACGGGTTGACAGAGTGACGGGTTGACAGAGTGACGGGTTGACAGAGTGACGGGTTGACAGAGTGACGGGTTGACAGAGTGACGGGTTGACAGAGTGACGGGTTGACAGAGTGACGGGTTGACAGAGTGACGGGTTGACAGAGTGACGGGTTGACAGAGTGACGGGTTGACAGAGTGACGGGTTGACAGAGTGACGGGTTGACAGAGTGACGGGTTGACAGAGTGACGGGTTGACAGAGTGACGGGTTGACAGAGTGACGGGTTGACAGAGTGACGGGTTGACAGAATGCCACTAACTTCAGCGTGAATTTTAAGCTCGCTCGCATCCCAACCCGCAGACGCTACCCTCGCTGCTCATCTCCGCTCGAGCTTCGAATCTTCGAGTTGCTCAGCAATTTTGGACTCGAGTAGCTCGATGCTTCTCTTTAAATGCTGGTCTCACCTGTTTGTACAAGGTGCGTTTCACTCTACTTATAAAACAAGATTTCTGAGTAGTATGAGGGAAGAATTAGGAAAGTATTGAAGAAAACGTTGTTCAAAATTTCAGGGAACTTGTCAGATCAATTTTCAGAGGTTCATTCTGCTGGTGCTTTTCAGACCGCTGGCACCATTCAGGTAGCTATGATCTATGACTCATCTATGCTCATCTATGACTCATCTATGCTCATCTATGACTCATCTATGCCTCATCTATGACTCATCTATGCCTCGTTTATGACTCATCTATGCCTCGTCTATGACTAATCTATGCCACGTTTATGACTCATCTATGCCTTGTCTATGACTTATGTATGCTTCGTCTATGACTCATCCATGACTCATCTATGACTCATCTATACCTCGCTAACTTTATGTCTCATATATGCCTCGTCTATGACTCATCTATGCCCCGTCTATGACTCATCTATGCCTCGTGTATGACTCATTTATGCCTCGTCTATGACTCATCTATGCCTCGTCTATGACTCATCTATGCCTCGTCTATGACTCATCTATGCCTCGTCTATGACTCATCTATGCCTCGTCTATGACTCATCTATGCCTCGTCTATGACTCATCTATGCCTCGTCTATGACTCATCTATGCCTCGTCTATGACTCATCTATGCCTCGTCTATGACTCATCTATGCCTCGTCTATGACTCATCTATGCCTCGTCTATGACTCATCTATGCCTCGTCTATGACTCATCTATGCCTCGTCTATGACTCATCTATTCCTCATGACTCATCGTCATCTATGACTTACCTTATTTTTTAAATTCATTGTGCCTTCATCTTAAAGCCTAAATTATCAATAAGTTTTGAAGTTTTAATTACATTTTACAGGCTTCCCCCAGGCAGTGAGCCGGATTTAACAATTCAAAATGTCTCTTGGGGATCTCGCAAGCACCGCAGACATTCCCGCAGTCCTACTTAAAGTAATCTGCATGCTGCTGCATCTGGTATAAGCACTTTTTCCGGTAAAAACGATTAATTTTTGTTCGCATCCTGTTTAAAATCGAATCTCGCTTGATGTGCATTTTCAATTAGCCAGACAATCCGGACCATTGCATAGTTTTACTCAAAAATTGTTTTAATCTGATTTGTAACTGTCAATTGTGGCTGTAATTAACATATCAGATGTCCTTACCGCGTGTTACAGAAAAATATCGCTCACAATAAAGTTAATTTGCTAAATTATCCAAGTAAGCCAGACTAGCAATCCGTTTTGTGTAGAGATCGCCACTAAAAGCATATACAGCCTACGCTTTGTTATCCTACTTAAGGGTGAGATTAGCAATCCATTATTTTACTCTTATTCAATCTGTATGATCTTTTACGTACTGGTTAAGAACTCTATTTCAGTACTAGTATTGCTAATGCACTAAAAAATTAAATAAATAAAAACCATGTATTTTTATCTTTGTTTTAAATCCCATGCTTTATGTTAATTATAACCTATCGAAGTTTATTCATTTTGTTTATATAAAAACGAATGGATCCATGTTGGTCAGTTATTTTTGTAAATATTTTTTTTCTTTAGATAATGACATTTTACGGTCAATTTAATTACATTTTTTAAATACATGACTAAAAGTGCTAAGCTAAGAACTAAATCAATAATAAAATAAAATGAATACAAATAAAATATAATAAATCATATAATATATAAGAATGATAAAATAAGTATTTAAATATTTATACGTTTTCCGTAAAGAGTACATTTGACTAGAAGAGAGAGTATATGATATGATGTTTATTAGTTAACCATTCTACAGCTCGTATGACCAATAAACCTTGATTATGTGTATTAACGTAGATTTTTGGAATCGCAAAAAAGGAAATTCGAAAATTTCTCATGAAAATCCAGAATTGAAAATTTTCCAATCGGTAAAACAAATAACAATCGAGGTACGTACTTTTTCTACGAATTGCAAGCTTTGGGGTAACACGTCCATCTAAAAATAAATTGATTTTATTTGGATAACTTTCTGAGATATCACATCAATTTGTATCGTCAAGAAGACCCCGAGAGAACCGGTCGTTTCTCTTCATTTAAATTGGCGCCATCTTTTCCATCGTTGTTGTCGTTATTTTTTTCCGGCTTTGTATCATCTAGACTGACGTATTCGCCACCGGCTCCTGCGCCCGCGTCACCTCCCTCCAGAGCTGTGCTATGCCGGATGCCGTAGGAGAAATACAGGATGAGGCCTGGAGTGAGTTCGGAGAATTCCGATTAACATGGTGCTTGCAAAATTCCAGAAAAAAGTACATTTTAAAACGGAAATGAAATTTACCGGCTGCATATGGTCAGAGATAGACAATTTCTAACGCAGCCTCAGAGCTTCGACCAAATGGAGCTGCAACTCAATTTGCCACGTTTAAGATGCTTGCTAACCGCGGCCAACCCTACTTAACTTGTAAGTGCTATAAAATATTAATCGAATGATTATGAAACTTCTGCAGTCCATTGATTATTCAGAGCGATCTTTTTGGGCACTGCAATTAAATCAACAAGCCGACCCCAACACGCGACAATCAAGGAGGCAAGCATGCAGTCAGGCACACGCTCACGAGGGTGTACAGCTGCCCAGACTTTCTCAGCACCATCGGGCATGCGCACTATCTGTGTCTTGAGAGGCTGGCCCTAATTATCCATTCACTTGAAGAAGCTGCGTGTGGCCGCGAAGGGAATCGAACCACACCAGTGACTGAAAAACATTAACTAGATTCGCACTAACCGACTCCAATCCACAGTAGAAACCTCAGCCAGGTGTAGAACTGCATTTTCACTATCATCACCGCATTGATGAAGATTGTGGTCAGTGGCGACAGGGGCATCAGCGGAGATTCGTACATCTCGGCAACTTCGTGCGGCTGATAGCCGCAAAGAAGACCGCCGGTGACCAGGACTGCCGCCAGGGTGATGCAGCCAAGAAGCCAGGACCACCAGGTCAGCTGGGGTACGGCGTAGTCCACGGCCCCGCCGCAGAGGAAGCAGGCGACCACGAAGCCTCCCAGCAGACGCTTCAGGCCTGGCAGGGTGCCGAGCCAGGGGAGACTGCTGGACAGGCGGCCCGAGGCCCAATCTCGCAGCGGCACCTTGGACTGGAAGTATAGAAATATTGCTAAGTGCATGAGCAGATGAGCAGTTAAGATCCGGCAGATTGGTCGGTGGATAGAGAAAGTCCTGAGTTGAGTCAATCGGTGGATAGAGAAAGTCCTGAGTTGAGTCTCTCGATGGATAGAGAAAGTCCTGAGTTGAGTCTATCGATGGATAGAGAAAGTCCTGAGTTAAGTCTCTCGGTGGATAGAGAAAGTCCTGAGTTAAGTCTCTCGGTGGATAGAGAAAGTCCTGAGTTAAGTCTCTCGGTGGATAGAGAAAGTCCTGAGTTGAGTCAATCGATGGATAGAGAAAGTCCTGAGTTGAGTCTCTCGGTGGATAGAGAAAGTCCTGAGTTAAGTCTCTCGGTGGATAGAGAAAGTCCTGAGTTGAGTCAATCGATGGATAGAAAGTCCCGAGTTGAGTCTCTCGGTGGATAGAGAAAGTCCTGAGTTAAGTCTCTCGGTGGATAGAGAAAGTCCTGAGTTGAGTCTCTCGGTGGATAGAGAAAGTCCTGAGTTAAGTCTCTCGGTGGATAGAGAAAGTCCTGAGTTGAGTCAATCGATGGATAGAGAGTCTCGAGTTGAGTATGCAAATCGACTGACAGAACGTCTTACAGTTGGCCTTATCGATCGACAGATCGACAATATCTCCAGTTGAGCTGAGTTTATCGACAGTGACTCAGGTTGAATTTTTTTCTAGAACATTTAATGTAGCCTACCAAAAAGCAGCAGAACTCAAGTAACAAATAGTCTAAATTTGAGTTGGTTTGAGCTAAACCCACCTTGTCGCCCGAAGCGAAGTGCAGGTACCGCAGCACGAACAGGTCCAAGCCGACAGCAAAGTAGGACAGCAGAATCCCCATGCTGACCATGTCAGCGAGGAACTCCAGCTTGAAGAACATGGCCAACACTGCGGCCAGAGCGGTGCCACAGAATAGGCCAGGCAGCGGCACCCGAACTCGCTCGTTGACGTTGGCGAAGCACTTCAAGATGACGCCGTCGCTAGCCAGAGCGTAGGCCATGCGAGGTATCACATACATGGTGGCCAGCTTGGTGGCACCGGTGGCCAGCAGGGTGCCAGCCGCTGCGAAGCCCTCCGCCCAGTAGGCGCCGCGGCGACTGAACGCCGAGACAAATGGCGAGTTGACGTCGAGCTCGTAGTAGGGCTCTAGGTAGGAGATGCCCAAGCAGGCGGCCACGTACAGCACGGCGATGATGCCCAGGCTGCTGAGCAGGGCTATCGGCAGGTCGCGCCTGGGATTCCGGCACTCTTCAGCCGCGTTGCTGACGCTCTCGAAGCCCGAGTAGGCAAAAATGGCCACCGTGGCGCCTTGGACAACGCCGGAGATGCCGTACGGGAAGAAGCCGCCGCCCGCCGTCCAGTTGGCGGCGCTGCCGTAGACGAAGGCGGCCACGGCCACAGTGGCGAGGCACAGCAGCTGAAGGACGCTCAGGCCGATGTTCACCGACAGGGAGAAGTTCGCGCCGGCAACGACGAGCAGCATGAGGCTCAGGATTAGGGCGACGGCCACCATGTCCCAGGTGTCGTCGAAAATCTGTCGGGGTCAAATATGAAGAAGTTCGGTAATTGGCTGCCCGCTAGTTGACCTGTGACAGTTTATGTGAGGGCTAGTCTTTAGTTAGGGCTACGGTTTTAATTATCTAAGGTTAGGGCAGGTGTCGGCAAACCCTTTAAAACTTCACCATGGCAATCCGCCCCGCTCAAGGTCTCTTCTCAGCTCTCTTATACCTTCTCTCGATCCTCTCTCTCCTTTCGCTCGTTTTTCTTATCTCCTCTCTTCTTTCTCTCCTCTATTCTCTTCTTTCTCTCCTCTATTGTCTCTCCTCTCCTTTCATCCGGTCTGCAGCCATTAGCAAGGTTCTTTACCTGGTCCTTGAGTTATAAAAGCTTGCAGACACATTTTAACACACACGCTCATCGTTCTGGGTCTTGATGCTAGTTGTTTTCGATTGGAACTCTGTCCACTCAAGGTGATGATGAAAGCAATGCTTCAATTGTTTTATTAACATTTACAAGCATAAATTGAATCTTCGCAGTGAGGGACCGCAACTAGAGTAGTTGACAAAGCAGAGCAAGCAGAGCATGCAGTAACTAAACAGACTTGTCCTCGCTCTGGAGAGAGTGAACGCATTAGGCTGCCCCTCCCCTAGTATTCTGCACATCATCTGTATGACTCAGAAGGGGGCTTGGAGCTGCAGTTAACCTACGTTAAAAAGAAATAAGAATATAAACTATGTTTATAAAAAAACTCTTTGGAGTGTTTGGCCTACACCAGGGGTCGGCATAGCTCGTACAGTCCCTCGGGTCACATTGTGGCCCATAAAGCATCTCTTTCCGGCCATCGGGTCCTTTGAAACTTCACAATAGCAATCCGGCCTGCGCAAGATTTGTGTCCCTTCTCAGCTCTCTTATAACTTCTCTCACCTCGCCATCTCTCTTTTTTATCCGCTTTCCTCTTTCCTCTCTCTTCTCTGCCTTCTCCCCTCTCTCCCCTCCTCTCTCTCCTCTCTTCTCTCTTCTCTCTCCTCTCTTCTCTTCTCTCTCCTCTCTTCTCTCTTCTCTCTCCTCTCTTCTCTCTTCTCTCTTCTCTCTCCTCTCTTCTCTCTTCTCTCTCCTCTCTTCTCTCTCCTCTCTTCTCTCTCCTCTCTTCTCTCTTCTCTCTTCTCTCTCCTCTCTTCTCTCTCCTCTCTCCCCTCCTCTCTCTCCTCTCTTCTTTCTTCTCTCTCATCTCTTCTATCTTCTCTCTCCTCTCTTCTCTCTCCTCTCTCCCCTCCTCTCTCTCCTCTCTTCTTTCTTCTCTCTCCTCTCTTCTCTCTTCTCTCTCCCCTCCTCTGGCCCGCAGTCTTGCGCTAGGTTCTCTAGCTGACACTTGAGGTGAAAAAATGTGCCAACCCTGGCACAGAGCTCGGCAATCTCTCAGCTCTCTCATACCTTCTCTCCCCTCTTCTCTCGATCCTCTCTTCACACGTTTCGATTGCCTTTCTACTCTCTTCTTTCATCTTCTCTCTCATCTCTTCTCTTATCTCCTTTCATCTCTCTCACCCCTAATCTAAACGCGTCTCCATTTGCCACATCCCAATCGGAACTCACCTGAGACGGTCCGTGATGAAAAGTTCCCATGTGCTGTTTGAAGAAGCCGCTCACAGTGTGGTTGCAAAGCGCGTCAACCGTGCCGCTGAATGCCTTAGCAACTGAGGCCATGCCGATGATGTAATCAGACAGCATTGTCCAGCCAACAACGAAGGCCGGCAGTTCGCCAAGCATCAGGTAGGTGTAGGTGTAGCAGCTGCCAGCCTTCGGCACCAGGGTGGCAAACTCGACGTAGCAGAGTCCGGTAAACAGAGAGGCCACTCCGCAGATCAAGTAGCTGACGAATGCGCCAGGACCTGAGGAGTGACGATTCTTTAAATCATATTTCAAACCAAGGACTCCCCTATGGTAACCTATTAGGCTCACACGGAAACGTAAACAGGAACATGCTAGCACAGGGTTGTACAGCAGCCCTGACTTCTCATCGTTAGAAATGTACAGCTCTCCGTGCCCTATAGAGGGTTGGCCCTCCCGCGGGCGTGAATCTGAGCTGCTGTGTATGTCAGTGGTAATGCAACTTTTGCTAATGTACAGCTTTCATACAGACAAAGAGTTGTTCTTGGCCGTTCTTGGCTGGACAGACTTTGCATAGCAGAGTGTAAAATGGGTCCTATGGTTAAGTCCTGCTGACCGCACCAACAGAAACGGACGTGGCGTTTCCGGGCTTCGGTGCAATAATGTGAACGCGCGCTTACCGGCGTTGCTCTTGACCACTGCTCCGGTGAGCACGTACACTCCAGCTCCGGCCATGTGAGCGATAGCATAAAACAGCAGGTGCCACACAGTCAGGCACCGATCTAGCGGCGTCTCCAACGATCTGGCCTCTGCCAGGCTCTTCTTTCGCAACAACTTGCTGCCGAAACTCTGCAGCTTGGATCCGCAATCTACTGGCATCCTTGATCTGTTGCTTTTTAACAAAGGAAATGACAGAGAATTAAATTGACTCAAAGAGAGAAATCTCAGAGCACACAGAGCAAAGTCGCTTCACTGTAGTTACGAGTGATAGCAGAGCTTCAACAATAAAACTACATGAGAAGAACTCAATTCTGTCTTTGGTTTCGGGGTTTTGTCCCTCTCTCTCTCTCTCTCTCTCTCTCTCTCTCTCTCTCTCTCTCTCTCTCTCTCTCTCCAACTCTCTCTCTCTCTCTCTCTCTCTCTCTCTCTCTCTCTCTCTCTCTCTCTCTCTCTCTCTCTCTCTCTCTCTCCAACTCTCTCTCTCTCTCTCTCTCTCTCTCTCTCTCTCTCTCTCTCTCTCTCTCTCCAACTCTCTCTCTCTCTCTCTCTCTCTCTCTCTCTCTCTCTCTCTCTCTCTCTCTCTCTCTCTCTCTCTCTCCAACTCTTACTCTCACGCCCGCCCCCACCATTCGCGCACAGGTTTGCTTAAACTTGCTTCTCTGCCGCCCGTGAGCGGTGCAAATTTTGTATCCATAATAGCAACCAATTGGAATCGCACAGATACAATTTTGCTTGTGAAATATTTCTGGGGCCATAGTATTGATTGATTTCTCCTACGAGCACAGGGAAGAGAATTGGAGGGCAGAGACCTCCGCCAGGATTACCGCCTGCATGCATTTGGGCTGTTGAATGCTGAATGAATCAACTGGGGATCGGCCAGCTGTGCAGCTGCAGTCAAGTGCCTGAAACTACTTCAAAAAATTCCATTCGTAGAAAATTCCTCAGAGCAGAATTTTTTTAATTATTTTCTTTAAATATTTCTCCATAATTTCTGTTTTTAAGTAGAACAATTGAAAATTTTTGAGCACGCAGAATTTTTTTCTGAAGTTTTGCATGCAGTAGACCTCTGGCATGATACCTCACGGTTCAGTACTAAGAAATCAGAAACTCAATTACGCTCGTAGAAGACGGTGTTTTGGACCACTGAAAATTAGAAAAAGCTAATTTTTCTAGCTTTTGCGGTATACAGTACGCACATGTACTGTACTAACTAATTCTTCTTCCGATTTTTGCAAAAATAAAATTTGAGAACAAACGCTACATTCGGTTTTTAGAAAGGAGCTGGTGGCTGGAAGGTATATTTGTCCTATAGCCATAGTGCATTTAGTTAGAATACCCTAGAGAACGCATAGGGCTAAATGGGGTTTTGCCATAGACAAATTCTTGTGTTGCGCAATTTTAATTGATCTCATTTTTGCTTATAAAACTGTAGGCCTTTTCTACGAGCGCAATTGTGGCTGGCCCTCAATCCCAACTCCCACGGGATCGTAAAGGAAAAAATTTAATGTACGAGCGTACATGTACTTTTGCAGCTAAACCTTACTAAAAGTAAGCTATCGTGAATGTGAGATTAAGTGAATTAAGCAAACTGTCATGGCCAATTGAAACTCGTGCTCATTTACCGTACGTGTAGAACGAACGATTAAACTCAAATTCAACAGCACATTTTTTAAAGAATGAATTCCTTCTTCAGTTTTATAAACCACTACCTTATTTGAGTAAAATTGTCATTGTCACGGACAAAAGATGTTTTGCTATGAATCGATCTTCTTTTCTAAAAGTAACAAAAATAACAAAAATATTGGACGCAACAAAAGTAGACCTTTTTACGACTTTCAAAAATAAAAAACGATGTCTCATTGCAAATGAGTCAATTTTCTACATAATTTTGTAAATTGAAACAGTAAAATAATTATAATTTGAAGATCGTAGGTTAAAGATCGACATTCTTAACATTAAAACATGATATAATCTAACACGATACATGTAAAAGCGAAAGAGCAGGAACTGATAATAATAAAAGAAGTTACCAAATAAAAAATAATGCGAATGTCATTCAGGAAAGTTTTATTTATAAAACTATCGTAGAATATACTACAATTCATCTCTTTAAATCACACTTGAATATAAATTAGTACGGTCACTACTACTATTTTGAAAAAAAGCTTGCAAGGCTAAAAAAGCTGCAAATAGGTAAGTACCCAGTGAAAAAAAGTATATGGATTCCATGTGGATTTTTCATATGAAATCCATATGTGCATTTGTCTCCGTCCATCCATGTGGAATTGAGATATGGATTCCACATGGAAGATCCACATGGAAGTAATTATGTATTTCACATAGAATCCACATTGTCATTGAGTAAACAGCCATTATACTGGTTGCCATAATAAATTGTTGCATCCTAAATCTCAAAATAATATCAGATCTCAAAATTTCATATGAACCCCAGATCTCAATACCATATAAAAGAAACTGAAACACAGATAAAAACACTAGCTATAGCGAAAAAATATTTCTGCACAAAAATATATTCAAAAAGGATGTCTCAATAAGTAAGGTGTATTTATATACAGTAGTGAGTCACTGGCACACAAAGAATAAACACACTGATATAGATATTGATATCTTTAAAGTTGCGCTGCACATATGATATAATATATAATTTGAAATTGACATTGTCAATAGCATTATTTAATTAACAATAATATAATGCACCAGAATTAGAACAGTCAGAAACATGCTGCTGCCAATTGCCAGAATGCTGCTTCTTCAGGTTAGGTGAGAAACCTTAGAAAAGAAAGGGGTTAAATTACAGAATTTTATAACAGATTGATGATAGATTTTGTAATAGATTTTGATAGATTTTGATCTTATAACAGATTTTGATGACAGAAAAAAATCAGTTTATAACTAAAACTTACCATTGCTTCACAAAAGGTAGCATTCTAGATATTATATTCAAATTCCAAGTAGCTTTGCATGCTTCTTCAAAGGCAAGACCAAGGTGACATCCAAGTTTGAGGATGGGCCATGTAATGTTAGGCTGAAATGAAATAGAAAAATAATTGTTGCCAATTAAGATTGATAGATTATATTGATATAATTCATAAAACTAATTTAAGGATGAATACTTAATAAAGTTTATTTTAAAATTAACTAGGCCTAAGTTCTAGGTTTATTTTTTTATGCGCAAAGTGTGCATATGCGCCTTAAATTTTAAAATTGCACCTTGAAAATTGAAATTAAAAAGTGGATACAGTTTAGGTGCGATTTCATTACCTATTTTTCTGTTGAAGCCTTATTTGCACTGCCTTTATATAAGAAAAAAGAGAAATTGCATTCTAAGCCTTAAAATCATAAAACCCTGAAAGTGAGCATAGGATATAATTTTGCACTTTGTCTCTAGCAAAAAAGAAAACCCTACCTAAGTCAATCAATAAACCAATGAAATAATAAGTACAAAAATAATTAATATATGTTTCTATAAATTTAATTTTTTATATTAAAATTGATTTTAAACTATAAAGCATTTAGGCAAAGCAATGCATGTTTTTTATATTTGCAGGCCTAGTATGATTTAACATTAGGCCTAAGCTTAAATAGCTATGCCCTATGCCTATGGCTATTAAATTCTGGACTTGGCCTAAATCAGATCAAATTTACAATAATCATTATTTATTTATAATAGCAACCTTAGGGATCTGCTAGGCTAGCTATGCCAAAAGCAAGTTGCAAGTGTAAATGCAGAATTATTTATTATAATTAATAATACTGTTTTTAAAAATGCAACAAGTCCAAAAGATGCTAATAAGCTTTTTTGAAGAAAATCATAAATTAATAGATTTTTAACAGATTAACTAGATTGACTAGTCACAATTCACAAAGTCAAGCTAGTCCCAACTCCCAACCTTAATTAAAATAGGACCTAAATTGATAGTTATAGGCCTAGCTTAAAATAGGCCTAATAAACATACATATAAATAGATAGATAGGACTAAGAGGAAATTATGAACTTCTAAAGGCCTATTTAAGTTAAAAAATGAGTAGCCAATCTATGGACATGGCCATGGGATTCCTAGAAATTGGATAGGGCCTAGGCCTAAATAAATTTATCATGGATTTTACCAAAAGTAGTAGGCCTATCTATGATAAAATACTGATTTATCTAATTTCTAATCCCATGGAGGCCATGGCCTTATACTCGTAAGTTATTGCCTATAGGCTAGGTCTACTAAAACTTTTAAGGTGCTTAAATAGCCATAAACAAGGCACTTTATCTTTCAAGGCCTTGGACCAAGACATTGACGAATATAAAATAAAATTAATTTAATTTTAAAACGTACGAAACGTTTTTTATTGTTAACTTCTATTTTGTCTATTTTAACAAACAGTATCTTATTTTCCGATTATAATTTAGCTTTTAGATAATAATTTTTACTTAAAAGCATATAAATATAATAATTAATTTTAGTAATTTCATAAAAACGTCTGAATAAGGTGTATCACAGTTTTTTATCGAAGTGGATACAATGTTGAATCAATATACGCTTATTTCTCATGAATTCCTTGTAAAATCCACATCAACATTAGGACAGTAAAAATAAAAAAATAATGCACAAAAAATACTTTGCATACCATTATGTCATCTTTAAGTCATTAATTTGCAAAAATTAAAGAAACATTTAAATTCCACATGGCCACGTGGAACCCACGTGGAATCCATGAATCATTTTTCACTGGGTAAGAAAAGACTAAAGAAACAAAAAGAAAACCTCCAAAGAAAATATTTCATGCTGAAAAATGCCATCTCCTAACTGCGTAGCGTTTTTACTGGTTTAAAACCAAAGGCTAGCCATCATGCTTTTTAGATTTACTATAAAAACAACATGGTCCCCACTCTACATGTATCTATTTACTTATAGTCATACTTGATTGTTCAGAGAGCTAGTGCACGGAATAAATTAATTATTCCTCATTACTTTCTGCATTGCGATAATAAAGTGATTAAAAGAAAATTCAGCATCTAACTCTAACAAAACTTCCCCATTCTGTCGTCGCACAATTTCGGACGTTTTTGTTTCCCACTGTTAGTTTAAATTCAAATAGAAACTGAGCTTCCTAATATTTAAACAAGATTGAATAGTAAAAAGTATGAAATAGTCATTTAATCTGCCTAGTTTGATTAGTTGTCAAGACTATTTGTTAAAGCCTTTTACGAAAACGAAAATTTTGAAATTCAAAAAATTTTATCGCACAAGAATTTGAAGTTTTCGCCTTTTAGAGCTGCATGTGCATGTGTTTGGTATCACACTGCACGCCGATGTTAGAATTTTTAATCCCTCCATCCTGCTCCTGTAACTATAAGCGAACCTTTAGATTCGACTTGTTTAACAAGCATAAAATATATCCTGGGAAAACATATCAAGTTATCAAGCTATCAATGAATTAACAGATTATCCATTATTGTAACCTTTAGTATTTCGT
The DNA here is from genome assembly GCA_002269645.1 of Macrostomum lignano. NCBI lineage: Eukaryota > Metazoa > Platyhelminthes > Macrostomidae > Macrostomum > Macrostomum lignano. Next base: position 59,617 of record NIVC01000482.1, on the reverse strand, counting down.
GAGTTATTTTTCATTAAAAACTATTGCATAGTACAATTAACTTTTATTTATCATTTTAACATTATTTTTGTGATCTTGCTTTTTCATCTATTTTGATAAAGTATATTGAAGTTGCTAGTGAGATTGCTTATTCTTACCTTCACAAAACATTGGTAATTGTCCATTGACTGGTAGGTTTTGTCAACTGTGGCACTGGCACAAATTTGGATCCACATATTAAAATTCCTCTGTTGCAGCTCAGAAAGATACAAATGGCAACTAGATCATTGCTTTGCTAAGATTTAAATTTGTATATTTGCCTAATATTTTCACTATAAGTATTAAAAAAATTTAAGTGAAAATTGCATCTAGAATTATAAAGCATATACATAGCAATTGTATAATTTAATATTTAATTACAATGAAAATTAGATGTATTTACTTCTATTAGCATTCTTTACTAGAAATTTGATCTAAAAACTGATAATAGAAATTATACTTGTATATTGGCACAATTTGCCCTATAAACTTTTTTAAATGTTATATAAGTAGACTAAATTTATACAATTAACAATTTAATTTATAAAAAAATAAATTTATAATTATCATATTAAATAATTAGATTTAATAATTAGATTTAGATAATTAGATTTACCCTGGTAAACTCTCAATATATATATATATATATTCTATAAAAGGTTGGTAAAATGTTAGCTATTGATTTATATAGCTACTGAAATAGAAGATTGTAAGAATTATAAGATTATAAGAAGATTATATCTTATATAGTATTGTTTCTCTTTGAACTTTTTCTTTCCATAAAATGTTAGAATACTTGTAAAATTTGAAACTTAAAGATTTTATTTCACAAAATCCTATTTATATAGTATTTTAGATTCTCATATCTCACTTATCTAGTTTCTATTTTTAATGTTTCAGACATCTTTGCTATTGATTGTCACTGACAGCACATAAGCACAGCCAATAATGCAGTGTGGCAACCAAAACTGTTGTGCCCATTTGCTAGGAGTCAATGAACTGTTCTTTTTTATACAATCACAAACATCTGTTCACCTTGCACTGAAGCCTGAGCTACGTGAAGCTGTAGCCGCCCGCCAAACCCTGAAATTCGAGCCTGGGGAGCGTCATGGAATTTGCCGAGTTGTTTGTCGAGGCTGCCAGGCCCCATTGGGCAAAGAGCTGCCTCACGGGCCTTCCGGTGCGAGTTTTGTGGCCTTTGGATTGGACAAAATTGTTCTGCAGGGCAAGAGATATGGTCGCAAGGACCGAGCTCGCAACCTTTTAAACAAAATTGTCGAGATTGAGAAGCGAAACTTGCAGCAGTTCTTTTCTAACAGGTGAGACGCTGTAGCTGGTGGGTTCGATTAAATTGAAATGTTTAACATTTGATGATTTTATACTTTGTTTATTTAGTCATAGAAGATGCATTACAAGCCCCAGCTGATCTACCGAATGATGATGTCAGCTTTAGTATATTTAGACTAGCCACTGAGCCTCCCTTTGGGAGGAACAACTGCATGGGCGGGGTCAGCACAGCCAGTCTTTAAAAACTTTCTAACAAACGAAATGTCCCACCATACTCAAGCCGTCCTTGTCAGCAAAAGGAGCTATATATGAGCCAACACAACACTGACTTTCTCAAAGTATTTATCGCTTAAAATATTTATTTCGATACATATCGGCAAACCACTCGGTCCGACATTCCGCAGTCTGCTTCAAGAGGCTCAAGCGCAACCGGCGCGAAAGCCGGAGCCCCAGGGGCCAATCAAATTCGCCAGCATCGATCGGCCAGAAGATTTCAATTGGCGAGACCTGCTGGTGGCTGAGGACAGCTTCAAAAATGGCAGCAGCCGCCGTCGCCGACACAGCCGGCAGCCGAGACGCTACCAGCTGGAGGCCTTCGCCGAGTCGCTGCAACGCAACCTGGTCCTGGTGATGCCAACCGGGTCGGGCAAGACCCTGGTGGCGGCGCTGCTCCTGGCTAGGATGAAGATACTCAACCCCAGCCTCATGGGAGCTCTGCTGGTCGAGCGGGTGCCCCTGGTGTTTCAGCAGGCTCAGTCGCTGGAGGTGAGTATCATGAGATTCATAGGGATTTCAGGATGAGATTTCGGATAATCTCCTATGAGATGCATAAGGATTTCAGGACGAGATTGGATAATCTCGTGAGATTCATAGAGAGTTCAGGACGAGTGTTGTGAATGTGCATGCTCAATGCTATTATGTAACGTACGCTCACCGATGTACATCTACGCGCTCCTATCATCATAATATATATTGGCTAGCTCACTGTAGCTGAGAGCCACCTCTCCTCTCCTCTCCTTCGCCTTAAGTGAAGTGACTTTATTCATTTGGCCAGCGGCCACAACACCGAGATTGGATAATCTCGTGACTCGTGAGATTCATACAGATTTCCGGACGAGACTCGGTAATCTTCATTTTTGATTCTCCGAATCCCGGATAAGAATTGATAAATTACATACCGAGGACCGCTATAACTTCTAGAAGGTTACCGCTGTATCAGCACTTAACATTTAACACATCCCTATTTGATCCAAAGGATGGGGATAAACTGTTTTAATCGAATCCCACGCCGCCTCGCAGCTGGACACCGGGCTCCGGGTGGCGGCGCTGTGCGGCGAGAACGCCACCGACCTCAGCGTTCGACGCCTTCGAGAAGGCTCGCACGACATTCTGGTGGCCACGGCTGGCCTCCTGCTGTCCAGGGTGCTGGAGAAGCGCGACCTGGAGCTCACCGCCTTCTCCTGCATCGTGCTGGACGAGTGCCATCACGCCGGCACCGGGGGGCACAATTTCTCCCGGGTGCTGGACCAGCTGAAGTCCCTGCCGGAGGGGCAGCGGCCGCGCCTACTGGGGCTGACCGCTTCGCCTGTCGAGCTCAAGGATTTAGACAGCGGCAAGGAGCGGCTCAGACGGTTCAAGGAGAGATTCCCAGCCGGTACGGGCATATTCAGGCCGGCCGAGGCCAGGGCTATGACCCCCACGGTGCTGGAGGTGCCGGTGTCCAGGTCGGCCGTGCTGGACGGATTTCTTGAAGTTGCTCGGCGGATTCTGCTGAACCGACTGAATGACATCCTCAGGATGAGGGCCGACAGTCTGGGTGTGGAGGCTTGGCTGTCAGATGCTGCAGTAATGATCAGAAGATTCTCCAGGCTGCTGGGGCATCTGAGATCGCTGCGAGACAGAGCGATACACTTGGGGATTTCGCCCGAGAGGATTAAGGAGCTGATGGCGCTTTTGGATGTGGTGAGGCTCGTGGTGAATTTCAGCATCTGGTAGGAGGTTGTGGGATATTTTAGATGATGATTAAAAGTCACCTGTGTGATCATTGAGAGTTAGAGATTTGAAATCAGCTATTGAATCATTGAGAATTTGGGATTTGAAGTTAGCTGTGGGATAATTGAGAATTGGAGATTTGAAGTTAGCTGTGGGATAATTGAGAATTTGGGATTTTAAGTCAGCTGTGGGATAATTGAGAATTGGGGATTCGAAGTCAGCTGTGGGATAATTGAGAATTTGGGATTTTAAGTCAGCTGTGGGATAATTGAGAATTGGGGATTCGAAGTCAGCTGTGGGATAATTGAGAATTTGGGATTTTAAGTCAGCTGTGGGATAATTGAAATTGTGGATTTGAAGTCAGCCATGGGATAATTGAAAATTGGGAATTTGAAGTGAGCCTTAGGGATAATTGAGAATTTGGGATTTTAAGTCAGCTGTGGGATAATTGAAATTGTGGATTTGAAGTCAGCCATGGGATAATTGAAAATTGGGAATTTGAAGTGAGCCTTAGGGATAATTGAGAATCGGGGAGTTGAAGTCAGCTGTGGGGGATAATTGAGAATTGGGGATTTAAAGTCAGCTGTGGGATATTTGAGAATTGGGGATTTGAAGTTTGCTGAGGGATAACTGAGATTGGGATTTAAAGTCAGCAGTGAGGTATAATCCACACTGATTATAAGATTGGGGAGTTGAAGTCAGCTGTGGGGGATACTTGAGATTGGGGATTTGAAGTCAGCTCTGGGATATTTGAAATTGGAGATTTGAATTCAGCTCTGGGGGATATTTGAGATTGGGGATTTACAGATTTCTCCCCCACCTTCCTCCAAAGATCGACGTAGCCCGCACGCTCGGCCTGAGCTTTGCGGTGCCGCTGCTCCAACGCGAGATGCCGAACCTGGTTGAGGCGCTTCGGGGCTGGTTGCAGTCGCCGCAGGCTGCGGGCTGGCAGACGGATCGAAGCGAACGGCTTCGGGCACTGGAGAACGAGCTGACGCGCCTGGGTGAGCAGTCCAGAGCTCTGGTGTTTGTCAGCACCCGCAGGACGGCCAAACTGCTGGTGAGCCAGTGCCTGGCTGAGCAGTTCCGGCAGCTTAGACCGCAGGTCTGCATTGGACAGGTGAGTGGGATTTGCGGGTAGATGGGGGAGGGGATTATCAAGTAGATAAGGAGAGGGGATTAGCGGGTAGATGGGGGAGGGGATTATCAAGTAGATAGGAGAGGGGATTAGCGGGTAGATGGGGGAGGGGATTATCAAGTAGATAGGGAGAGGGGATTTGCGGGTAGATGGGAGAGGGGATTTGCGGGTAGATGGGGGAGGGGATTATCAAGTAGATAGGAGAGGGGATTAGCGGGTAGATGGGGGAGAGGATTATCAATTAGATAAGGAGAGGGGATTAGCGGGTAGATGGGTGAGGGGATTATCAAGTAGATAAGGAGAGGGGATTAGCGGGTAGATGGGGGAGAGGATTATCAATTAGATAAGGAGAGGGGATTTGCGGGTAGATGGGGGAGGGGATTATCAAGTAGATAGGAGAGGGGATTTGCGGGTAGATGGGGGAGGGGATTATCAAGTAGATAGGAGAGGGGATTAGCGGGTAGATGGGGGAGGGGATTATCAAGTAGATAGGAGAAGAGATATCGAGTAGATGGCACAGGGGGATTATCAGGTAGATGGGACAGGGGAATTATCGGGTACATGGGAGAGGGGATTATCGGGAAAATTGGGGAAGGATTATCGGGTAGATGAGTGGGGATTGTGGGAAAGATAGGAGCGTGGATTATCGGGTAGATGAGTGGGGATTATAGGAAAGATAGGAGCGTGGATTATCGGGTAGATGAGTGGGGATTATAGGAAAGATAGGAGCGTGGATTATCGGGTAGATGAGTGGGGATTATAGGAAAGATAGGGAAGGAGATTATCGGGTAGATAGGGGAGGGGATTATTGGGTAGATAGGGGAAGGGAATTATAGGGTGGAAGTCAAGTTTACTTATATAGATGAGTGGGGATTTTAGAGTAGTTTGGGGTAGGGATTAGTGCAATGATCACCTCGAACTAGCGGGGAAATATTCGAGGGTAAAATAGTCTATCATTAACAGGCAAATCTCAAGGGATTAAAGAATAATTCGGGAGGGATTAGCGTGCAACAATCGCTTTCCATCCCCTCTGGCCACCAAAGGGCGGTCCGGACGGGATGCGCTGGGAAGACGAGCAGGAAGTCGTGATCGACCGGTTCAACTCTGGCGAGAGCCGCCTGATGGTGAGCACATCGGTGCTGGACATCAGTGTCACAAACACGTAGCAGAATAGGACACGTTTTTTTCGGCTTCAGAAGCGGTCAATACATGTTTTGTGTACGAAAATGTATTAGTAAGATGTATCACCCGTGACACAACGTAAGGCTCAAAAATACCTCTTCACAAGAGCCTTAACCTTTTTTTTTAGCCTTTTCCTTGAGAGCATTTTCCTTAAAGGCAGATAATACCCGTCGATAGGTATTTGTACCCATATTTTTATGAATTTTAAGGCTTCCGTGTACTCGCGTGTAGAAGTTGTCACGGGTGATGTTGGTAAACTGTATAATTCAAATTCCATTCTAGCTAGCTATTAAAATAATTAGCCTGCGTCAGGATTAGCAAAAATTTAAAGGGCTAGTGACCAATGTAGCTAGTTCTAGTCTAGGAAGTTGCGCATCTTACCTAGCTATCTTATTCTTGGTCTAATCGGCTAGGCCTATGCTATGCTGTTCGACCTAAATATTAAATTTTACTACTATTGCCATTTTGTTACAGATTTATTTAGGACCTACTGTTCTACCAATGTCAATGGCAATAGATTAAATTTAAAACTACCTAGGCAGCTAGGCCTAGTAATTTTGCATTTAGTAATACAAAGCCTACTATTTCACTGATTATTTTCTTCTATTGACTAGTAGCCCTAAATCTAAAATATTTTCTTTTCTTTTGTGTTATAAGGCCTAGCCTTTACCTTTATGTTATATTATTAAAATGTTCTTTTGACTTAATAATAGTATTAATAAACATCTTTTTTCTTTCTTGGATGTAAAGTTAATTTGGTCCTTCTTTGATTTAATTTAATTAGCTTATATTTTATACAATTTACTAAGGCTATAGGAATGGAAGTATTATAATATTTATATTAATTTTTTCTAACAAATATTATAAATTCTGTTTTATAAGCATCAAAAATGGAAATATAAAACAAGATAATATAGAGCACATTCTATATTGAAATATTATGCACATTTTTTAAATATTTTGATAAATAAGATTTCTCCACAAAATTAAAAAATATTTTAGAAATTAGATTATAAACTTAAAGCCATAAACCATAGACTAGCAACTAGTTATTTACTACCATTATAAAGTAAGTCATGATATCTATCTAGTAGTCATGACCTTTTCTTCCTCTCTAACCTCTATCTATATCCTGTTCTTCTTTCTAGACCTATTTTCTTTTTGAAAACTTTACCTCCTCTTCCTTCCAATATTACTCCTTTCTTTATTTTAGCCCCATCATGTCTTCCCCTTGAATCCTTATTCTCTCCTCTTCACTACCTACCTTCTCTTTTCTAGTTCTTACTTTCCTCATTTCTAGCCCTTACTCTCTTCTCCTCTCCAGCCTAACCCTCCTAGCCTCACCTCTTCCTCCAGCCCCACCTAAACCTCTTTGAACCTCTAGCCCCATCTTTTTTTCTTTCCAGCCCTATCCTCCTCCACTCTAGTCTCATCCTACCTTCCAGTCTTATCCTTCTTTCTAGCCTCACCCTCCTCCCTTTCAAGCCCTACCCTCCTTCCCTGCACCACCACCCTCCTTCTCTCCAGCCCTACCCTCCCTCCCTGCAACACTACCCTCCTTCCCTCCAGCCCTATCCTCCCTCCCTGCTACCCTGCTTTCCTTCTAGCCCTACCTTTTTCCCCTACTACCCCGCATTCCCCTCCAGCTTCCATCTTCTATCCTCTAGCCCAACCCTTCAGCCCTATCCTTCCCTCTAACCCTACCCCCTTTCCCTCCAGCCCTACCCTCCTTCTCTGCAGCACCACCCTCCTACCCTCTAGCCCCACCCTCCTACCCTCTAGCCCACCCTCCTTCCCTCTAGCCCTACCCTCCTTCCCTCTAGCCCTACCCTCCTTTCCTCCAGCCCCACTCTCCTTCCCTCCAGCCCCACTCTCCTTCCCTCCAGCCCCACCCTCCTTCCCTCCAGCCCGACTCTCCTTCCCTCAAGCCCTGCCCTCTTCCCCTACTGCCCCACGCTCCCCTCCAGCTTCCATCCTCTTCTACCCTCTAGCCCCACCCTCTTACCCTTCAGCCCCATCCTTCCCTCTAACCCTACCCCCTTTCCCTCCAGCCCTACCCTCCTTCCCTCCAGCCCCACTCTCCTTCCCTCCATCCCCACCCTCCTTCCCTCTAGCCCTGCCCTCCTCCTCGACTTTCCACCCTCCCTTCCAGCTTCCACCCTCTCCTCCCTCCAGGACCCACCCTCCCTCCTTCTAGCCCTACCCTCCTTCCCTCCAGCCCCACTCGCCTTCCCTCTAGCCCACCCTCCTTCCCTCTAGCCCTACCCTCCTTCCCTCCAGCCCCACTCTCCTTCCCTCCAGCCCCACCCTCCTTCCCTCCAGCCCGACACTCCTTCCCTCCAGCCCCACTCTCCTTCCCTCAAGCCCCGCCCTCTTCCTCTACTGCCCCACGCTCCCCTCCAGCTTCCATCCTCTTCCACCCTCTAGCCCCACCCTCTTACCCTTCCACCCCATCCTTCCCTCTAACCCTACCCCTTTCCCTCCAGCCCCACTCGCCTTAGCTCCAGCCCCACCCTCCCTCCCTCTAGCCCTACACTCCTTCCCTCCAGCCACACCCTCCTTCCCTCCAGCCCTGCTCTCCTTTCCTCTAGCCCCACTCTCCTTCCCTCCAGCCCTACTCTCCTTCCCTCCAGCCCCACCCCACCCTCCTTCCCTCCAGCCCTACCCTCCTTCTCTGCAGCACCACCCTCCTTCCCTCCAGCCCGACTCTCCTTCCCTCAAGCCCCGCCCTCTTCCCCTACTGCCCCACGCTCCCCTCCAGCTTCCATCCTCTTCTACCCTCTAGCCCCACCCTCTTACCCTTTAGCCCCATCCTTCCTTCCAGCACCACCGCCTTCTTTCCCCAACCCCAACCTCTCCTCCCCTCGAGTGCTCAGCCTCTCCTCCCCTCAAGTGCTCAGCCTCTCCTCCCCTCCAGCCTCACCCTCTCCTCCCCCAGCATGAACATCTTCGCCCCTACTGGCCCACCCTTCGCCCCTGCAGTCCCCACCCTATTCTCCTTTTCAGCCTCACCCTTTTTTCGTAGCTTTGTTAATTAAATTTAATTATCCGTTTTAGAAGTAAAAACGAATATTTCTCCTTCCTCTCTTCAGAATCTCCTCGATGGGGAGAAAAAGATAAGGCCAAGGCAAAACCTAACAATAGCAAACCAAGCAATGGAGACAATGCTACGGAGGGCCCTGCCAACAGGATGAGTACGGCTTTCTACTTCCTACCGAACAAACAGCCGCCAATCGCCAATCAAAGAAGCGGCTGTCACTCCTGGGTTACGCCGACGACCTGGCGCTGCCCGCCTCTACGGCTGTGGGAGCCCCAGCGCATGCTAGACAGCCTGGTGGCAGCTGCGGCATCGGTCGGGCATCAACACCGAGAAGACGAGGTGATGACTGTACCCGCGGAGCTGCCTATCAAAATCACCTGCTGGGACGCCCGACGGTTGTGCAGCAGCTCTACCTCGTTGCACCCTCGCTGCGACTACCCAGCGAGACCTTCCGCAGGCGAAGACTTCAGCTGGTGGGCCACACCATCCGCGTGGAGGCCTACTGTTCTCAACCATTGAACCGGTGCAGGACGTCCTGCTGCTCACGATGCAGGGCCCCTGGCGCCGGGATTACGGCCGGGCGGGTCGCTACGCGGATTGCCTGCTGGATGACGCTGGGTGATCGGCCAGGCGCACGCTGTTGTCGCTTTCAGAGAGTTAGCACTGAAAGAACTGATCTGACACTGCCTCCCATTGTGAACTGTTACTCTTAACTCAACCTTGCCTTGTTGTTTTCTCTTCAGAATAATTTGCCCAGCTGCAAACTGTGATGGTGCATATCTCGTACTCGCGATTAAAAAATCTTATACTTCTTACTGTTTCACTGATTTAATTCCGAACCAACCAGGAAAACAAATTTATTTTTAATTCCGTGCATTTTTCTTGTGCTTTACTTTTACTGATCGGTGTTAGTGCTATTTATTGTGTGTAATATTATCGAAAAATTCAATTTCCGATGTCATTATTTAGGAACTTCCGCTGTGCTGTATTAAAACTATATAGTACTTCCGCATGCACTGACGTAGCATTGCGCCAATAATTTTACATTGCGTGACGCAGGCGCCTAAACCAATCTTTTGTTGAATGCTACTAGCATAATAATCCTTTGAAATACATTGTATTGCTATACTGCATTGCTTTTGATGATCTAAACGAGACTAGCTAGACTCCTCACTGATCCATACGAGTATGCTCCTCAGTCCTCAAGCGAACTACGAGTATATGGAAACGAGAGCAGATTGAGCTAGCAGCAAACTTAGTATTTGATCTTCGGATCACGGATAGAATCAAGGAAATGTAGATCTGGCACTTAAACAAAAGTCCTTGATTTAATGGAATACAGCAATTTTCAATCTGTCACTTTTTCAACTTCAACTTTTTAAAATTTGGATTGGCGCAAGTCTCCTTTACATCGTCAAAAGCAATACTGGTTCCAATCCAAGAGAATGATTTGTTGATAACTGTATTTCACTCTTTGAGCTGAACGCTGTGTTTGACCATTATTTTGTTGGTGTACAGCGTGCAACAGATCGCATGAATTGGTAAATTTCCTTTCATCCTATAATTCTGGTAGGGGGCGCTGCTGTTGCAAAGAGCGGGGTGGATAGCGGAGCTGTTGCAGGAGCTGCGGCAGATAGCGGAGCTGTTACAGGAGCTGCGGCAGATAGCGGAGCTGTTACAGGAGCTGCGGCAGATAGCGGAGCTGTTGCAGGAGCTGCGGCAGATAGCGGAACTGTTACAGGAGCTGCGGCAGATAGCGGAGCTGTTGCAGGAGCTGCGGCAGATAGCGGAGCTGTTACAGGAGCTGCGGCAGATAGCGGAGCTGTTACAGGAGCTGCGGCAGATAGCGGAGCTGTTGCAGGAGCGGCGGCAGATAGCGGAGCTGTTGCAGGAGCTGCGGCAGATAGCGGAACTGTTACAGGAGCTGCGGCAGATAGCGGAGCTGTTGCAGGAGCGGCGGCAGATAGCGGAGCTGTTGCAGGAGCTGCGGCAGATAGCGGAACTGTTACAGGAGCGGCGGCAGATAGCGGAGCTGTTGCAGGAGCGGCGGCAGATAGCGGAGCTGTTGCAGGAGCTGCGGCAGATAGCGGAGCTGTTGCAGGAGCTGCGGCAGATAGCGGAGCTGTTGCAGGAGCTGCGGCAGATAGCGGAGCTGTTGCAGGAGCTGCGGCAGATAGCGGAGCTGTTGCAGGAGCTGCGGCAGATAGCGGAACTGTTGCAGGAGCGGCGGCAGATAGCGGAGCTGTTGCAGGAGCTGCGGCAGATAGCGGAGCTGTTACAGGAGCTGCGGCAGATAGCGGAGCTGTTGCAGGAGCTGCGGCAGATAGCGGAGCTGTTGCAGGAGCTGCGGCAGATAGCGGAACTGTTGCAGGAGCGGCGGCAGATAGCGGAGCTGTTGCAGGAGCTGCGGCAGATAGCGGAGCTGTTGCAGGAGCGGCGGCAGATAGCGGAGCTGTTGCAGGAGCTGCGGCAGATAGCGGAGCTGTTGCAGGAGCGGCGGCAGATAGCGGAGCTGTTGCAGGAGCTGCGGCAGATAGCGGAGCTGTTGCAGGAGCGGCGGCAGATAGCGGAGCTGTTGCAGGAGCTGCGGCAGATAGCGGAGCTGTTGCAGGAGCTGCGGCAGATAGCGGAACTGTTACAGGAGCTGCGGCAGATAGCGGAGCTGTTGCAGGAGCTGCGGCAGATAGCGGAGCTGTTGCAGGAGCTGCGGCAGATAGCGGAGCTGTTGCAGGAGCGGCGGCAGATAGCGGAGCTGTTGCAGGAGCTGCGGCAGATAGCGGAGCTGTTGCAGGAGCTGCGGCAGATAGCGGAACTGTTACAGGAGCTGCGGCAGATAGCGGAGCTGTTGCAGGAGCGGCGGCAGATAGCGGAGCTGTTGCAGGAGCTGCGGCAGATAGCGGAGCTGTTGCAGGAGCGGCGGCAGATAGCGGAGCTGTTGCAGGAGCTGCGGCAGATAGCGGAGCTGTTGCAGGAGCTGCGGCAGATAGCGGAGCTGTTGCAGGAGCTGCGGCAGATAGCGGAGCTGTTGCAGGAGCTGCGGCAGATAGCGGAGCTGTTACAGGAGCTGCGGCAGATAGCGGAGCTGTTGCAGGAGCTGCGGCAGATAGCGGAGCTGTTACAGGAGCTGCGGCAGATAGCGGAGCTGTTGCAGGAGCTGCGGCAGATAGCGGAGCTGTTGCAGGAGCTGCGGCAGATAGCGGAGCTGTTGCAGGAGTTGCGGCAGATAGCGGAGCTGTTGCATGAGCTGCGGCAGATAGCGGAGCTGTTGCAGGAGCTGCGGCAGATAGCGGAGCTGTTACAGGAGCTGCGGCAGATAGCAGATTTACTCGTATCCCAAAAATATTCGCCTTTAAAATTGCATACAGTGTTTGAAAAAATCAATTGTGGAGTTTTAGATGCTTGAATCAATTTTGCTTAAGCCAGTGGCGTTTGCCGTACATGCCGTTCAATCTTTTTGTACATAAGGCCAAGCATAATTCTCAAATGGTAGATTTATCGCTTGGTTTCAAGTGCGTTAAGTCCTGTCACGAGTGCGCATAGCCGAGCATAGCTGAGAACAACATTCGCACCATGGACTGGCCAGCACAGTCACCAGACCTCAATCCGATATAGAATATATGGAACTGGGTCGAGTGGGACATCCAGAGGCAGCAGCCAGCTTCCCTTGATCAGCTGTACCGTATCCTTGAGGACTTGTGGTCTGGAGACTAAATAAATTAAAAAAAATGGCACATCGTCGTGACTCGAACGCCGGACTCGTTTGAGTCAAAATGTTATTGAACTACAATATATATGTATGCTAATGTAGCTGTACTGTACATACTGTATACCGTTTATGGCTAATAAAAAGCACATCTCACACGCACATGTACTCAATTTATCATAATTAACTTCAGCATTTACATGTTTAGCAGCCATGCAAAACAACAAAAAGCTTCTGCAGCCTGCCACTTCTACTCTTCGCTCCCGCCCTGCTGGCCATGCTCCACTATCTACCACCGCTGGCTCCTTGCAACAGCTCTGCTATCTTCCACCGCTCCTGCACATGCCCCGGAACCCAGTGAAGAGTAAATTCGTTGGTGGAACCCAACATGTCAAGGAATGTTTTAGAATTGACGCTGCAGCCACAGATGCCATGCCAAGTCTACAAGGCCGGTTTCGGTTATGCTCTTACCGGTTACGCCAGTGGCGAGAAGCTCTGCAGTGCAGGAGCTGATGGCGAGAACTAATTCATTTTGGAAAACACTGGAGTTGACCTCAGTGTACTGAGCGTTGGTTGCGAAACCCTCCCGTTCAGAAAGATCCCAACATCAAAGCCGGTGTTGATTGACTGCTTTGAACCGTCAGTGGTAGCAGTGGAGCTCACCCAGGGTTCCAGCAGTGGTCATTGAGGATATATCGCGTGATACGATAGCTACGGGAGTGTAGCGTTATCTCAGATGGAGATTCCTTCGGTGGAGACGCGATTGGACTGGCACTCATTGAGAATGTTGGGGCACAGGTCATTATCTGGAACAAAGTTCCGTTGGTGCTGTTATGTAGAGAAATTTGACGCCGGCATCTAAATGTAGCTAGTAGACCTTTCTTACATCTTGTCAGGTCCTTCAGGTCAGGTCATGGCTGTATGTGCGCAGAAGCAAGCTTCCAAAAGAGGCCCAAATAAAGAACGATCTTCTCCCTTTGTCCCTTCAATTCAGCTGGTCTTCTCGAGTTACTGAGCGCAAATATTCTTGTCAACTCCACCAGTACAGCTTCTTCTTAGCCAGCTCCATCAATCTCCGGTAATCCAAAAGTCTATTTGAATTGTTTGCCTGTGATCTTCGTCAAAAAATCGCCGGAGACAGCCAGTGCTCATCAACCAGCGCCGTCACTCCATGCCAGTCTAAAGCCTTAGTCGATCTGTAGTGGTTAGAGACATTTTCAGCTCTTGTCGTCCTTCTCGTCACCTCTTCTTCCTGGACCAACTCAAAATTTTAGTCCCCACTCTTTACATGTATATCTCTTATAGTCTTATGGTAAAACTCCAGCTTCCTGTGAGAACTCCATGCAGACAAGCTGTTTTCCCTTTCCTTAGCAGTATGGTAAGTTCCAATTCCTCTAAATGTCTATACGCTTGTCTAAATCAGAAAACAGCTTCGCAAATAAATTCCTTAATTGGTTATTCGTTATTAAGATTCCTTAATTCGTGCGTAAAGATTACTGGATCAAGTGCGCTACTGGTCATGGAGCCTCATCAATGGCTAATAAAACTCCACACAGGCGAGGAGGCTATGCGCACTCGTGACAGGACTTAACGCACTTGAAACCAAGCGATAAATCTACCATTTGAGAATTATGCTTGGCCTTATGTACAAAAAGATTGAACGGCATGTACGGCAAACGCCACTGGCTTAAGCAAAATTGATTCAAGCATCTAAAACTCCACAATTGATTTTTTCAAACACTGTATGCAATTTTAAAGGCGAATATTTTTGGGATACGAGTAAATCTGCTATCTGCCGCAGCTCCTGTAACAGCTCCGCTATCTGCCGCAGCTCTTGCAACAGCTCCTGCAACAGCTCCGCTATCTGCCGCAGCTCCTGCAACAGCTCCGCTATCTGCCGCAGCTCCTGCAACAGCTCCGCTATCTGCCGCAGCTCCTGCAACAGCTCCGCTATCTGCCGCCGCTCCTGCAACAGCTCCGCTATCTGCCGCAGCTCCTGTAACAGTTCCGCTATCTGCCGCAGCTCCTGCAACAGCTCCGCTATCTGCCGCAGCTCCTGCAACAGCTCCGCTATCTGCCGCAGCTCCTGCAACAGCTCCGCTATCTGCCGCCGCTCCTGCAACAGCTCCGCTATCTGCCGCAGCTCCTGCAACAGCTCCGCTATCTGCCGCCGCTCCTGCAACAGCTCCGCTATCTGCCGCAGCTCCTGTAACAGTTCCGCTATCTGCCGCAGCTCCTGCAACAGCTCCGCTATCTGCCGCAGCTCCTGCAACAGCTCCGCTATCTGCCGCAGCTCCTGCAACAGCTCCGCTATCTGCCGCCGCTCCTGCAACAGCTCCGCTATCTGCCGCAGCTCCTGTAACAGTTCCGCTATCTGCCGCAGCTCCTGCAACAGCTCCGCTATCTGCCGCAGCTCCTGCAACAGCTCCGCTATCTGCCGCAGCTCCTGCAACAGCTCCGCTATCTGCCGCCGCTCCTGCAACAGCTCCGCTATCTGCCGCAGCTCCTGCAACAGCTCCGCTATCTGCCGCCGCTCCTGCAACAGCTCCGCTATCTGCCGCAGCTCCTGTAACAGTTCCGCTATCTGCCGCAGCTCCTGCAACAGCTCCGCTATCTGCCGCCGCTCCTGCAACAGCTCCGCTATCTGCCGCAGCTCCTGTAACAGTTCCGCTATCTGCCGCAGCTCCTGCAACAGCTCCGCTATCTGCCGCAGCTCCTGCAACAGCTCCGCTATCTGCCGCAGCTCCTGCAACAGCTCCGCTATCTGCCGCAGCTCCTGTAACAGCTCCGCTATCTGCCGCAGCTCCTGCAACAGCTCCGCTATCTGCCGCAGCTCCTGCAACAGCTCCGCTATCTGCCGCAGCTCCTGTAACAGCTCCGCTATCTGCCGCAGCTCCTGTAACAGCTCCGCTATCTGCCGCAGCTCCTGCAACAGCTCCGCTATCCACCCCGCTCTTTGCAACAGCAGCGCCCCCTACCAGAATTATAGGATGAAAGGAAATTTACCAATTCATGCGATCTGTTGCACGCTGTACACCAACAAAATAATGGTCAAACACAGCGTTCAGCTCAAAGAGTGAAATACAGTTATCAACAAATCATTCTCTTGGATTGGAACCAGTATTGCTTTTGACGATGTAAAGGAGACTTGCGCCAATCCAAATTTAAAAAAGTTGAAGTTGAAAAAGTGACAGATTGAAAATTGCTGTATTCCATTAAATCAAGGACTTTTGTTTAAGTGCCAGATCTACATTTCCTTGATTCTATCCGTGATCCGAAGATCAAATACTAAGTTTGCTGCTAGCTCAATCTGCTCTCGTTTCCATATACTCGTAGTTCGCTTGAGGACTGAGGAGCATACTCGTATGGATCAGTGAGGAGTCTAGCTAGTCTCGTTTAGATCATCAAAAGCAATGCAGTATAGCAATACAATGTATTTCAAAGGATTATTATGCTAGTAGCATTCAACAAAAGATTGGTTTAGGCGCCTGCGTCACGCAATGTAAAATTATTGGCGCAATGCTACGTCAGTGCATGCGGAAGTACTATATAGTTTTAATACAGCACAGCGGAAGTTCCTAAATAATGACATCGGAAATTGAATTTTTCGATAATATTACACACAATAAATAGCACTAACACCGATCAGTAAAAGTAAAGCACAAGAAAAATGCACGGAATTAAAAATAAATTTGTTTTCCTGGTTGGTTCGGAATTAAATCAGTGAAACAGTAAGAAGTATAAGATTTTTTAATCGCGAGTACGAGATATGCACCATCACAGTTTGCAGCTGGGCAAATTATTCTGAAGAGAAAACAACAAGGCAAGGTTGAGTTAAGAGTAACAGTTCACAATGGGAGGCAGTGTCAGATCAGTTCTTTCAGTGCTAACTCTCTGAAAGCGACAACAGCGTGCGCCTGGCCGATCACCCAGCGTCATCCAGCAGGCAATCCGCGTAGCGACCCGCCCGGCCGTAATCCCGGCGCCAGGGGCCCTGCATCGTGAGCAGCAGGACGTCCTGCACTGGTTCAATGGTTGAGAACAGTAGGCCTCCACGCGGATGGTGTGGCCCACCAGCTGAAGTCTTCGCCTGCGGAAGGTCTCGCTGGGTAGTCGCAGCGAGGGTGCAACGAGGTAGAGCTGCTGCACAACCGTCGGGCGTCCCAGCAGGTGATTTTGATAGGCAGCTCCGCGGGTACAGTCATCACCTCGTCTTCTCGGTGTTGATGCCCGACCGATGCCGCAGCTGCCACCAGGCTGTCTAGCATGCGCTGGGGCTCCCTCAGCCGTAGAGGCGGGCAGCGCCAGGTCGTCGGCGTAACCCAGGAGTGACAGCCGCTTCTTTGATTGGCGATTGGCGGCTGTTTGTTCGGTAGGAAGTAGAAAGCCGTACTCATCCTGTTGGCAGGGCCCTCCGTAGCATTGTCTCCATTGCTTGGTTTGCTATTGTTAGGTTTTGCCTTGGCCTTATCTTTTTCTCCCCATCGAGGAGATTCTGAAGAGAGGAAGGAGAAATATTCGTTTTTACTTCTAAAACGGATAATTAAATTTAATTAACAAAGCTACGAAAAAAGGGTGAGGCTGAAAAGGAGAATAGGGTGGGGACTGCAGGGGCGAAGGGTGGGCCAGTAGGGGCGAAGATGTTCATGCTGGGGGAGGAGAGGGTGAGGCTGGAGGGGAGGAGAGGCTGAGCACTTGAGGGGAGGAGAGGCTGAGCACTCGAGGGGAGGAGAGGTTGGGGTTGGGGAAAGAAGGCGGTGGTGCTGGAAGGAAGGATGGGGCTAAAGGGTAAGAGGGTGAGGCTAGGAGGGTTAGGCTGGAGAGGAGAAGAGAGTAAGGGCTAGAAATGAGGAAAGTAAGAACTAGAAAAGAGAAGGTAGGTAGTGAAGAGGAGAGAATAAGGATTCAAGGGGAAGACATGATGGGGCTAAAATAAAGAAAGGAGTAATATTGGAAGGAAGAGGAGGTAAATTTTTTAGAAAGAAAATAGGTCTAGAAAGAAGAACAGGATATAGATAGAGGTTAGAGAGGAAGAAAAGGTCATGACTACTAGATAGATATCATGACTTACTTTATAATGGTAGTAAATAACTAGTTGCTAGTCTATGGTTTATGGCTTTAAGTTTATAATCTAATTTCTAAAATATTTTTTAATTTTGTGGAGAAATCTTATTTATCAAAATATTTAAAAAATGTGCATAATATTTCAATATAGAATGTGCTCTATATTATCTTGTTTTATATTTCCATTTTTGATGCTTATAAAACAGAATTTATAATATTTGTTAGAAAAAAATAATATAAATATTATAATACTTCTATTCCTATAGCCTTAGTAAATTGTATAAAATATAAGCTAATTAAATTAAATCAAAGAAGGACCAAATTAACTTTACATCCAAGAAAGAAAAAAGATGCTTATTAATACTATTATTAAGTCAAAAGAACATTTTAATAATATAACATAAAGGTAAAGGCTAGGCCTTATAGTTATAACACAAAAGAAAAGAAAATATTTTAGATTTAGGGCTACTAGTCAATAGAAGAAAATAATCAGTGAAATAGTAGGCTTTGTATTACTAAATGCAAAATTACTAGGCCTAGCTGCCTAGGTAGTTTTAAATTTAATCTATTGCCATTGACATTGGTAGAACAGTAGGTCCTAAATAAATCTGTAACAAAATGGCAATAGTAGTAAAATTTAATATTTAGGTCGAACAGCATAGCATAGGCCTAGCCGATTAGACCAAGAATAAGATAGCTAGGTAAGATGCGCAACTTCCTAAACTAGAACTAGCTACATTGGTCACTAGCCCTTTAAATTTTTGCTAATCCTGACGCAGGCTAATTATTTTAATAGCTAGCTAGAATGGAATTTGAATTATACAGTTTACCAACATCACCCGTGACAACTTCTACACGCGAGTACACGGAAGCCTTAAAATTCATAAAAATATGGGTACAAATACCTATCGACGGGTATTATCTGCCTTTAAGGAAAATGCTCTCAAGGAAAAGGCTAAAAAAAAAGGTTAAGGCTCTTGTGAAGAGGTATTTTTGAGCCTTACGTTGTGTCACGGGTGATACATCTTACTAATACATTTTCGTACACAAAACATGTATTGACCGCTTCTGAAGCCGAAAAAAACGTGTCCTATTCTGCTACGTGTTTGTGACACGGCTGGTGCTGGAGGAAGGCCTGGACATTGGCCAATGCGATGTTGTGGTCCGCTTCGACGCGGCCCGCTCGCTCGTGCAGCTGGTGCAGAGCCGCGGCCGCGCCCGCCGGCCCGGCAGCCGGTTCATCGTGGTGGCCGACGCTGACGAGCGAGAAGCTGCCGAGCGGCTGCGGCGTCGGGAGGCTGCGCTGGACACCCTGCTCGGACGGGAGTCCATGGAGGCTGGAGGTCCTTGTCCTGCCACTGTGGCCATTGTGGACAGAGTGACGGCCGATCAGGTGGGAATATTTATGGTAAACTAGTCTGTAAACTAGTCTGTAGTCTGTTCTGTAAACTGGTCTGTATTATGCATTGTAAACTGGTCTGTAATCTCAACATATAAAAATCAAAACTCTGTCTGTGTGTCTGTCTCTGTGTCTGTGGACAATTTTGATCGCTATGGACTCCCAAACCGCTCAACCAAATGACACCAAACTTTACACCCACCCTAAACTCACTACGGAGAATGTCTTAGGCTACCTTTTAATTTCCTAGACTCAAGTCTTCCTACCTAAAAGTACAAAAAACTGCTCAAAATGCGCGATTTTTTCACTTAATCCTCCATAGCGCCGCTCCACTTCTACCGATCCTCTTCAAAATTTGACACAGATAATCTTAAACTATTTTGGCACAATTGTGTAAAATTTCGAGTCTCAAAGTTAATCCTGAGCGGTGCTGTGCACTTTTAAAGTTAGGCTGTTTTTTTCAGCGTAGCAACCACCCCAACCTCCGCCGACTGCCTCTCTTTCCCGATACCGATCTGGGCCCAGACTTTAAACTTGACACAATTCTTCATTGACTCATTATCTATCTAAATGTAAAGTTTCAACTCTTTAACTCAACCGAAAAAGAAACTGTAAGCATGTGAAGTTTGTCTGCTTTTTCTGTTGTTTGTGCCACTCACTCACTCCACTCATTCCCCCAGAGCCAGACGAAGGGTCAGGCGATAGGACTGAATGTACATAGCAAATGTACAGTGTTTTGGAATAACTTTATTTATAGCCTTCTCTGCACCCCCGTGGAGAGGCTACGTTTAGCCATCCATAACAGTTGAGTGAGAAATTCTAACCACTGCCCTCTGTATAGGCAAACTCTGCAGCAGTTTAACAGTGGATGGCAAATCAAGTAATCCAGCTTGGTTTGTAAAAGCAAAATATTTATGAAAAGGCGATGCAATGCAATACAACCCTACTAAATTAGTCACACCATGAAAATTTTAAGTTTCTCTTAAAGGTACTTTAAAATTTAAATGGCCTCCTAAGAAATGCGTATTTCCTTGGTTGTTAGACTGATGCAGACTGCAGTGGAGCTGAAGATACACAAATTCCTTTCAGGACTGCAAATTGGCAGGAAAGATGACGTGATCAAAGCATGAGAACAGCGATGAGAGTACTACGTCTCACAAACTGGCTTTCCAAGCAGGGATCGGCAGACTTTTACTTCAAAAGCCAGATAAAGAATCCAGCTTATGTGCGGGCTAGATGAGAGTGGAAAGGAGAAGGAATAGACTATTAGAAGAGAGGAGAGGCGAGAGGGGGATAAGAGAAAACATGGAAGATAAGAGGAGAGACAAGGGGTGAGGAAAGAGCAGAGAAGAAGGGAGGAAGAAGCAAGAGGAGGGGAGAGAGGGAGAGGAAAGAGTAAAGGTGAGAAGAGGGGAGAGATGAGACAGAGGATCGATGAGAGGAGAGTAGAGAAGAGTGAGAAGAGAGTAGAGATAGAAGATGACAGAGGGTCAAGACTCAAGAGGAAAGGAGAGATTAGAGAGGAGTGAGAAGAGAAGAGATAGAGATAAGAGAGGGGTGTAAGAAGAGTGGAGAGAGGAGAGATGAGATGAGAGAGTAAAGGGAAGAGGAGGAGAGAGGAAAGAGATGAGATTGTAGAGATGAGACAGATGAAAGGAGAGATGAGAGAGTAAAGATGAGGGATGAAAAAGGTGAGAGGAGAGTGCAGAGACGAGAGAAGATAATAGAGGAGAGAGAGTATAGAAGAGGGAAGAGAAAAGAAGAGAGGAGTAAGGAAAGAGAGGAGTACAGAGGAGATAAGTGAGAGAACGTAAAAGAGAGTAAAGATGATAGATGAGAGAGCAGAGATGAGGGTGAACAGACGAGAGATGGGAGAGTAGAGAGAACAGAGGAGAGATAAGAGAAGAGATTACAGAGACTAGAGGAGAGAGGAGAGACAGGGAGAGAGAAGTGAGTGAGGAGAGAGAAGAGGAAATAGGAGAATGAAGAGGGGAGAGAGTAGAGAGGAGAAGGGAGATGAGAGAGGAGAGATAAAAGAGAGAGAAAGAGGTAGAGAGGAGAGAGAGAGAGAGAGAGAGAGAGAGAGAGAGAGAGAGAGAGAGAGAGAGAGAGAGAGAGAGAGAGAGCGCAGAGCAGAGAGAAACGAGAAGAGAAAAGAGAGAAAAGATAGAAGAGAAAGGAGAGATAAAAAAGCAGACGAGAGAGAAGAGTTGTGAGGGAAGACACGAGCGACGAGAGGAGAGAGAAGAGATAAAACAAGAAAAGAGATAAGAGGAAAGAGAGAGAGGAAAGAGTAGAGAGGAGAGATGAGAGAGTAAAGGAGAGAGTTAAGAGGAGAGAAAAGAATAGAGAGGAGAAGGAAGAGACGAGAGAAGAGGGGAAGAGAGGAGAGAGAAAACGAAAAAGTAGAGAGGAGAGGAGAGAGAAAAGAAGAGATAAGAGATGAGATAAGAGATATGAAAGAGAAGAGAGATAAGGGAAGATACAAGAGAAGGTGGGAGAGAGGAGAGAGGAGAGGAGAGAGAAAAGAAGAGACAAGAGATGAGATAAGAGAGATGAAAGAGAAGAGAGATGAGGGAAGATACAAGAGAAGAGGGGAGAGAGGAGAGAGGAGAGAGGAGAGACGAGGGACGAGAGAAGAGAGGAAACAGAAGAGACGATAGAAATTTTAAAGGATCCAAGGGACGTAGGGAGAGTCAGGGAGAGGCCAGAGTTGCAAATACATGTTTTAGAGTCAGACAGACATTGCCTGACATTCTGCACAGTACCCCAGCCAACAATATCAAATGTTTGCCTCAAATCCTATCAGATAATTTTACACGAATGTACTCCATTTTATGTCTACCTCTATCCTGCTAACCATTAACAAGTTTTTGTTTGTGTATGGCCTTAGATTTCAGAATACATGCAAAAGTAGTTCCGGGGATTGGAATTCCCCGGGTTCAAAATCCGCGGGTTTCAACAGCTTGTATGTGCTGTAACCTGTAATATTTACTGTAAACTGGTCTGTAATATGTACTGTAAACTAGTCTGTAATATGTACTGTAAACTGGTCTGTAATATGTATTGTAAGCTGGTCTGTAATATGTACTGTAAACTGGTCTGTAATATGTACTGTAAACTAGTCTGTAATATGTATTGTAAACTAGTCTGTAATATGTATTGTAAACTACTCTGTAATATGCACTGTAAACTAGTCTGTAATATGTATTGTAAACTGGTCTGTAATATGTACTGTAAACTAGTCTGTAATATGTACTGTAAACTAGTCTGTAATATGTACTGTAAACTAGTCTGTAATATGTACTGTAAACTAGTCTGTAATATGTACTGTAAACTAGTCTGTAATATGTCTTGTAAACTAGTCTGTAATATGTATTGTAAACTGATCTGTAATATGCACTGTAAACTAGCCTTTAATCTGTATTGTAATCACCAGAGCGACGAGGAAGCGGATGAATCGGCTGAGCTGCAGAGCGGCGGTCGGTCTGCCTCATCAATCTGGACCTTCAGCGGTCGCCACCTGGTAATCAGGCTGTTCGTTGACCTCCGCGGCGCGGGCCTGAAGGATCTGATCCGCAGCCTGGAGGAGGCCAGGTGCTTTCGCGTCAGCCGAGTTGACGAGTTCGCCTCGTCGGGATCGGCGGTCGGCATTTCCGGCGTGTTTCCGGGATCAACGTCGGTTGTGGTGGCCTGCATCGACAGCGGCGGAGGCGGCGGCGGCGGCGGTCGAAAGGGCAACCTGCCGGCGCTGCGCTGGTGGCGGTTCTGCTGTCAGTGGAGCTTCCGTCATCGCGGCTGCCCGGTGTTCGCCCTGCCGCAGGTGGCCGAAGCCGGCGGCGACCCGAGTGACGAGACGCTGCTGCCAATTGTCGGCCTGTCTGTCGGCCGGTTCAGCCGCGAGTCGGAGATCGAGGTCGCTGCCAAGTTCGACCAAGGCGAGCCGAGGCTGCGCTGCATCCCGGCCGGGCAGGATGAAGATTCAGCTCGAGCGTTCGCTGTTGAATTGTACCGAGGCTGTCTGAATATTCGAGTGGACGCTCCCGGCACTAACGGGTTCGCGCTGGTTGACTGGCAGCTCGGTCTGGTTGCCGTGCCGGTCAGGTTCTGTCCGAAAGTGCTGTTTGGACTTGATTTTGATGCAGTGCCAGAGATGCTGGATGTACCGGATGAAGCCGAGCTTAACCCTGTTGTCGACGGTAACCGGTTCTTGGATGCGCAGGCCACCTGCCAGTTGCTGCTGCTGCATCTGGATCAACGACTGCTCACTCCAGGTGCGCGTTCGGGCAACTTGTTGACTAATATCCCTCATCTTCAACCTTAAAACAATCCTAACCCTAGTCACCACGTAGCTGCTTTTCTCCATCACCCACCTCACTCCCCATCACCCACCTCACTCCCCATGACCCACCTCACTCCCTATCCCCCACCTCACTCCCCATCACCCACCTCACTCCCTATCATCCACCTCACTCCCCATGACCCACCTCACTCCCTATCCCCCACCTCACTCCCCATCATCCACCTCACTCCCTATCATCCACCTCACTCCCCATGACCCACCTCACTCCCTATCATCCACCTCACTCCCCATGACCCACCTCACTCCCTATCACCCACCTCACTCCCTATCACCCACCTCACTCCCTATCATCCACCTCACTCCCCATGACCCACCTCACTCCCTACCACCCACCTCACTCCCTATCACCCACCTCACTCCCTATCATCCACCTCACTCCCCATGACCCACCTCACTCCCCATGACCCACCTCACCCCATCACCCACCTCACTCCCCATGACCCACCTCAC
Organism: Macrostomum lignano; assembly: GCA_002269645.1. Classification (NCBI taxonomy): domain Eukaryota; kingdom Metazoa; phylum Platyhelminthes; family Macrostomidae; genus Macrostomum; species Macrostomum lignano. The sequence continues at coordinate 35,981 of NIVC01000482.1, read as the reverse complement.
TCCCTATCACCCACCTCACCCCCCATCACCCACCCTCAGCCGGCTGGCTGGCACTTCGCCGCCATTTCCCGGTGCCCCTGTTGGAGACCCGCCTGACGCTGGTTCAAAACGAATCAGAGGCGGCGGCTGCTGCTGCGACGCCAGACCAGACAGTCTATGAGGACATCGACAGGCCGCAGGCGCCGAAACGCCCTCGCATGTCGGACTCGACTGCAGAGGCCGGCTTCGACTGTCGCTGGCTGCTCCGAGTCGCGTTGGACGCTCGCCGATTTCGCCTGTGCAGCGCCGCTTTTGTTCAACCGACGCGTCGGGATATCGACGATAAAATTGACGAAGGCGACGAGATGGGACTGCTGCGGATGGCCGCCGTCCTGCGACAGCTGCAGACCCTGCGGGCGTTCCTGGCTGACCCGGCCGCTCGGCTGGAGACCTGCAGGTGAGAGACAGACAGACAGACAGACAGACAGACAGACAGACAGACAGACAGACAGACAGACAGACAGACAGACAGACAGACAGACAGACAGACAGACAGACAGACAGACAGACAGACAGACAGACAGACAGACAGACAGACAGACAGACAGACAGACAGACAGACAGACAGACAGACAGACAGACAGACAGACAGACAGACAGACAGACAGACAGACAGACAGACAGACAGACAGACAGACAGACACTAAGACAGACAGACAGACAGACAGACAGACAGACAGACAGACAGACAGACAGACAGACAGACAGACAGACAGACAGACAGACAGACAGACAGACAGACAGACAGACAGACAGACAGACAGACAGACAGACAGACAGACAGACAGACAGACAGACAGACAGACACTAAGACAGACAGACAGACAGACAGACACTAAGACAGACAGACAGACAGACAGACAGACAGACAGACAGACAGACAGACAGACAGACAGACAGACAGACAGACAGACAGACAGACAGACAGACAGACAGACAGACAGACAGACAGACAGACAGACAGACAGACAGACAGACAGACAGACAGACAGACAGACAGACAGACAGACAGACAGACAGACAGACAGACAGACAGACAGACAGACAGACAGACAGACAGACAGACAGACAGACAGACAGACAGACAGACAGACAGACAGACAGACAGACAGACAGACAGACAGACAGACAGACAGACAGACAGACAGACAGACAGACAGACAGACAGACAGACAGACAGACAGACAGACAGACAGACAGACAGACAGACAGACAGACAGACAGACAGACAGACAGACAGACAGACAGACAGACAGACAGACAGACAGACAGACAGACAGACAGACAGACAGACAGACAGACAGATAGATAGACAGATAGACGGACACTAAGACACTAAGATAGACACTAAGACACTAAGACACTAAGACAGACAGAAACTAAGATAGACACTAGGACACTAAGACACTAAGACAGACAGAAACTGAGATAGAGACTAAGACACTAAGACACTAAGACAGACAGAAACTAAGATAGACACTAAGACAATAAGACAGGGTATATAGACAGACGGGCAGCTTTACCTGTACCGCCCTCGCTCCATTTCCTCACAAAAACACACAAAAGGCACCTGTTGCGAGAGCTGCCCCAGGACAAGCTTGAGCTCCTTCAGCCGGTCACTCCGCCCGAGATAGTCCGGGTGCTGCGGGCCCTGGTCAGCCCCACCAGGGTTGTCTGCCTACCGTCGGTGCCCGTAGAGTCGTCCAGGCTGCTCCGTCGTTGGACACCGGAGGGCCGGCGCTTCCTGCTGGTGGTTTTCACAGACGAGGCCGGAAACTCGGTGCGGAATGCCAGTCAGAGGGACAAGAACCGGTTCACCCGGGTGCTGATGGACGGCCTGCTGCTGGCTGGCAGGAGATTCCGGCTGCTGTCCGCCAGCGGCAGTCAGCTGAGAAGCCAGCGCTGCCTGTTTGTTGATGCCGAGGATCCGGTGAGTGTTTTTGTGCTGAATAATGATGCTTTGGAAATTAATGGGGATTAGCGATCTGAGAGAGGGTATTAGTCATGCAAAGGATTAGGTATCAGAGGCAAGAGGATTAGGTATCAGAGGCAAGAGGATTAGGTATCAGATGGAGAGAGGATAAAGTATCAGAGAGGAGAGGATTAGGTATCATATGGACGAGGATAATCGAGCAGAAGGGATGTGATTAGTGATCAGAGAGAAAAGGATTAGAGATCAAAAAGGAGAGGATTAGCGATCAGAAGGGAGAGGATTAACGATCAGAAGGGAGAGGATTAGGGATCAGAGGACAGAGGATTAGCGACCAGAGGGAGAGGATTAGGGATCAGAGGACAGAGGATTAGCGACCAGAGGGAGAGGATTAGGGATCAGAGGACAGAGGATTAGCGATCAGAGGGGAGAGGATTAGGGATCAGAGGGGAGAGGATTAGGGATCAGAGGACAGAGGATTAGCGACCAGAGGGAGAGGATTAGGGATCAGAGGACAGAGGATTAGCGATCAGAAGGGAGAGGATTATGGATCAGGGGGGAGAGGATTAGTGAACGGAGAGGAAGGAGAGGATTAATGATTATGGAGTTCACGACGTTGAGCAGCAGTCGGAAGAAGCGGATTAGTGCAATTTTATTAGCTTAATTAAACCCCCCCTTGAAGGAGACAATCGCAGCAATGCGGCACAGTCTGGTTGGCAGCCCGCTAAACTACAATTCGGTGCCGAAGTACCTGGCCAGGTTGGCTCTGTTTCACACGGGCGATAAACCGGCTGTCGAGTTGCCGCTTGCTCGAGTCGGACGCGTGCAGGATAGGCCAGCTGGGAACGGAGATCTGCTTACTGATGGTGAGTTGATCTTTTGTTCATGATGGATTTCTGGTTGCTATGCTGGCTATCTTGCTGTTATGCTGGGCTTCTGGTTGTTATGCAGGTTTTCTGGTTTCTATACAGGGTCTTCGGTTGCTATGAAGGGTTTCTGGTTTCTTTGCGGGGTTTCTGGTTGCTATGCAGAGCTTCCAGTTGCTATGCATTGTTTCTAGTTGTCATGCAGGGTTTCTGGTTGCTGTGCATTGTTTCTGGTTGCTATGCAGATTTTCTGGATGCTATGCCGAGTTTCTGGTTGCCATGCAGGGTTTCTGGTTGCTATGCCGAGTTTCTGATTGCTATGCCGAGTTTCTGGTTGCTATGCAGGTTTTCTGGTTGCCATGCCGAGTTTCTGGTTGCTATGCCGAGTTTCTGGTTGCTATTCCGAGTTTCTGGTTGCTATGCCGAGTTTCTGATTTTTATGCCGAGTTTCTGGTTGCTATGCAGGGTTTCTGGTTGCTATGCAGGATTTCTGGTTGTTGATCATCACGCAAACGAATGTCCCTGACCGTGCCGCACCCAGGCTGCGGCAAGATCAGTAGCCGACTGGCCGCTGAAATGGCCGACCGCCTTGGCTACTCAGTGTCGGCCACACCGTCGGCCTATCAGTTCCGGTACGCCGGTGCCAAAGGCGTTCTGGTGGTCGTCGATCCAGACGAGGATCCCGAGTTTCTGGAGGCTGGATCGGGGTAAGGCATGCAAAAGTTCATAGAGACCGGCGATGCAGGAAAGTCAAGCGAGCAGTCAGTTCTACTGACCCCTGAGCACGTGCACGGATACTTACTCTGGCACTCGCTCACGCAGGGTGTACAGCGGCCCTGACTTTCCCACCGTCGGGCATGTACACTCTGTGCCTTGGGGGTTGGCCCTTATGGGCAAGTGAGTTAGGGAAGGTGGAGATACGGCAGAGACAAAGGAAATATGAGAAAGAGCTAAATGAGAGATAAGGGAGGGAGATAAGGAAGAGATGAGAGAGAGAGCTAAAGGAGAGATAAGGAAAGGAGATAAGGGAGATATGAGGGAGAGGTAAAGGAGAGATAAGGGAGATATGAGGGAGAGGTAAAGGAGAGATAAGGGAGATATGAGGGAGAGGTAAAGGAGAGATAAGGGAGATATGAGGGAGAGGTAAAGGAGAGATAAGGGAGATATGAGGGAGAGGTAAAGGAGAGATAAGGGAGATATGAGGGAGAGGTAAAGGAGAGATAAGGGAGAGATGAGGGAGAGGTAAAGGAGAGATAAGGGAGATATGAGGGAGAGGTAAAGGAGAGATAAGGGAGAGATGAGGGAGAGGTAAAGGAGAGATAAGGGAGATATGAGGGAGAGGTAAAGGAGAGATAAGGGAGAGATGAGGGAGAGGTAAAGGAGAGATAAGGGAGATATGAGGGAGAGGTAAAGGAGAGATAAGGGAGGGAGATAAGGGAGAGATAAGGAAGAGGTAAAGGAGAGATAAGGGAGATATGAGGGAGAGGTAAAGGAGAGATAAGGGAGGGAGAGATGAGGGAGGGAGAGATGAGAGAGATATGGGTGTAGGAGCAGTGCAATTTGCACTTTTGTCCCTTCCATCCCCATTGAAGGCCTTTTCTGCAATTCCTTCAGCAAAAAAATCCTATTTCATCCCATTGACCAATTTCACCAGCGACAACATTGACGTCCTTTTCCGGCCGTCTATGGAGAAGTTCCGGTGCAGCACGGACACCCAGCTGTGCGTGGTGCAGCCCGCCAGAGCCCTGCCGGTGCGCCTGAACCGCGAGGCCATCACCCTGCTGGAGTCGCTGGGCCGCCGACTGGTCAGCCTCTACCCCAACAGCCCCAAGAGTGCCTGGCAATCGGATTTGGCATCAAGGCTGCACGAGCTGCAGGAGGCCGCGCTGGCCCGGGCGTCCGAGGCGCTGACCGGCGGGGACGCCTCGCAACAGGCGTTGCAGGTGAAGTTCGAAATTCTTTGGCCGGATTGATTTCTGATTTAATGGCAGTAGCTACTTCCGGTTGCTATGCGCACAGATTGATTGGCAGTAGCTACTTCCGGTTGCTATGCATACAAATTGATTGGCAGTAGCTACTTCCGGTTGCTATGTATACAAATTGATTGGCAGTAGCTACTTCCGGTTGCTATGCATTAGCTACTTCTGGTTGCTATGACTTAGGTACTTCCGGTTGCTATGTATTAGATAATTTCATTTGCTATGCATTAGCTACTTCCGGTTGCTATGCATTAGCTACTTCCAGTTGCTATGAGTTAGGTATTTCCAGTTGCTATGTATTAGATAATCCAGTTGCTATGCATTAGCTACTTCCGGTTGCTGTGTAGTACTCGGAGCTACTTCTGGTCTTTTGCTAGGTGAAATCTGCATAAATATTTATTTCAACTACCACAGGAGTACATCGAGCCTCACCAGGTGACTCGGGTGGCGTCCCGCTTCGACCTGGCCTCCGAGCCGCACTGGCGCTCGCTGCTCCGCCTGGCCTTCCAGTTCCGCGTGCAGGACTTACGCAGTCGCACCGCCCTGCCCGTGGACGACGGCTGCCGGGTGATGGGAGCTGCTGATCCCACCGGGTTGTTGGCCGAGGGCGAGGTCTACCTTAGGGTGAGTCATTTGCCTTATTGGGATTCGATGGTTCATGGGATAATTATCCTCATTGGGATTTCATGGTTTATGGGATAATTATCCTCATTGGGATTCAATGATTTATGGGATAATTATCCTCATAGGGATTTCATGGTTTATGGGATAATTATCCTCATAGGGATTTCATGGTTTATGGGATAATTATCCTCATAGGGATTTCATGGTTTATGGGATAATTATCCTCATTGGGATTCAATGATTTATGGGATAATTATCCTCATTGGGATTTCATGGTTTATGGGATAATTATCCTCATTGGGATTTCATGGTTTATGGGATAATTATCCTCATTGGGATTCAATGATTTATGGGATAATTATCCTCATTGGGATTTCATGGTTTATGGAAAAGTTATCTTTACTGGGATTCCATAATTTATGGTATAAATGTCGTTAATTCGATGTAAGCTTATAAATAAATCCCCCGTCGCCGTTGCTGGCAGATTCGCAACGAAGAAGACGGCGTCATCCGCATGGTGGAGGGTCCCGTGCTGGTCTACCGCAACCCCTGCCTGCACCCTGGCGACCTGCGGCTGGCCCGCGCCGTTAGCGTCCGGGAGAAGCCGCAGCTGAGGCAATGGGTGAGGAAAATCCTCCCGATTGACCGTTTTCTGTGCCTCACTCACGCTCACTCACTCATTCACTCACTCACTCACTCATTCACTCACTCACTCACTCACTTATTCACTCACTCACTCACTCACTCACTCACTCACTCACTCACTCACTCACTCACTCACTCACTCACTCATTCACTCACTCACTCATTCACTCATTCACTCACTCACTCACTCACTCATTCACTCACTCACTCACTCACTCACTCACTCACTCACTCACCCATTCATTCACTCACTCACTCACTCACTCATTTACTCACTCATTCACTCACTCACTCACTCCGTCACACAGGTGAACGTGCTGCTCATACCCGCCGGCCCGGACTGCCGCGCCTCCCTGGCCGCCGACTGCAGCGGAGGCGACCTCGACGGCGACCAGTTCAGCGTCATCTGGGACCGCGAGCTCGTGCCGCCACCGGAGGCGCTGCACCCGGCCTTGAACTACGCTGAGCTGGCGGCGAACCCGCCAACCGAGCCCGAGGATACGGACGTGTCAGCGCCCGGTCTGGTGGCCGAGTTCTACCTGGCCAATTTGGAGAACACTTTCCTTGGCCGCGTGGCGCACATGCATCTGGCCCTATGTGACCTGCTGCAGGATGGGGCCTGCGATCCTCTGGCTAGGAAGCTGGCCGAGTCCCAGTCTGTGGCTGTGGACTTTCCAAAGACTGGCATTGTGCCGCAGGTGGGTGTTCTGTGGGTTATGCACTGGGTCGTTCTGTGGGTTATGCACTAGGGTGTTCTGTGGGTTATGCACTAGGGTGTTCTGTGGGTTATGCACTAGGGTGTTCTGTGGGTTATGCACTAGGGTGTTCTGTGGGTTATGCACTGGGGTGTTTTGTGGGTTATGCACTGAGGATGTTCTGTTGAGTTATGCACTGGGGTGTTCTGTGGGTTATGCACTGGGGTGTTCTGTGGGTTATGCACTGGGGTGTTCTGTGGGTTATGCACTGGGGTGTTCTGTGGGTTATGCACTGGGTCGTTCTGTGGGTTATGCACTGGGGTGTTCTGTGGGTTATGCACTGAGGATGTTCTGTTGAGTTATGCACTGGGGTGTTCTGTGGGTTATGCACTGGGGTGTTCTGTGGGTTATGCACTGGGGTGTTCTGTGGGTTATGCACTGGGGTGTTCTGTGGGTTATGCACTGGGTCGTTCTGTGGGTTATGCACTGGGGTGTTCTGTGGGTTATGCACTGGGGTGTTCTGTTGAGTTATGCACTGGGGTGTTCTGTGGGTTATGCACTGGGTCGTTCTGTGGGTTTTGCACTGGGGTGTTCTGTGGGTTATGCACTGAAACGCGGCTCTCTTCCACCTACCAGGTTCCAAAGAAAGCCCTGGAGAAAGTGCTGGATGAAGGCTACCCAGACTTCATGGAGAAGCCGGCCAAAAAGACTTATAAATCTGAGAAGCTGCTGGGCCAGCTGTACCGGCGCTGCCTCACCTACGCCCTGGACTGGGACCTCCTTGAGCAGGCGGTGGCGCAGCCAACAGGCACCGAGACTGACTCTGCGAACAACCCGATTCTCTCCTGGCCCGGCTGGGAGAGATTCGCCTCGAAAGCTCGAATCGAGCTGGCCCGCTACCAGATGGATGTTCGGGCCCTGCTGGGCCAGTGGGGCCTGGCCAGCGAGAGGGAGCTGGCCCTGGCCAGGAGCATGAGATGGCACTCCACTCTGCGCTCAGACCTGGGCTCTGCGCAGAGGCGCCTGCGAGAGGCGCGGGATGCCCTGTTTGCCAGGCAAGTCCTGAGCTTGGCTTGAATCTTGTCACCTCGGCTCTGCCTCATCTGCTCACTTCCCCTCTTCCCTTCTTCCCTTCTTCCTCTCTTCCTCTTCTTCCCCTGTTCCCCTCTTCCATTCTTTCCCTCTCCCCCTCTTCCCCTCTCCCCCTCTCCCCCTCCCCCCTCTTCCCTCTCCCCCTCTCCCCCTCTCCCCTCTCCCCCTCTTCCCCTCTCCCCCTCTCCCCCTCTCCCCCTTTTCCCCTCTTTCCCTCTCCCCCTCTTTCCCACTTCCCTAGAATCTCGTATTTCCGCTATTAGTAGACTTGTCAATAAAATTTATTATTTATTAATTTTTATACATGTAACTTTCTATATGTCTACTGCTAGTAGAATAGAGTTAAAGCGCTTTAAGATAAATAAACCTTAACTCAAAAGTTTCATGAATCGATGGCAATACAATCAGTATGTTTTATATAATATCCGCTGTACTACAATTCCCAATTCTGCGGCATCCTCTGCTCAGGTACCGTCGCGAGTTCGAATCCGACCCGGAGTTGTACAGCGGCGGAGGCGGCAGCGGCTGCCAGGACGCCGCGGACCGGCAGCGGGCCAAGGCGGCCGCCTGGTACTTCGTGGCCGCCCGGCACGCCCGCGACGTCGAGGCTTCCGACGACGTCAGCTACGATGTCGACCTGGAGGACTCGGCCGAGGCTCGCCGTCGACGCCCTCTCGGCCTCAGCTTCCCCTGGATTGTCGCCGACATTCTTTGCGACATCGGCGACCTGCTGACCAAATCAGCTGCCGCTCCCAGTGCCGAGCGGAATCTTCAACTCGACGTTGGCATGTCGGCGATCGCCAGCCTGCGCGAGTCGCTGCCGGCGCTGAGCGAAGCCGTCGGCCGGGCCGACACCGCCGCCGCCCTCATCCGCTCGGCTATCGACGCCACTGTGAAGAGAAGCGACGGAAACCACCGGTTGCTGGACGTCGCCGTCTACGGCTCGGCCTCCGTCTTCCTTTGTGACGCGGTCAGCTCCGATGTCGATTTGTGCGTGACAGCGACGAGGGAAGCTCAGCAGCCGGAGCTGTCCGGCCTGTCAGCGGCGGAGCTTCAGCGGCACTGGCTGCGCAATGCGGTGTCGCCCGCTCTCGACAGGGTGGCCACCAACAAGGTGGAGCTGCTGGCTGAGAACCGCATGGTGCCGCTCATCCGCTGTCAGCTGAGTGTTGAGAGCGACGACTCGATGGACTGCGACATCAGCATGAACACGATCGGGCTGGAGAAGACCCGCTACCTGCTCAGCCTATACAGCAGCTGCCCGCACCGCCTGCCGCTGCTGCGCCTGCTGGTCTGTCAAGTTTGCTTTGCTTGTTGGGTTGAAAGTAACTAACTAACTAACTAACTAACTAACTAACTAACTAACTAACTAACTAACTAACTAACTGACTAACTAACTCACTAACTAACTAACTAACTAACTAACTAACTAACTAACTAACTAACTAACTAACTAACTAACTAACTGACTAACTAACTAACTAACTAACTAACTAACTAACTAACGGACTAACTAACTAACTAACTAACTAACTAACTAACTAACTAACTAACTAACTAACTAACTAACTAACTAACTAACTAACTAACTAACTAACTAACTGACTAACTCACTAACTAACTAACTAACTACTCGTAACTAACTAACTAACTGACTAACTAACTAACTAACTGACTAACTAACTGACTAACTAACTGACTAACTAACTAACTAACTAACTAACTGACTAACTAACTAACTAACTAACTAACTAACTAACTAACTAACTAACTAACTAACTAACTAACTAACTAACTAACTAACTAACTGACTAACTAACTAACTAACTAACTAACTAACTAACTAACTAACTAACTAACTAACTAACTGACTAACTAACTAACTAACTGACTCACTAACTAACTAACTAACTCACTAACTAACTAACTAACTACTCGTAACTAACTAACTAACTAACTAACTGACTAACTAACTAACTAACTAACTAACTGACTAACTAACTGACTAACTAAGTAACTAACTAACTAAGTAACTAACTAACTAACTAACTAACGGACTAACTAACTAACTAACTAACTAACTAACTAACTAACTAACTAACTAACTAACTAACTAACTAACTAACTAACTAACTAACTAACTAACTGACTAACTAACTAACTAACTAACTAACTAACTAACTAACTAACTAACTAACTAACTAACTCACTAACTAACTAACTAACTCACTAACTAACTAACTAACTACTCGTAACTAACTAACTAACTAACTAACTGACTAACTAACTAACTAACTAACTAACTGACTAACTAACTGACTAACTAACTAACTAACTAACTAATGGACAATATACCCATTCAGGTCGACTGGGCCCGGGCCGCTCGCATTGTCCGCTCCCCAGAGGACAACGACATCAACGAAATTAACGACGGCAACGACGTCGACGCAGACGGCGAGCGTCGGGTTAAAATGCCGACAGCCGAGTTCTATGCCCTGGCGCTGCACTGCCTGCGGCTCGACTACGACGGGGCTGGCGTGCTGGCCGGGGCATTCAGTAAACTCGGACAGCTGGCCGGAGAGCAGTGCCGTCCCGACGAGGACGAAGCTCCTCGACAGTCGCTGGCCACCCAGCTGGCCATCATCGCCGACCAGCTCCAGCTGGCCGATCCAGCCGCCGATGCCGACGCCGCCGCCGCGCTAGGCGCCAGAATCCTGCGATTCTTCAGGACCTGCGCGGGCCTGGACAGTCACGTGACCTACCGCTGGCCAATCCCGTCCGGACAGTCCGTGACCATCGCGGCCGAGGCTGTCCGGTACGCCGCCAAATGCGCCCGCGCCGCCCTCTTGCGGCTGCACTACTCGCGCGACGTTGCCATGGTAACCGCCGCTGCCTCCGCCGGAATTTGCGCCGGCGTCGCCCGCTTCGCCAAGACGCTGCCGCACCGCCTCAGCCAGGAGCTCGGCCGCGCCGCCGGCTTTCACGAAGCTCGGCTGGCCTCGGCCACCGGCTGTGCCAGGGTGCAGCTGCTGCCGCTGCCCGACAGGCCGCCGCTGCTGCGCCTCACCGCCGAGGGCGACGCCGGCGCGGTCGCCCGGCTTCGTCGGGAGGTTCGCCTGATGGCCGGGGCGGCGGGCTGGCTGCTGCGCACCTGCCACCGGCGCCGGGCCTGCAGGTACTTTATGGACGGAGCCAGCCTGCTGCTTGGCGACCGCTGCCTGTCCGAGCACTGCCGCTTCCGGCTGGTCAACTGCGTGTCCGGCGTGGTGGGCGAACACCGACTGAAGACGGCCAGCCTGCTGCGCTGTCTGGGCAGCGACTGCCCGGACCGCGACGTCTGGCTGGAGGCCGCTGCCAGGCGGCTGTTCCTCGTGATGAGCAGGCAGGTGCGAATCTCCGGAGCTTTGATCCCCAAACCTGGTTTTTTAGATCCCATAGGCTTCATATCCCCATTATCTTCAGATCCCCTTAGCTTCAGATCCCTTCAGCTTCATATCCCATCAGCTTCAAATCCCATCAGCTTCAGATCCCATCAGTTGCAGATCCCATCAGCTTCAAATCCCATCAGCTTCAAATCCCATCAGCTTCAGATCCCATCAGCTTCAGATCCCATCAGCTTCAGATCCCATCAGCTTCAAATCCCATCAGCTTCAGATCCCATCAGCTTCAAATCCCATCAGCTTCAAATCCCATCAGCTTCAGATCCCATCAGCTTCAAATCCCATCAGCTTCAAATCCCATCAGCTTCAGATCCCATCAGCTTCATATCCCATCAGCTTCAGATCCCATCAGTTGCAGATCCCATCAGCTTCAGATCTCATCAGCTTCAGATCCCATCAGCTTCAGATCCCATCAGTTGCAGATCCCATCAGCTTCAGATCTCATCAGCTGCAGATCCCATCGTCTTCAGATCCCATAATCTTCAGATCCCCTCATTCTCAGATCCCATCAAATTCCCTCAGCTGTCGGGCCTGCCCCACGGCCAGTCGGAGCTGCCCGCCTCCCTGGAGGTGACCGTTCGCGTCGGCCAGTTCTACCTGCTGAACGCGGACGAGTCGCTGCCGGCCACCCAGAGCACTCTGTCCCTGGCCGAGACCGCCGCCTTCGTAGCCAAGGGCCAAAAGTACCGGCGCCAGGCAGAGCGCCAGGAGTTCGAGCCGCGGGAGCCGCCGCCGCCGCCGCCTGGCCAACGCGATCAAGTGGACGGAATCCCAATGATGCCGCTGCAAGTCGGGGGCCGCGGCAACGGCGGCGGTGGGGGCGTCGGCGGTCGCAGAGCGGCGCCGAACGCACAGGAAGCGAAATCGATTCGGCGAAACCGGCGTTTGGGCTGCGGCTTCCGCTGCGGCCTGTACCCACTGCAGTCGGAGGCGGCGTCGGCGACTTCCATGGCTGAACGGCTGCGTCGACATCGGTGCAGCGGCCAGCAGCCGGCTGAGGTTCTGGACGTCGCCATCTTCGCCGCGGCCTTGTCAAGTTTGGGATTCGTGAGAACGGAAGCTCCGGCGGCTCTGCCGGACAGGCAGGGGCATGGCGTGAAGGTGATTTTGAATTGGAAGGCCCCGATTCCTGCAATGGAAATCCCCAACTCATTTAGTGGAAAATCCCCAATTCATTTAGTGCAAAATCCCAAAGTCATTTAGTGGAAAATCCCCAAGTCATTTAGTGGAAAATCCCCAATTCATTTAGTGCAAAATCCCAAAGTCATTTAGTGGAAAATCCCCAATTCATTTAGTGCAAAATCCCAAAGTCATTTAGTGGAAAATCCCCAATTCATTTAGTGCAAAATCCCAAAGTCATTTAGTGGAAAATCCCCAAGTCATTTAGTGGAAAATCCCCAATTCATTTAGTGCAAAATCCCAAAGTCATTTAGTGGAAAATCCCAAAGTCATTTAGTGGAAAATCCCCAATTCATTTAGTGCAAAATCCCAAAGTCATTTAGTGGAAAATCCCAAAGTCATTTAGTGGAAAATCCCCAATTCATTTTGTGGAAAATCCCCAATTCATTTTGTAGGAAATCTCCGATTCATTTAGTGGAAAATCCCCAATTCATTCTATGGAAAATCCCCACTCGACAATGGAAAATCCTCACTAGAATCCCACTCTCATCCAATCGCAGTTGTCAGTCAAGGTGTCGACCTCATACGAGGCTGTGCTCAACCACGACTCCAGCCTGCAGTTGGAGCGGGTCGAAGAGCGCCAGCTCAACTGGGTGCACGCCACCGTCTTGGACACCGACTTCGACGACGATCGACTCGGTGGAGGCGTCGACACGAGGATCACGGTGACAACCGCTGCCGCGGTGGCCGCCGGCTCCGGGCTGCATCGGAGCCTCTTCAAAGACGCCGCTACCGAAGGTTTCGCCTACATCCGGGCGGCGCCCGGCGGTCGCATCCGCGTCAGCGAGCGGGTGCCGCCGTCAATGCGAGACCGGATCGTCGGCATCCGGCACCGGCGTCGCGCCCACTGGTTCCATCTGGCCGACCCCGATCCCGCCGCTGCCGTCGACGCCATCGTAGCCGAGGGCGACTTCTACCCGAACAGCGCCGCCGAGTCCGACCCCTACATCGACTTGTCGCTCCACTTCCGGCCGGATGCGGCGCTGTCACGGCAGGCGGCTCCGCTGGCGGCTCAGGCAGGCAGAATTGTCCAACTGTGCGACCGGCTGAGGACCGCCATCAGGACTGCGGCTGCCGAGGCCGCAAACCAGCTGCGCTGATTACTATGAGTAGCTAGTGCCCCTGCCGACCGTTTGCTATTTGGTAAAAGTTTTGTCTGAAGCTAATGGGATCTGAAGTTGATGGGATTTGAAGATGATGGGATCTGAAGATGATGGGATTTGAAGTTAATGGGATTTGAAGTTGCTTGGATTTGAAGCTGATGGGATTTGAAGCTGATGTGATCTGCTGATTTTGGGGTCTTCTGTCGGGGATTTTCCCATCTGAGAGTTACCTGACCTCTTTGCCTTCACTGATAGCCAGTATCTACTTACTCCAGTAATTTAATGGCTGGATCTACGCTAAGGCCACTTGATTGCGTACATTACTTTCACGAAGTCAATCACGGTGTTTTCCAGTTTCCGGCTTTATTTTCTCCGGAATTGTTCCGCACTAAATCACTTGATACCACTCTCGTATTAAAATTTGCTTTCAATTCAACTAAAGAATGATTTATTCAGATCGAGTACATCAATCGGTGGGTTACCCGTATTATCGAAAAATTATTTCCGTTCATTCAAACACGCTACAGCGACAATTGTTTTTTTCAAGGTACACACCAATTACACAACGTATTTAATGAAAAATTTTTATTTGTTCAAACTTGAACTTTTTGGAGACAAGCACGCACTGTTCCCATCGCCCGTCACCCCAGTGTACTCACGTCTCCTATCGCCCACCACCCCAATGTACGCACGCCTCCTATCGCCCACCACCCCAATGTACGCACGGCTCCAATCACCCACCACCCCAATTTACTCACGGCTCTATCGCCCACCACCCCAATGTACTCACGGCTCTATCGCCCACCACCCCAATGTACTCACGGCTCCTATCACCCACCACCCCAATGTACTCACTGCTCCTATCGCCTACCACCCCAATTTATTATAATATTGTATAATTTACTATAATTTATTATAATTATAATTTATAAATAATGTTCTGTTAAAAGTCTCACAATAAAATCTGTTAAGTTTTATTTAGCATTGAACAGTTTTCCGTTAATTTCGAAAAAAAATTGTTGAAAAACTGAATTTGGTGTCTTTGTCTTATACAATTTGAGTTGCCACTTAAGGCACTATAGTTAGTCTGCATACTGTACTACTAGAACACTTGAGAACAGTCTCAAGCTTTTGATTTTAAATAGACAGTTTATTAAAGAAAAAATAAACAGGAGGGGATTATTAATACTAAAAAGGAGTGATTTTTAGTAAATGTACGTTAAATAAAAATAGCATACCATATCTACCTTGGCTACTATACCTTATCTACCTTGGCTATTGTACCCTATCTACCTTGGCTACTATACCTTATCTACCTTGGCTACTATACCTTATCTACCTTGGCTACTATACCTTATCTACCTTGGCTACTATACCTTATCTACCTCAGCTACTGTACCTTATCTACCTCAACTGCTAGTTCATAATAGCAGAAACTTTTTCAACTCTCAAAGTGAGCTCTCTCTCGAGCTATGAGTCATGGCTGCTGATTTGGAATTTATTTCTGATCTCACTGTTCTTTCCGTCAACGAAATCCGTGAGTTGCCAGTGCATGGAGGCTGGGGGTTGCCGGGCCCAGCAACACAGGAGCTACCTCTCTACGGATTAATCAGCCCTTGTGAGGGCCGTGTCGCTGGACTGACCGGGGCCGCCTTAGTCATGTCGATGGCAGCGAAGATATTTTTTCCAAGAATATTTTACCAACGCCCTTTCGGTGTCGACTCAGTCTGGGGGTTGCGTCAGTGACTTCTGTTTTAACTGATTGCCTTTTCTGCAAAAGCAAAAGTTTCTCCCGCACTTGTCCACCGAGACTATCCTTCGGAGGTCTTGTCTACCGAGACTATCCTTCGGAGGTCTTGTTTACCGAGACTATCCTTCGGAGGTCTTGTCTACCGAGACTATCCTTCGGAGGTCTTGTCCACCGAGACTATCCTTCGGAGGTCTTGTTTACCGAGACTATCCTTCGGAGGTCTTGTCCACCGAGACTATCCTTCGGAGGTCTTGTTTACCGAGACTATCCTTCGGAGATCTTGTCTACCGAGACTATCCTTCGGAGATCTTGTCCACCGAGACTATCCTTCGGAGGTCTTGTTTACCGAGACTATCCTTCGGAGATCTTGTCTACCGAGACTATCCTTCGGAGATCTTGTCCACCGAGACTATCCTTCGGAGGTCTTGTCCACCGAGACTATCCTTCGGAGATCTTGTCTACCGAGACTATCCTTCGGAGATCTTGTCTACCGAGACTAGCCTTCGGAGATCTTGTCTACCGAGACTATCCTTCGGAGATCTTGTCCACCGAGACTATCCTTCGGAGGTCTTGTCCACCGAGACTATCCTTCAGAGGTCTTGCCCACCGAGACTATCCTTCGGAGGTCTTGTCCACCGAGACTATCCTTCGGAGATCTTGTCTACCGAGACTATCCTTCGGAGATCTTGTCCACCGAGACTATCCTTCGGAGGTCTTGTCTATCGAGCCTATCCTTTGGAGGTCTTGTCCACCGAGACTATCCTTCGGAGGTCTTGCCCACCGAGACTATCCTTCGGAGGTCTTGTCTATTGAGACTATCCTTCGGAGGTCTTGTCTATCGAGCCTATCCTTCGGAGGTCTTGTCCACCGAGACTAGCCTTCGGAGGTTTTGTCCACCGAGACTAGCTTTCGGAGGTTTTGTCCACCGAGACTATCCTTCGGAGGTCTTGTCTATCGAGCCTATCCTTTGGAGGTCTTGTCTACCGAGACTAGCCTTCGGAGGTCTTGTTTACCGAGACTATCCTTCGGAGGTCTTGTCTATCGAGACTATCCTTCGGAGGTCTTGTCTATCGAGCCTATCCTTCGGAGGTCTTGTCTATCGAGCCTATCCTTCGGAGGTCTTGTCCACCGAGACTAGCTTTCGGAGGTTTTGTCCACCGAGACTAGCCTTCGGAGGTCTTGTCCACCGAGACTATCCTTCGGAGGTCTTGTCCACCGAGACTATCCTTTGGAGGTCTTGTCCACCGAGGCCCTTCGGAGGTCTTGTCCACCGAGACTATCCTTTGGAGGTCTTGTCCACCGAGGCCCTTCGGAGGTCTTGTCCACCGAGACTATAGTTTGGGTTAGGGTTAGGGTATCCTTCAGATCTCAGCAGTAAACGCGTCTGACTCGGCCAAGAACCCCTGGTTCGACTCCATGCGGGGCCGCATTCATTTGAGGCTTGTGCTCGAGAGTTAACTGGGGGGGGGGGGTTGTGCGATTCACACATATGCCTGATGATTAGGAAATCATGGCCGCTGTATTGGCGCGCCTGTACGAGCGTTTTTGCTCAGCAGTCGGCGGAATGGGCAGAATTGCCTCACCGCTCGATGTGAGACGATGTCGCCGAACTCGTTGCGCTAGGGTGCTCATATTTTACATATTATGATTATACTTAACATAAATCAACTTAATTTTCTTCAATTTTGATATTATAAAGTAGATATATGAGTAAAATATAAAGTATAGCTAATATAACCTGAATCAGCCTTCAAAAGTCTTCAAA
The DNA here is from genome assembly GCA_002269645.1 of Macrostomum lignano. Taxonomy (NCBI): domain Eukaryota; kingdom Metazoa; phylum Platyhelminthes; family Macrostomidae; genus Macrostomum; species Macrostomum lignano. The sequence goes on along the minus strand of NIVC01000482.1, from coordinate 18,874 downwards.
TCAGAAACAAGATTTAGTTATAATAATGTTAACTTTCGTGCATCAGAACGGTCTCCGGATTAAAAGCAACTGTTGAGTTAACTGAAGCTTCCTCTTCAGAAAAAAATGAACTCCAGCATCTTGAATACTCCTGTCTCACTTCTCATTGGCTGCCTTAATTTAGGCTTTGCAAAATTGAATCAGCATAAGTCAAGCCAGTGGAATTCTTCTTCGGGATATTTAAGTTCCGAAATTTCTCGAAAATGCACCTGGGTCTCCAGCCACTTCATTCTCAAGGTATTTTCTCTTCTGACAGGCAACAGCATGCCGGTGTTCCACGAATACATCGAGCCAATATTTGGCATCATTTTAGCCTTCGGTCTAGCCAGCAATGCGGCGGTCATTGTGACTTCCGTGATAAAGAGTACGGCCGCTAAAAAGCCGATGAACATCTACCTTGGTCACCTGGCCGTTGCGGACATTCTGCACTTGTTGTCCATTGTTCCGTTACTGCGTCTTATTAGTGTCAAGAGCTGGATCTGGGGCAAGCTGGCCTGCAAGGCGTACTACATGATCCTCTACACGAACTGGACGGCGAGTATCTTCATTATCACCGCCTTGGGATTCGATCGGTTCATCGCCGTCGTGCTGACAAGATTCTCGCCGCGTCTGCGCACTGCCAGATTTGCTTGGTGCCTACTGATCGCCCTGTGGTCGGTGAGCACTCTGCTGGTCGCTCCCGTGGTTGCATTCACCGAATTGACGGCCTGGGGCACCGGCAACAATGTCACCTACAGCTGCGGGCACCACACCCCCTGGCGCAGCTTGAACGGGACCGACGGGGAAGAGGATCCGTCCCCCCTACTGGCCGACAAACTCGCCAATACACTCGGGAGTCTCGTGCAGGACGAGATCAAATTTGCCACCTACAATCTGATTGTGGGCTGCGCTGTGCCGCTCTCCCTGCTGGTTCTGTTCTACGGCTTCATTCTTTGCAAGGTGCGCCGTCACGCCGCTTCAACCACGGCCGGAGCCTGCGAGGCCCAACGGCGGGCCAATCGGGTCACCGTAATGGTGATGGCCATCTTCTTGCTGTACACGATCTGCTCGGTGCCGCACTGGGCCCACGTCAACTTGGGCATTCGCGGCTACATCCCGGAAGAACTAATGGCCACCTCGTCCTACAGCACGACCATGCTGACCTACGTGAACAGCGCTCTGAACCCCGTGGTGTATCTTTGCTTCACCGAACGCTTCTGCAACTGCATCAGGCGCCTGCAACCCGTTCGAATCATTCGACGCCTGATCGCCAGACTTCATAATGCTGCACCTCAGCCGCACGAGCCAGAGGAACTGTTGGAGCTGAATCCTCTGGAGGTTCAGGTGGAGATACATGTACATCCGCAATGCTGCTCGAAGGCCGAGGGTGAGGGCCGGCAGGGCAGCTTGAAAGTCAAGCAGCCAAAACGGCAGCTGATCTCCAAATCAGAGTCTTTTTAGAGAGCAAATAAAAAATACAAATAGGTTGAGTGGAAACGAAATTTAATAGATTTTTATCTTGACTGGCAGGAGCACTAGGCGTCTAGAAGAACACTTCTTGTCAATAAAAAAACAGACATCGCTTGATTCGTTTGTGTTGGTATTTTGCAGTCGTGAATCGAGCATCCCAAAAAAGGCGATTACCATTTGCGCTGTAAAACAAAGCCTGATTCCCGTTCCAGTTTGTCTTGTACAAATGTATTTTAGTCTTGAAGCAGAATTTTTTGTTATTTGTTCCGAACAATAATCGTTTATATTGTGCATGTTGTGGTGTTTTTTAATTAGGAAACTAACAAATGTTAAAGAAAAAAAAATTGGCAATGTAATTTTTAAATAAGAAGTGAGCCTTTAATATTTTCTGAGAGACGACAAACTGTCCTGTCCAATGTCTCATTATTCTTAGTTATGACATGTTTTCGTCTCCTGATGCTAATTTTTAGTAAGTTCTCTGTTGCTTAGTACAGGGAACTTTTTGTTTTATCTGCTATGCAATTCGGATCAAAGTTATCGTGTTTTTAGCTTTCATTTTGTGCTCGTTTATATAATACGCTTTAAACACGATCGTACTTGCCGCGACTAGCGACTCTCCCAGCCCCCCCCCCTCCCCTGAACTTCTTGTCAGTTTAGTTAAGCTTGCTTTATTTGTTTAAACTTGTTTGAAAAAAACAAAAAATGTTGTTGGTTTCGTTGTTGTTAAAATTTCAGAACGAGTTCATATAAATTGATTTATTTCTCGATACGCGGACCCAATACAGTCAGTGATAAACAGTTCAAGAAGATAGCTAAACATCACAAACAATGCGCTAGCATGCTAATAGGATACCCATTTTTATTGGAGGTTGTGTGCACCCTGGCGCACTTTAAGTGACATAGGCACACAACTGGCGAGAGGCATTGCTGCCCATTCCGCCGACTCCCCTGAGCAGGCACACAAGCGCGCGGATACGTACGCAGTCGTAGGGCCACAGGAGTGTACAGCGGGCCTAACTTTATATTATCGTTAGGCATGTACACTTCACTGTGCCTTGGGGGCTGGCCCTCAATGGCGTTAATTGCACGAGCAGAGCCAAGCCGAGATTCCAATTCAGCCCCAAATTGATGTGACTGCACTTGGAATCGAGCCTGGGCCGCTGGGCTACAGCGCGCTAACAGGTACCTATGAATTGACCGTACAGTTCTTCATAACCTCTACAAATAGAAATTCAGTTTATTTAAACTCTAGAACTTACCTATAGTCTCTTTCAGTCAACTAATGATGACAAAGGAGCGCAACCCAAGGATTTCCTATGTAATACCAATATGTAAGCAGTCACATGCAGCATGACTTATCTAATGCGACTTCCTGCACCACTTAGTTCATTGCTTATTTTTGTCAACCCCCTGTGCCCAAAAATAACAGCAAGCACAAATAATTCTCCTAAACTTGCACCGTTCGATCAGACATTTTTAAGTGACGGTACATCTACTATAGATAAGAAATTTCTGGATGCTAAGGCGATTAAGCATACAATATTCATAAAAAAACAAGTTTTCACAATGCTTTCAATGGGCGATCATTGTGAAATTTTTGAGAATAATCATTGTGCCATGGCTTATCGAGCGACCTGCTGAAATGCTGTGACTCACAGGAGGTATTGCTGAGATGTCAAGGCTCATGGGGAATTGCTGAGATGTCAAGGCTCATGGGGAATTTCTGAGATGTCAAGGCTCATGGGGAATCGCTGAGATGTCAAGGCTCATGTGGAATTGCTGAGATGTCAAGGCTCATGTGGAATTGCTGAGATGTCAAGGCTCATGTGGAATTGCTGAGATGTCAAGACTCATGGGGAATTGCTGAGATGTCAAGGCTCATGGGGAATTGCTGAGATGTCAAGGCTCATGGGGAATTGCTGAGATGTCAAGGCTCATGTGGAATTGCTGAGATGTCAAGGCTCATGGGGAATCGCTGAGATGTCAAGGCTCATGGGGAATTGCTGAGATGTCAAGGCTCATGGGGAAATTGTAGAGATGTCAAGATTCAAGCAGATTTAATAAACACTTGCTAGGTCTGTTCTTGAAATGCTAAAATTTATAGTATCTCGCTTCCAAACAAAAAATTCTGTAACTAAACCGAGAAACTCCTCGTCTGGAATTGATGAATTCAACTCGATGTCTGGAGTCTTGTCAAGTGGTAGAGGTGCAAAGTCAGTATTTAACTGGTTCACAATCTGTGTGCTTCATTATCACCATATGGGTCGACCTCATGCAAGCATTTAAGTAGCCAGCTCGGCTATTTATACTACTGACGAGTAGGCTTTAACTCTTCTGCTTTGACTTGAATTTTTAAGAAATGCCTGAGGACAAATGCTGCACTAACGAGATGATGTTCGGGTGTGTGACTGACGGCACTGTGTCAGCGCTGTTCCATGGTCTGTGTGTCACTAAATTTCCACCTCGCCTAACGCTATTTACTATTAATGCACCACTATTCAGTTTCTAAGAATCCTTTGATCGATCGCAATGTGAAAAAAAGCTGTAATTCAAGCTGCTTTGCATTTCTGAACAAAAAAATCAAGTCAATCTCTCACCTCGTGGCTTAAGTGGCTAAAAGCTTTAAAAAGCAGTCTAATAGCAAAAAAGCGAAATGTCCTATTTAAGGCTTGAACCAACTCTCGCGCTCGCGGCTTTTGTCAATCGCCTCTTGGCAACGATGACTCGCCGCCTGGGCCTCGTCGCTGCTGCGGCGGCGGCTGCACTGCTGGCTGCCGCCTCTGCCGTCCGCTACTTCGAGCTCGACAGTCTGCAGTGCATCAGGCCCGAGTTCGTGCAGACTCGCAGCGATGCCTCGTCCAAAATCGTGTGCGCAGGCCTGTGCAACTCAAAACGAGACTGTCAGGCGTTCAGCTTGGCCGACGGTCCGTGCCAGCTGTTCGTGTTCAACAGGTGCAGTAAGCGCGTGAGAGACTGCGGCTGCACTCGCAGGGCGCCGGTGTTCGTGAGGCAGCAGCCGGGACTGCCGCCCGGAGGTCTGTGCCCTGCCGGATTCTCTGACGACCTTTGCGGCACAAAGTACAAGTTTTATCCCGGTTTCAAGGACTTCTTTTTGGCGAAGTCCATCATCGATGCTGAGCCCGGACTTACCATCATGGCTGACATCACCGACTCTGCCGAAATCAGCCACGTCAAGAGCTTCGTGCCCAACGAGCCGTCGACCAGCGTGATGCTCGGTGGCTGGCAGCTGCCCGGCAGCGAGGAGCCGAGCGGAGGCTGGTTCTGGGCCAGCTGCAACTCCAGCATTGAGGGCAGCCTGTGGGACTCGAGCGACATAAGTCAGCCAGACGACAAAATAGGAGCTGAGGACTGTGTGTCAATCCATAATGCGCTACCTGGTCTGAACGACTTTTCAAACTTTTCGGAAGAATACATCGGTGCAGTGGCCGAGTGCCTGTCGCCGTTCGAGTGATCAACTTAAACTCATGTCGGGAAGCGAAACTTCTTACACAGCTCTACTAATAAACCTGACAGTAACTACGAGATAAAATGCAGAAATCGGAAAGATCAAATAAAAACTTTTTATCAAGTTGCGCTGCAGTTTGAAACCCACGAGATTAATTCCGCATAAACTTCATGTCGTTATGCCTCATTGAGTTTTGATTGAGTACTTCAGCTCACCCAACTTTAACTTGAATCTATAGACCTTCACAAGACTGACATAGTTCTGAATTAAGCTAACAGAGGTTTCAAATTGCAGATTCTTCTCACCATCAGATGAGAGAGTCAAAGTGCAGAGAAAACCATTTCCTCACGATCAGAAAGAGTCGCAGTGCAAAGAGTGCCTTTTCTGACGAACAGATCTTCAAAGCTCAAACGCTCTTTGACTAAGCCATCCAAAGCATAAATTTTGATACTTGACTTTGGGCTAGGCATGGGCTGATGCAAATACAAAGCTATGGTATGTTAAACCAGGGCATGTATAGTTAACCAGCATGCAGAGCTTGACTTAGACTTGGCTCTGCGCAAATATATTTATTTACCTTTTATTGTGAGTTTTTTCTTTATTTCTCTGCTATATAGTAATTGGAATTTTTCGGCGGCTAGTAGCCTACACCCTCTGACTGCCCATGTCAATATTTACCTTTGTGCTAATGGTCTCGGAGAAAGCGAAAATGCTTTGCTGCTTAGTTACTGGGGCACACAACCACTGGAAATGTAAAACAAACCTCCACCCCCACCCGCGTCCGAAGGCATTCAAGTGAGCTGTATTAATGGCATGAAGTACCCCGACAGCGGGTTGCTACTTGCAAAAACCTCGCTCTGAAAGAGCAATTATTGCTGAACTAGAAAAACAAACACACAGCAATGGAACAGCCTGTAGATCCTATGTCGACAAGGCCAACTGGCGTGGGAGCCACTAACGAGGGCTACGTTTCCATGGAGACGGACGTGAAGGAGATCAGAGCTGCGGTGGACAAACTCGAACGAAACCAGACGGAGGTAGATTAAGAAAACCAAATATTTGGGACTTGGGGATTAGACAATTGGGATCAGATATCGAACTCAGCCAAACCACCGAACGCCCAAACATTGCAGCTGATGGTGCAGCTCGCCAAGAAGCGCGGCCTGTCTATCGCATTCGAAGGCGGTGACGAGAATGCGGAGCGCGGCAACTGGACTGGGAAGCTGGACTTCTTCCTCAGCTGCCTGGGCTGCGCCGTGGGCCTCGGGAACGTGTGGCGGTTTCCCTACCTGTGCTATAAGAATGGCGGAGGTCAGCGCTTGGGATCGAAGCGGGCTGGTTGTGTTCTGTGATCAGAGAATTTAGAGCCAGTGGTCAGTCGGTAGAATACAGTCGATACAGTCCTGCAATTGAAATCAGACTGTACAGGGAATTCTATTTGAATAGATAAAATTGTTCTCAGTGGGACAGGTTACCTAAAACTGCCAAATCCACTTCCAGGTGCCTTCCTAATTCCCTTCCTCGCCTTCCTGGTGTTCAGCGGCACTCCGATCTTCATGATGGAGCTGAGCCTGGGCCAGTTCACCAGCTGCGGCCCGCTGCGCTGCTGGGAGTTTGCGCCAGGCCTGCGGGGTGAGCAACTGTGTCTGTCTGTCTGTCTGTCTGTCTGTCTGTCTGTCTGTCTGTCTGTCTGTCTGTCTGTCTGTCTGTCTGTCTGTCTGTCTGTCTGTCTGTCTGTCTGTCTGTCTTAGTGTGGTTTTGTCTACACGCCCCACCGTCTCCGCAGGCATGGGGGTGAGCATGGTGTTGGTCTCAGCTCTGGTCGCAATCTACTACAACGTCCTGATGGCCTGGTCAATCTGGTACCTGTTCGCATCATTCACCAGCGTCCTGCCCTGGTCCTACTGCGGCAGTTGGAGCAGCCAAGGTGAGTGAAATATCCTTAGAAGTCTTGTTTATCTGTTTATAAAATCCAAGATCCAAATGCTTTCTCCCTAACCAATGCAGTCTGCAGCAGCCGCCTGAGCACCGTGAACAGCTCCTGCAACCACCTGCCAGATGTTTACATTGACAACCAGACCGGCATTAACGGAACTTGTTGGTTGGAAAAGAACGGCACTAGGAGTCTGTTTGGAATCTACGATGTTGAACTGGCGAATTCGGTCAATTACACAGCGAGATCTGAGAGCATTGAGTTTTTAAAGTGAGTAAAATTGAGCATGTAACTCATAAACTTGGAAATTTTTATTTTGCTGGCCTTCAGACTTTGGTTCTTTGTTTGAAAAATACATCACAAAAATTAAAAACAAATTTAACTATTATCAAGTCTTCAGGACACCCTCATCCAACCCTCAGTACACCTCATCCAACCCACAGTAAACCTTCATCCAAACTTCAGTGCACCCTCATCCAACCGTCAGTACACCCTCATCCAACCGTCAGTACACCCTCATCCAGCCCTCAGTACACCTTCATCCAGCCCTCAGTACACCCTCATCCAGCCCTCAGTACACCCTCATCCAACCCACAGTAAACCTTCATCCAAACTTCAGTACACCCTCATCCAACCGTCAGTACACCCTCATCCAACCGTCAGTACACCCTCATCCAACCCTCAGTACACCCTCATCCAGCCCTCAGTACACCCTCATCCAGCCCTCAGTACACCCTCCTTACGCAGCTGAAATCCAATTCCATTCCAGCTACGTCAGTCTGCAAGACAAACTGGGCAGCATAAGCAACCTTGGCCCCCTGCGCTGGGACATGAGCCTCTGCCTGGCGCTTGCCTGGATCTTAGTCTGCCTGTCGCTAATTAAAGGGATCAAAAGTTCAGGAAAGGTGAGGGTTTCGTTATCTAAGGCCCCCAAGACTGTTAGATGTTGTGATAAAGGTTGTCCATGGCGGAACTTTGGGAGCAGGGTAGCCCACCAGCGGTTAGCGCGAATGCTTCAGAACTTTGCCTAGGCCTAGGTCAACAACAATATGAAAATGATATTGATATAGTTAAAGATTGTCTACATTTCATTATTTAGACAGGTCTAGGAATAGCTACTAATATTTAGAGCTTAAAAAGACCTGCATGCAACCTATTTTGCAAACATACTGGATCTAAGAAGGAACAAAACAAACATTTCTCTTGTGAGCATTTGCAACTTTGGCTTGGGCTTATGAAAAAAACAGTATGAAAATTGAAATTTCCCTATACAAAAATATAAAATACAACAGATTAACATGTTGCGCATGTTAAATTAAAGAAATTTATTTCTACACTTACCCAGATCACATGCAACTCATGATTATGTGATGAAAAAATGATTATTTCATATCTCGACTGCGCTTTTTTCCAGGAAATTGGTCTCTTGAAAATTACACGATCTTGAGTTCAATGTCCTGTTAAAGTACAGTAGTCCTTGACCTGACGATCATATAGATGGTTACCGCCATGCATGTCCCTGAGATCAGTGGTAACCAACCAACCAACAGCCGAGGAAGATGAAATTGCATGCAAATCGGAAACTAACGCACCCTAACAACCCGCGCAGGTGGTTTACTTCACCGCCCTGTTCCCGTACGTCGTCATGTTCATCCTGCTAGTCCGTGGCCTCACTCTGCCGGGCGCAAGCGAAGGCGTCTGGTTCCTGCTGAGGCCGCAGATGCACAAACTGAGGGAGGCCACGGTGTGGAAGGACGCCGCAGTGCAGATATTCTACTCGCTGTCAACCGGCGGAGGAGGTCTGATTACCCTGGCCAGTTACAACCGGTTCCGCACGGACGTTGTCCGCGACACCATGGCCGTTGTTGTTTCGGACTTTTTCACCTCGATCCTGTCGGGTGTTGTGGTATTCAGCTTTCTTGGCTTTCTTGCTAACGAGACTGGCATTGACCTCGACAAAGTGGTGGACAGTGGTGAGTGGGGGGACTCGTCTGTGACGCTGGATTAAGGGTGTTGGCTTGAGGAAAAACTTCACCGTGAAGCTAAGGCTCCAGCTTCAGAGCGTCAGTGGCAGGAGCACTCTAGTTTGTTGCATTAGTTAGTCAGTGAGTTAGTAAGTTAGTTAGTTAGTTCGTTAGTTAGTTAATTAGTTAGTTAGTTAATTATGGTTTGAAGAAAATGGATTTCATAATTCAAAACAGAGACTAATTTTAGAGTGTAATTAAATTTTCCAAAGAAACTGCGCACTAATTTTCAGGCGTATCCCTAGCATTCATTGTCTATCCCCAGGTGGTGACAAAGCTGCCAGTGTCACCCCTGTGGGCAATTCTATTCTTTCTAATGCTGGTTACGCTGGGCTTGGACTCGCAGTTCACCATGGTTGAGACTCTTATTACGGCTGTGCAGGTGAGAGAAGCTTCTGAGAGATAGTCAATAATCAACCGGCATCTTCAAGACAGTTTTTAGCCAACACAGATCTGTACGACCAACTTGTACGACGGTTAGTGACTAGCTAACCTCCTAGACACCATCAGGGACCAAACCGACCTCCAAGACACTATCGGGGACCAAACCAACCTCCAAGACACCATCAGGGACTAAACCAACCTCCAAGACACTATCGGGGACCAAACCAACCTCCAAGACACCATCGGGGACCAAACCAACCTCCAAGACACCATCAGAGACCAAACCAACCTCCAAGACACCATCGGGGACCAAACCAACCTCCAAGACACCATCAGGGACCAAACCGACCTCCAAGACACCATCGGGGACGAAACCAACCTCCAAGACACCATCGGGGACGAAACCAACCTCCAAGACACCATCGGGGACCAAACCAACCTCCAAGACACCATCGGGGACCAAACCAACCTCCAAGACACTATCGGGGACGAAACCAACCTCCAAGACACCATCGGGGACCAAAACAACCTCCAAGACACCATCGGGGGCAAGCTATCATCTAAGATACAATTGGAAACCAACCTACGAGCTATACCAATTGGAAAGTAAACCCATCCAACCAACCCTACTCTTCCAGGACCAGTGGCCCCAAGCCCGAAAGTACAAAGCGCTGCTAATAATTTCGGCCTCAACGGTGATGTTTTTAATTGGCCTGAGCATGTGCACCCCGGGCGGGCCAGAGCTGCTGACCATCTTTGACGACTATAGCGGAAGCTGGAACGTGATGGCTTTATCTGTGCTCGAGTGCTTGGCGGTTGCCTGGATCTACGGAGCCCGACGATTTGCTAACGACATCGGCGTGATGACGGGGCCGCTGGTTTGCGGCTGCGTGCCCTGGCGCCTGACTAAGTGGTGGTGGATTCTATGCTGGGGCTTAATTTCGCCCGCCTTTCTCGCTGTGAGCTTTCTGGAAAGAGATGGAGAAGTAGACGCAGATGCAAATGGGACCCCAATTAATCTTTCTCCTATCTGCTCAACCCACGCAGGTGATCATGGTTTACTCCTGGGTGGATTTCGCCCCCTCTCAATACGCCGGCCGCGAGCTGCCCACCTGGTCGCAGGCGGTCGGCTGGCTGATGACCAGCAGCGTTCTGATCATCGGTGCCATCGTTTCGGCGCGGGTCGTCTGGCGCCTGCGCCGCACACCGAGGCTGCTGCTTCGCCCGACTGCCTTCTGGGGCCCCGCGCTGCCGCAGTTCCGCCAAGCGGTGGCCGCCGAGGGCTACGCCAAAGACTTTTGCGTCGATCCGCCGACGACGATTGACAAAGCGGCGACGAACGCGTCGATTGACAGAAGCAGCGCCGCTGGGACGGTGAGTTTCGTCAGACGGAGCCGATGGACATGCTTGACACACTGCAGTATACAGTATCACTCTGTATAAGCTGTTGGAAAGTCCAATTGAAAATTTAGCGCACTAAAGCTTGGCGTGAGAAATGTTTATCCATCGATACGTGCCCCGGACGAGGGCGCGCAGTTCATAGATAGAGTTGGAAGTCCTCAGCTCAGGGCAGAATGTAAGGTGTTGCTCAACGGTTTCCTCTTCCATGCCGCAAGAGGGCCATGCAGTGGGAAGAACTGTAATGAGATATGCTTCTCCCGTACATCAATTCGACGTTGCCGACAAACGTGTACTTTTACATTACATTGACGGATAACGATGCTATAACGTCAGTTGAACGTCGATGCAATGTAAAAGTACATATTTGTTAGAGACGTCGATAGATATCGGGAACGTCGGCCGACGTCGGATTGCTACACGGGTGTAGAAACCGTGGTGTCCAATTGCTAGTGGGAAAAATAATTAATTAGGACTGAACTAACACTTGAAGCTAAATTTAGCAACAGACGGACAGTGAACTTTTTAATCGCTCCTACATGTAAAATCGGAAGAGCGAGAGGAGAGAGGGGTCCATGAGAATTTCCCGCGAGCGAATTGCCCGCCGAGATTTTTCCCGCCGAGGTTTGCCCGCAATGCTTTTTCCTACAGCGCAATTGGCAGCTAGATTCCGTCTGCAATGCCCCCCCCCCACAAAAAAATAATATGCATTTGATATGCATTTAATATCAAAACGTTTGATTGGGTGAATCTCTTTCTTAAGACTTATTAAGCATTGGGGAGGCAATGCAGACAAAATCTTCCGCGTGGCCAAATGCGCTGTAGGAAAGAAGCATTGCGGGCAAACCTCGGCGGGAAAAATCTCGGCGGGCAATTCGTCTGTGGGCATTTCTCGTGTTCTCAGGAGAGAGATGAGAGGTGGTTGACCGAGGTGAGGCGGGTTATAATTAAAAAGTAATAAAACTGGACCTCTTCGTGCGCCACGCGCACGGAGGTCTAAATTATCGATCGTATAACTATTATACGAGACGCTCTAAATAGATTGTACACAACATGCAAAAATAAAAAACGACCCAATTGGGGGCCACTAAACGCAAGATTACATAGAGGAAATACGCAAAAAAAGATTTGTCAATTTACATACATATATCTGGCACGTTGCCAGAGAAGAACATGTACATCTCCCTTAAATGACTCATGGCTCGGTTGAGAGAGAGGGGACAATGGACCGAACTACTTGCTTTGCCTGTTTTGCTGCCTTGCTTGGCGATTTGGTCCACACTAGCTTGTTATTAAGGATGTTGAAAAAGTGTAATTTGCAGCTAATAGATTCTTTAAACTATAAATTTCTAGGTACGACCAGCTATAGTTCCTCAGCTGTACGAGACAATGGTCTACCCGCTGTGAGACCGACTGCTCAGCTCTGCAACCAGGTTGAGAAAGCTACAAGAAGCGACAAAAGACTGCAGATCTGATTGTACTCTGCTTGGATTTTTACGTACAATTCTTTTAATGCCAGAATAACTATATGCTTCATACATGTAGTTGCTGCTTTAAATTAGTTTATCTGCTTTAAAATAGTAAAGTTTTTAGCTCGCATATAGTAGACTTCGACTAAAAGCGCGTTATTAAAAGTTTTGTTAATTCGAAAATATATAGTTACAATGATTATAAAATTAGACTTTGACTTACAGCCGAAAACTTGCCCTGTCCTCGGGTCCATCTCCTGGCTCCTGCTGAAAGGTCCCTGCTTGCGTGTCTCTGGCTCTCATCCTGACAGTGGATTGGTGTCCTGGGAAGGATGTTCGTCCCGAACCGGGGACAACCGGCTGAGTCCGGAGTCCTCTTGCCCTGGGTGCCTCTTCTCCCGACCCCTTGGCCTGGCCCCCAATAATGAGCTGGATAGGCGATGCCCTTGGGCTGGTAGCAATAGAGGTGGACGGTCTTCCCGCCTGGAGTCTACCCCTCGGATACAAGCCTTCCAGACTCACTCCAAAATAGAGCTGGGTAGTGAAAAGCCTTGAGGCTCGAGACCTTCAGGGCTCCCGAACCCCCTGTATAGGATCGCTCTTGGTAATTAGCTGCCCAGACTCGCTCCAATAGTTTAAGCCATTTCCGTAGGTTTAGGAGTAACTCCTCACTCGGACCGCTTTCTTAGTAGCATTTCGCTCTCCAATTTTTCTGCGCACTCCGAGGACTCGCATAGCTGGGGGGTGGCCTGGGTGGACTCGGTCCTAGCACCGTCCCTGATTCCACTGTTTGGGTTGGCGGTGTCTTGTACCGTAGGCTTGGGTCAACTCGCCCTTTCCCTAGCTTTAAGCTGGGTCCAATCCCAATGTATCCAAGGGGTATCTCGGGCCCTGGACAGTTAATGCCTTGGCCCCTGGTAGTGCCCCTCAGCGGCAGAGCCCACCCCGGGCTGATCCGCGGGTAGCAGAGCTTCCCACCCTCGTTTAACAACAACAACAGCCGAAAACTATAGGCAGACCTGCGTCTTTCAGAATTGTCCCTGCCAAGGATTAAAAGTTATGCTTGTCCAGCAGCTAGATACATGTTATACATGCCCTATGCTGGCTAGTGTGCAGATGTTAGTGGTTGCCGATCTCTACTATAAAATCGACAGGCTGCAGCACACCAGGCTCCTCATCAAGTTTCTCTGCTTGCTTTATGGAAAGTGTCACTGCCCGGAAAAAGATTTTTTGTAACTTTTGTAACTTCTATGGCAAAATTCACCACCAATGCATACTTTATCTTAGACAGAACTGACTGATTGAGAGCTTGGAAGAGATCAAAATAATTGTTAGTAAAATTATAAGCACTCAATAAAAGAATGAGCGGCTACCAAAGCAGCACATCCAACTACAGAGTGAGGAAGCCGCAACATCGGGTTCCAAACGGCGACGAGAGCAGCATCGCGTCCGATAGCCGTCGCAGCAGCTGCAACGCTGACGGCTCGGATGACGATGGCTCGGTCATCACCGGAGCCTTGAACGAACTTCGAGTGCAGTGTCCCAACTGCGCCCATCGCTTCCCGCTCAGCGAGGGCTTTTGATGGCCGACCCGGCTGATGACGAGACGGCCGCTGCTGCAGCCGATACCAGTCCCGCTGCGGCTGGCACAGCTGCCAATGCAATGATGGAACCAACAACTGGTTTCGGCGGGCCGAGCGGCAGTGTAGAAAGCTTAGCTAACGACTTCGCTACCTGTGAGTAATTGTGACTTTTTTAGTAGCGCTCGTAATGGTAAGCCGTTGGAAAATTCCATTTGATCTCCATGTACAGACGTCTTCCACTCCATTTTTATTTTAGTAAAGTCCAAAGAAAGATACTGATTAGCGAGGCCTTTTTGTGAGGACGTTTGCGGGGGTTGATGGCCGGTTGGGCACCGCTCCTTGCCCTGCTCTGTACACTTTATGCGCTCTGTACTGCTTCCTCTATCTCGTCCGTTCGCGCTCCTCCCTCCGTGTCTCTGACCCGTGCCACCCACCTCCTCCGATCCGGTTGGAGGCTTGTTGTTCTGTCCCAGTAGTTGTTACATGTACCCAACCTGAATTTTACAGCCGGCAATGAAACACTGCTGCGCGTGGCCCCGGAATCGGGACAGTGCGACCCAAGTTACCCGGTCACAAACTTCGGTATCACCTGCGATGCAGCAGGAGAAACCCAACCATCCAACGATGATACAAAAACGTCGCAGCCGGTCAGTCGCTGCTTTCAAATACTCAACTGGACTGTTGAACAGCTGGAGAAAGTGATCTGCGACCCGAACGACCGGCGTATTCGCAAAATTTCCAGCATAACTCAGTGCGACATCGAGGTCCGTTCGGAGATGGCCCAATCTAGATTTGGAGCGCCGAAAAACTTCTGCATCCTGCGGGCCAACCAGCCGGTCAGCATTGAGCAGTGCCAGAATCTGCTGAAGCGCCAGTTGTCGTGGGTAATGAAGCCGCGAGCTCAGGACAGTGAAATAACGCGCTAGCCACGGCAAGAATTTTTAGCTTCGATACAGACATTGAGTTTATAGCATAGTGACGTGTCCAACAAAGTGAAAATGCATGCATTGAAGTTTGGGTAGGCAGAGTAAAAAGTTGGAAAGAACTCTTAACACGCAATGCTGCTTTTACGTACGATTTAGTGAATTTTATAATGCTCCATGGATTTTTATTAGGTGGTAGGTATGGCTTTTTATTTTAGAGGCGCTTAGCTATAGCCAAATATAGAATCTAGAGTAGTTTTAGGAGCTAATAGTTAGTTCTATCCACGCTATAATATTTTTTCACCAGACTGCAATGTTAATTTTTAATACATTTACGTTGCCAACGTTACATTTTACCGCAACGAAACCGTCTTTCAAAGTTCCTTAGCATTTTAAAATTAAATTTTAGAACTTAAAATGCTTCTGTAGATTTTTAGTTTAGCAAAAAATTAGCTTAGTTACGGGTAAAGCTTCTTTAAAGGCACGAGCAAAAAAACGTGCATTGCATCTTTCAGTTGGCATTTAATAAACATTTCATTTTGAAGAACGCAGAGAAATTTTTTCCCTGACCCTGACACAAGCCTTCATCGACATCGTCCCACAATCAGCGGTGAGCATGTACACACTGCGCCTTGGGAGGGGGGGGGGTTGGCCCTCGTGTACAAACCATATAGGGACGTACATACAATACCGTTGAAGCACATCGGGCAGAGCAGCTTAAATGGAAGATTTCGGGCGTCAATTTCGACCCCAAGCTTTCTTCTCGAGACTGGCGGAGAAAGTGCGGAAGAGAACTAGTATTGGCGCTGTCTGGCCGGTTAAACTTGGGACTGATTTAAAAAATTGCTGCTGACTAATTACAAGGCGTTCGACGGAAGCCTTCTATAGACACGCCTATGCCTGGGGCCCCATCATCTTCCAGACCTCCTGGACTCAGCTGCAGTGTCCAGAACGCGGCCATCCGTTGCATCAACGACTGCACTGCTTTAACGCCTGAAGCGGACCTCCACTGTAAGGTCCGGCTGCTCCCCGTCCGCCAGCACTACAAGCTATCGCCTCCTGTTGCTCCGGTTCAAGCTCGTGACCCGGTGTCCTGAGCATCCGTGTCACCACCTGTCAGCTCTGCCGCCGCCACACAGGCTCATGAAGACCGCCATTTTCACCGCGGAACATTTAAACGCGGACTGGTCCAGGACACGCTTAATAGGCTGCCTCAATCGCATCATTGGAGACCGGCCGGAGATCCATTGCTACGAGACAGCTCCCCCGCCGCATACGGTGCATCCTGGCAGAGCTGCGCTCAAGCTTTTGCTCGCTGTTCCGCGACTTTCAAGCAAGAATCAACGTTTTCACGGCGTTTTCACGCTTTTCTCGGCGCTGTCCGTTACGGACAGCGTAGACTGTGGCCTGGAACCCCCAAAACGTCACCTATCTGTTCAGCTGCTCCGCCAATCAGAGGGAGCTGTGTCTTCTGGGTCTCTGGACCAACTTGAAGTGGCTGCGTTCCTGGAACGTCATCTATTGAGTCAGACTAGGCGCCTTGGGAAAAACTCAGCGGGTAATTCGCTCGGGGGAAAATTGCAAGTAAAAAATGCGGGCAAAGCTCGGCGGGAAATTCTCGTGCTCCCGGTCCTTCTATATTCAATTTACAAAATGGAAGAGTTCTAAGCAAAAGCAGGCTCACATCCAAGAAATTAAAACACTTATGCTTCCCAAACTCGATTAAATAAGAAATAAACGATAATACTCGCACAATCTTTTTAAATTATGAAAGAGTAACGATACTGTTTATTTACGTGTATATGTTTAAAAAACAAAACAAAACAAAGAAAACCATCAAATGCCACAAAAAACCAACAAAAGCTTAGTGATTGAGATAAATTCCACAAAATGCAACTATGAAAAAAACAAAAAGATGGAAAACTATATGGCTGGATAAAAACACAACAGATAACGAAATGCTGAGAAAAAAAATAAAGCAAAGAGTGGAAGAAGTAAAAAAAGAACTACTTATCTAGCAATTAAACTTTATAAATTTGACCACTCGGTTGCTAATTTATCTTGCGGAAACTTTAAATATCAGTGCTAACTGTTACCACAACAACGTGCTGTACCAGGCAAGAATCCTCGTCAGTCCTGTTGGAACAGCTTCCACCAGTCTGTTTCGCATTTTCGACGACATAGAGCGTGCTGGCCAGTCTCGTTTTGAGAACATACCCGAACAGAATAGCACTGGAACCAGGTCTGGCTGAGGCAAATCTGTCCAACGCATCTGACAGTCTGCGGCTGCGCCTGCTTTTGAAGAAGCAGCTGCCTGGCCTGGTTGACAAACAAATCAGATTGCAGATGAGAAGCTTTCTCTGATCTACTGCTCTTTGATACTAAAAAAATAAACTGGTCAGAGAATGACGTCATATTATATGTAACTTATACCCATTAATAGATATGAAAACTACCGAGTACAATCTGTGTATGCCAGGTGTGGGCAAACTCCGGCCCGCGATGCCTCTTTATCCGGCCACCGGGTCCTTTGAAACTTCACAAAAGCAATCCACGGCCCGCTCAGGGGTTGTCTTTTCTCATCTCTCTTCTTTCCACTCCTCTTCTCTGTCTTCTTCTCTCCTCTATTCCCCCTTACTCTGTCATATATACAAATATATACAAAAGTTGTATACGAAATAGCCATATGCAATGACTCAGAGATATTACTAGTGAATAGACAGTAGTCAAATACATGGCATCTAATCAACATTCTCACTTGATTGTTGTCTTCCGTCTCGTCCATCTCAAAGTAGACGCAGCGCAACGGTTCGCCTCCGCCAATCGAATCGCGAAGGAAGAAATCCCACTCGCCTACGCTGGTTTTGTTGTTATTATTATTATCGGCCACTGGTAAGCTGCTGTCAGAGATGATGTTCCGCCATCGCAGCGGCTTAGCCGGTCCGGTCAGGCAGCCGACCAGCTCAAACAGGGCCGGCTGATCGGCAGGCAGGCGGTTGGCCACCCCCATGGCTTGGCTGGGCCGTAGTGCCAGCATTACCTTAGGAATGTTGCAATAATAAATGTGCATCAAATTTTAAATCAGATTTTTTTCTATGTCAATCGTCAACGATTCAAAGGTAGAATTTGAAGCAATTTAAATCAGCAATGTAAGTATGCGATTTAAGGGCTGGAGTGCAACCTCACCCCGGTGGGCTGTTCTTGGTTAGGTGGAGCATGGCTCTTTAAAAAACGTCTTCAAATAAATACTTCTGCCTTTTTTATTTTTCTTTTCGTACGGGCGTTCAAAAATTTATTTATTATTATTTATTTTAAATAAATCGCTTACTGTCACGGCCATGTTTCGTCTGCTTTTACTGTCGCCACTGCGTACATCTTTGTCTTCATTTTATGTAGATAAAATTTCAGTAAAACAGGGTTTATATTGCTGCATTCGAACTAGAAGCAAACTAACTCGATTTACATGAACTGTTTTAATTACCATTCCAGTCGTGTTGAAGCCTAACGATTAGCCTCTGCGGAGTTACGGAGTAAAGATGAGTTATGATGACGGTCGCAATGCAAGACTCCATTTGGCTCCAACAATCATTATTTATTCGATCTGGCAACCTCGTGATGTCACGAGAAAAGATTGTCACCGAGGCACAGAGGGAATATTCAATGTTGCCGCAGCAGCTCGTGGTCACGACCAACGACCTGGCCGCAAACGAATGCTTCGTACAGAACCCCCACCTAGTCCTCGAGTCCATGACTCGGGCCACCAGTGGGTGCACCTAGTGCCTTTTTTATCGCTCTCAGTACTCACTCTGATCAGCCCCTGTGGTGCGTCTCCGCCTCGTCCTTGCTGGCGAAGTGAAATCCAACCCCCCCCCCCTATCTGCTTTACCCCTGTGGCCGTCTGCCACTACTAACACTCATGCAGCAGCTTACTCCAATCCCAGTCCACTGATACCTGGCGTTGTCAAGACCACCTGCCGCCCGCTACGTGAGTTCACTGCAACAGAACCGCATTCCAGCGATCTGAAAGTCGTCTGCCAGCTGCTACCCGGCCAATACGATCGATCTAGACGTTGCGATCACTGGCGTCGGCCGGGTGGAAGCTGCCGACTTCCTCTGTCGCGGTGACCCCATTGCAGAGAGCCTGCTCACAAGAAATGCACAGGCTTCCCCCGTGTTCGCCTAGGGAAGCGGACACCAGCGACTGGC
>NIVC01000481.1:300000-478574 GCA_002269645.1 Macrostomum lignano | reverse complement strand
GAGCGAGCGCCGAGCACTCACCATGGGCAGCAGCTGCAGGTCCGGCAGGCTCGGCAGCAGCTCCTCCTCGCACTGCACGTCCGTCTCTTTCGCGTGGAGCACACCAAGCTGCACCGTCTAGACAGCTGCAGCGCCTGCCAGGCGGTCGGCGATTTTGCACTGCTGCCGCCGCCGCACAGCTGACGGACGGCGCGACAGCGGTCAACAAGCCACCACCAACGCAGGCGCCGCCGCTGCAAAAAGCGTCGATGCGAGACAGCCAGGCGCGGCAGACGAGACGACAGCGCGGCCAGGCTGCGCAGGTCCAGGCAGCGCAGGATGCCGCTGAGTGCCCGGTCTGGCAGGCTCAGGCTCAGCGGGTTGGAGACTTTTGGCTTGGCGGCTGCCATATGGTGCGCTGGAAAGTTTTTTTGATTTTATTGTACAGTAGTCAGCAGACAGACAGACGGAAAGACAAACACTAAGACAGAAAGACACACTCATGAATCGAATTAAGAGTAGAGTGGAATGACGCTTTATCTACTACTGATATTAGTAGTCTATATTCAAATGATTTGTAGACAACTAAGTTAGAATAGAAGAATCCTACATGACACTGAGGAAGCCATCACTTTATAAAATGGCCGCAGGTACATATATTGTAACTTCTGTTTAAGTGTTTGCTATAAGAATTTTTATGATTTTTTAAGGAATTTTTATGAACCCACTTAAACCTCTATGGCCTAGCAACTAATGATCTAAGAGTGGCTAGCAACTGAGGATCTAGGGCGTAGCCAGCAACTGAGGATCTAAGAGGCTGGCTAGCAACTGAGGATCTGGGAGACTGGCCAGCATTAAGGATCTAGGAGGGTAGCCTAGCAACTGAAGATCTAGGAGGCTGGCCCAACAACTGAGGATCTAGGAGGCTGGCTTAGCAACTGAGGAATATGGGAGGATGGCCTAGCAACTGAGGATCTGGGTCTGGGAGGGTGGCCCAGCAACTAAGGATCTGGGAGGGTGCCTCCTGAGGGTGGCCTAGCAACCAAGGATCTAGTAGGATGGGGGGCCTAGCAATTTAGGATCTAGGAAGATGCAGTTAGGGTGGCCTAGCAACTCAGGATCTAGGAAGGTGGGTTAGGATGGCCTAGCAACTCAGGATCTAGGAAAGTAGGGAGGCCTAGCCTAGCAATTTAGGATCTAGGAAAGTGGGATGGCCTAGCAACCCAGGATCTAGAGTTGTAGACAGCCTAGCAACTAAGATGGCTTAGCAACTGAGGATCTGAAGGTGGCTTAGCAACTAAGCATCTAGGAAGGTGAGGCAACCTAGCAACTAAGGATCTGAGAATATATATTACTTTCCTTTTAGATAAATTTTTTTTTATATTTTTATTATTTTTTAATTTCCTTACTTAGGCTCAGGTAGGACTAGGCCTAGGTATACTTGGTATGATCTATAAATAATGCAGACACAATTCTACATTATTATAATTAAGGCCTATATTATAAGTGAAGATGAAAATGGGTATTATTATAGGAAATAAGCTTATAGGCTAATAGACCTAGGCCTAATTGACACTTAGAAAAACAAGACACAAATAGATAATAATAGGCATAGTACAATTATATCAACCCAATTAAAATACCAAAATGAGTAAAGCCTAGTATAGGCTATAGCTTAAGTAGACCTAGAATAAAGAAAAAATATGAGAATAGTATAGTACATGTACAAAGAAAGTTTGATCATTGAATAGATAACAACAAGACTCTAGGATGCACAGCTGAAAGAAATTGGCTGTGCAACACCAAAGTTCTAAGTGTCCCTTGGCTGAGGTCTTAGCATTGAGGCGTCTAACTGTGCCAAAGTGCCAACCGTCGACGCCCATTGTTAGACAGTTTAAAAATTACTTTTATTGCACGCTGATTTTTAGCTTTTCCGGCCGAGCTGAGCATTGATTTGGAAGGATTTTGACAGCTGCTTATAGCAGCTTATAGCTGCTTACAGCTGCTTTATCGTTGTTTAAAGGTTGGATATCGATAACGACAAGAAAGTTGTTTCATAGAAAGGCGCTGCAATTCAAAATCCATCCATTTTTCCTAGACTCGTAGCGATTTTGCAATTTTAAAAATGTTTAGGCCTAACCCTTTCGGCTTTGGCCTTTGGTTTTTAGCTTTTTGGTCTTTCAGTTAAGTCGAGACGAGAGTCAAGAGAGGTAGTTCAATAATATAATTTATTGCTAGTTCCTAAAATATAATTTTATTTGTCAATACTATTAAATATAACAAACATGTGCTCTTATTCTTAAATAACCACCATAGGCCTATCTATCTATAGTGCTAAGTGCTTAGGTCCTTAGGCTTAGGACCCTAGGGCTCTATATTAGGCCCTATTTTTATGTATAAAAACCTTGATGTCAGTATCATTTATAACTTTTTGTAGTCATAAATTACTCATCTAAAATAGCTAATATAAGACCTAGCATTTGAATTTCTAATAGTAATATACATTACTATTGCAGTATATCTTCTGAAGTATGGCCTAGGCCTAAGTCTAACTAGGCCTAAGATATGTTAATAATTTATTTGAAGTTTTATTTTTAGGTTTAAAATAGGGCCTATGGCTATGATACATTTTGTTATAGAATAAAATTTTATAATTTATTTATTATTTTATATACAGTCTTATGAAAAATCATCAATATCCAATATACTACAAAATAATATTTATTGAATAAAACTAAATGTCCTTATGTTATATAAGCCTAATGTTTTTTAATTAGGCCTACAATATTGCATGTTTAGTTTTATTAAGTGTAGTGTAAAACATTTTTAATTAAAAATGAATAAACTTTTATAACCATGTCTAATAGTAGATCTAAAGGGTAGCCAAGGGAGCCATGGCCATTTTTCTTAGGCATGGCCAAAAAGATTTGGGCCATATGTTTTTGACTTATAGATATACATGGTCCATTTTTCAATATTGGCCATTGGGTTATAATGCTTAATATAGCTTGGCCTTCCTTTAAAGGATTTTTTTGGAGTACGAGATTTGCTAGCAGGAAATCTGCTAGCCAAAGTTTGCTAGCAAGAAATTTGCTTGCCGAAATCTGCTAGCCAAAGTTTGCTAGCAAAATCTGCTAGCCAAAATTTGCTAGCCGAAGCTTGCTAGCAGGAATTTTGCTAGCGAGGATTTTGCTAGCCAAAATCTGCTAGCAGGAATCCAACCAAAACCGGCAAGCAGCAATTTGGCTGGCCCAAACTCAGGAAGTTGTAATTAGCTAGAGACAATTTGCTTGTCCAGTTTTGCAAGAATTTCAATAAATCCTCTATAGCGTCATTCCACTTTTACCTTTACAGCTTTACCAATCCTCTTCAAATTGGACACAATCCAATTTCAACTATTTTGACAATCGTGTAGAAATTTTTGAGTCTCGAAGTTAATTCCTAACAACACAGTTTTTTTTTTAAGTTGTCTGCTTTTCGTCAGCAAGACAGCCACCCCAACCTCCGCCTCTCTCCTTCTTGACCACTGGAGAGATGTGTGAAGGGGGTTTTAAATTAACTAACTTTCAGCTGCCATAAGTTTGCTCCACGTACAGCGATTGACTTTAAACTTGATAAAATTCTTCATTGACTCATTCTCTGTCTAAATATAAAGTCTCAACTTTGTACCCCAGTTAGAACATAAACTGTAGGCATGTGAAGTTTGTCAGCTTTTTCTGTTGTTTGTGCTACTCACTCACTCATTACCCTAGACCAACGATCAGGTGATAGGGCTCAATGTACATAGCAAATATACAGTGTTCTGGAAAAACTTTTTATAGCCTTCTCTACTAACATTTAGCCATGACAGTTCAATAAGGAATTCAACTACTGTCCTAACTACAAGCTATCTGATTGCGACTTGAGAGTATTCTGTCCCCCACAATGACAAACTGACTTTCCAAACACTTGAACTGATGCTGATGCTTTTAGTTATAAAATATTTGGGATTTTTACCCACTTCTGTGGATTTTTTTAGGTAAAACAATACATTGCCATTGCCAGAAAACAAGCAATCTTTTGACGCCGGTTGCAAGAAGTTTGGTCAGCAAATTCCTGCTAGCAGATTTTGGCTAGCTAAATCCTTGCTAGCAAAATTCCTGCTAGCAACTTTTGGCCAGCAAAATTCCTGCTAGCAAATTTCGGCTAGCAGATTTCAGCTAGCAGATTTTGGCAAGCAAATTTCTTGCTAGCAAATTTCATAGACCCATTTTTTATATCATTCTATCCCTAAATACAATAAAATGTATAATATTAATCAGTTAAGCTAGTTAGTTATAAGAGAATATAAGGACAGTAGGGCCTAGACAAAATATTACTGTGGTTTACGATGTGCCCTATTGAAAATTTGTGACTATATAACATGAGATCTAAAATTATAGCTCTGTATGATGCAACAGATCATGTTAACTTTTGTACTGAATATAGATATAGTACTAATTAGATAACAAGGAATTTAGCCTTAATAAGACACTCATGGTTACTCTTGCTATTTATCCTAAAACTACACTAAAACTAAAACACTAAAACTAAGAGCCTTAGTGCACCATAGAAAAGTATTACCTTACTGATAGACCCCATATAGCAGGAAAGACGATGGAGAAGATTGAGCAGTTCAACTTTGAGTTGCTGTCTCATCTGCCATACTTGCCAGATATGGTGCCTGCCAATTTTGCAATATTACCCCAAATGAAAAGACTTCTTTGTGGCCGGGTTTTTAAAAACTGAAGTGAACTTGAAAGCCTCATTTGCCATGTCATCCTCTATGAAATGCCTTGCTCTACATTTGCCAAGGCCATCAATGCCATGTGATCCAGGTGGCAGAAATGTATGCATTTGGATGGCAACTACAATTGAAAAGCCACAGGCTGAGTTGGATGAGTAAATATACATTTGAACTTTTCCTACTGCTGACTAACTTGAGATTTAATCAATGTTGCTGTTTAAATTATCCCATATTTCTTTTCTTCACTGTTTTATGAATATCATTGTTTTTTTTCAAAAGGCTCTTAAGGATGTGTGACCCTAGTACCAACCTTTGCAAACATTTTTATGTGTAGCAAAGAGATGGTTAGACATATTGACGTGATTCAAATAGCTATATTTTAATGAGAAATTCATCTTTCATTTAACACCAAGGATGTGAAGATATGCTCAATAATTGTCGAGTAATGATAGAAATTTTAGGAACTTTTGGGACACACCTCATATTAGCATATAGGTCTTGACATTATATAATAGGACAGTCTTAATCACTAGAATAGTGTCATCCACTGGCAGTCAAGCAAGGCCTTAGACTAGGACAGCCCTTACAAATTAAAAGGCAGCCTAGACAAGTCTATAGCAATATTGTAAATCCTTATAACTATTAGACACTAGACCACTAAGATAGAAAAATTGGGCCATATAAATCATATTGAGATAGATTATATCACCTAGAGGCCAGTACTTCCTAGAAAAATTTTATGCTTTGTATGATAAACTTAGGCATCTTTATTATATTATCTATATATTGTCTCATAATTATTACATCATCTGTAAGTTGAAATGATAAGCTTAGAAATCAATTAAGAAAAAATCTATAATAAACCAGCTTGCTATGTCAGATTTTTTGTATATTTATTAGCCTTTAAAATCTTTTTAAGTCTTGAATGTCTATAGCAGAATATAGTTCCCTTTTTTGAGTAAATTTAGGATAAAAATTAACTTATATGGTAATTTATGTCATACACAAATGTAACTATTTAAACATAAAAAATTGATAACTATTTTAGTGCAAGACTCTTTAAATCGATCATTAATTTTTATTATTTATGACAGCATATTTACAAAGCAGGGTGACGCTGTCTTTATTAAAGCATTAACCAGCTACCAGGCAGCCACCATTGGGTGCTTTATGGGCAGCGGGCACGCCTCTGCTAGTGGCGATGCTTCCGCAGCTGCTGGTGCGGCAGCCACTACATCTGCAGGTTCTGCCGATTGCAATGGAGAAGGTTTGAGGAGTTTGCTATTCAGCAGTCTGTGTGGAATCAGAATACAATACTGCTATGGCTTGTATTACCCATGTCTCCCTCTCCCTATCTCCCTCATATCTCCCTCTCCCTGTCTCCCTCTCCCTGTCTCCCTCTTTCCTCTCCCTCTCTCATATCTCCCTCTCCCTCTCCCTGTCTCCCTCTCCCTGTCTCCCTCTCCCTGTCTCCCTCTCACTGTCTCCCTGTCCCTGTCTCCCTCTCCCCTATTTCCTTCTCCCTGTCTCCCTCTCCCCTATCTCCCTATCTCCCTCTCCCCTGGGTCACTTCCCCTGTCTCCCTCACCCTTGCCTCTGTCTTCCCTGTCTCCCTTTCCCCTGTCTCACTCTCCGTGTCTCCCTCTCCTGTCTACCTCTTTCATTACCTCTCCCCTGTCTTCCTTTCCCCTGTCTTCCTCACCCCTATCTCCCTCTGCCCTGTCCTCTTCTTTCTCGTTCTCCCCTGTCATCCTCTCTCCTATCTTCCTCTCTCCTGTCTACCTCTCGCCCCCTCTCCCCTGTCTTTCTCTTCCCTGTCTCCCTCTCGCCTGTCTCCCCCTCACCGTTGTCTTCTACCCGTTAGGCCTCTCATGTCTTGTACTTTCCTATTTCTCTTCCCTTTATTCTCGAGTCTCTTCGTAGCTAGTAAAAGTTTAGTCTTATGCGTAATCCTATCAAACACGTCTATTTACAGTACCTTACTTAATTACACTAATTGATTTTCAGTGAACTTCAACCATTTCAACATACTCCGAGCTATTGGCCGCGGCGCCTTCGGCAAGGTTTGCATCGTGCAGAAGAAGGACACGGAGAAAATGTACGCTATGAAGTACATGAGCAAGCAGATCTGTATTGAAAAAGGCGCAGTTAAAAATGTCATTAAAGAGATACAGATACTGGCGGATTTGGATTTTCCTTTCTTAGTCAATATGTGGTACACCTTCCAAGATCAGGAGGACATGTTTGTGGTTGTTGACTTACTGCTTGGCGGCGATCTACGCTATCACATTCAGCATAATGTGCGATTCTCGGAGGCCTCTCTGAGACTTTATCTAGCTCAGATGGGTCTGGCTTTGGATTATCTCTATACTAAACACATTCTGCATCGGTGAGTTCGTTTTGGAATTCTGCTCAAACAGCTATCAATCCGCCCCCCGCCCCACTCTACTCAAACAGCCATCAATCCGCCTCCAATCTACCCAAGCAGCTATCAATCCGCCCCCGCCCCACTCTACTCAAACAGCCATCAATCCGCCCCCCAATCTACTCAAACAGCCATCAATCCGCCCCCTCCCAATCTACTCAAACAGCCATCAATCCGCCCCCCGCCCCAATCTACTCAAACAGCCATCAATCCGCCCCAATCTACTCAAACAGCCATCAATCCGCCCCCCCAATCTACTCAAACAGCCATCAATCCGCCCCCGCCCCAATCTACTCAAACAGCCATCAATCCGCCCCCAATCTACTCAAACAGCCATCAATCCGCCCCCCATCTACTCAAACAGCCATCAATCCGCCCCCCGCCCCAATCTACTCTAACAGCCATCAATCCGCCTCCAATCTACCCAAGCAGCTATCAATCCGCCCCCCATCTACTCAAACAGCCATCAATCCGCCCCCGCCCCAATCTACTCAAACAGCCATCAATCCGCCCCCCGCCCCAATCTACTCAAACAGCCATCAATCCGCCCCCGCCCCAATCTACTCTAACAGCCATCAATCCGCCTCCAATCTACCCAAGCAGCTATCAATCCGCCCCCATCTACTCAAACAGCTATCAATCCGCCCCCCCCGCCCCAATCTACTCTAACAGCCATCAATCCGCCCCCAATCTACTCAAACAGCCATCAATCCGCCCCCCCAATCTACTCAAACA
Source organism: Macrostomum lignano (assembly GCA_002269645.1). Taxonomy (NCBI): domain Eukaryota; kingdom Metazoa; phylum Platyhelminthes; family Macrostomidae; genus Macrostomum; species Macrostomum lignano. The sequence goes on along the minus strand of NIVC01000481.1, from coordinate 470,670 downwards.
GCCATCAATCCGCCCCCCGCCCCAATCTACTCAAACAGCCATCAATCCGCCCCCAATCTACTCAAACAGCCATCAATCCGCCCCCCATCTACTCAAACAGCCATCAATCCGCCCCCCGCCCCAATCTACTCTAACAGCCATCAATCCGCCTCCAATCTACCCAAGCAGCTATCAATCCGCCCCCATCTACTCAAACAGCCATCAATCCGCCCCCGCCCCAATCTACTCAAACAGCCATCAATCCGCCCCCCGCCCCAATCTACTCAAACAGCCATCAATCCGCCCCCGCCCCAATCTACTCTAACAGCCATCAATCCGCCTCCAATCTACCCAAGCAGCTATCAATCCGCCCCCATCTACTCAAACAGCTATCAATCCGCCCCCCCGCCCCAATCTACTCTAACAGCCATCAATCCGCCTCCAATCTACCCAAGCAGCTATCAATCCGCCCCCATCTACTCAAACAGCTATCAATCCGCCCCCCCGCCCCAATCTACTCTAACAGTCATCAATCCGCCCCCCGCCCCAATCTACTCAAACAGCCATCAATCCGCCCCCCAATCTACTCAAACAGCCATCAATCCGCCCCCCAATCTACTCAAACAGCTATCAATCCGCCCCAATCTACTCAAACAGCCATCAATCCGCCCCCCGCCCCAATCTACTCTAACAGCCATCAATCCGCCTCCAATCTACCCAAGCAGCTATCAATCCGCCCCCATCTACTCAAACAGCTATCAATCCGCCCCCCCCGCCCCAATCTACTCTAACAGCCATCAATCCGCCTCCAATCTACCCAAGCAGCTATCAATCCGCCCCCATCTACTCAAACAGCCATCAATCCGCCCCGCCCCAATCTACTCTAACAGCCATCAATCCGCCCCCCAATCTACTCAAACAGCCATCAATCCGCCCCCCAATCTACTCAAACAGCTATCAATCCGCCCCAATCTACTCAAACAGCAATCAATCCGCCCCAATCTACTCAAACAGCCATCAATCCGCCCCCTGCCCCAATCGACTCAAACAGCCATCAATCCGCCCCCTGCCCCAATCTACTCAAACAGCCATCAATCCGCCCCCTGCCCAATCGACTCAAACAGCCATCAATCCGCCCCCCAATCTACTCAAACAGCCATCAATCCGCCCCCAATCTACTCAAACAGCCTTTAATCCGCCACATCTGTACTTAAACAGTTATCAATCTGCCCCCCCCCCCAATATGTACTTAAATTTTACTAATTCACCCTTCAATCTGTACTTAAACAACCACTAATCGCATCCTAATCTTTATTTAAACAGCCAATAATCCGCCCCCTCCATTCTGTAGCCAAATTTCACTAACCCACCCCCAATCGGTACTCAAATACCACTAATATACGCCTGTCTGTACTCAAACAACCACCAATCCACCTCCTCTTATCTGTACTCAAATCAAAATGTCACTAATCCGCCCAACCTGTACTCAAATGTCACTAATCCGCCCCTTTTCCACCAGAAGTCCGCCCCCATCTGTACTTGGAGAATTGGCTTCGATCCATCCCCTATCCGCCCTCCATGCAGTCTTAACGTGCTTCAACCTGCGCTCTTGTCGGTGCCCCTTAATCTGCATCCCCCCCCCCCTAATCTGCCCTTCCATTAGTTCCGCTTCCTAGGGGCTATTAGAATGTAGAATCACTATATTGTGTTACAGAGGCGCTTGTAATTTAGTTGCAAGCAAGCAAGAAAGAAAAGTTGCTTCAAATTTCCTATTTGCTCATCTTTCTCTCACTGCCTTTGATTTCTGCTCCGCCCATGAGAATATCTCGCTCTTGGCAGGTGCAACCAGCCACCTGTCAATCTAACTTTGCTCAACTTTTCTCTTGTTATTCTCACTTTTGCCGTCACCTTTATTATATATTGCTGAAACATGTGACACGCGTTGTTATAATTGAAGGTTTATATTGTCATGCACTCATTTAATTATCAGTTCCCCAAGGGGAGAATGGGCCTCTCTGCTCGATTGTGTAGTCAGTCGATCGATAGGTTTTGTCATTATGCTTGCATATTGGATAGATTTTAGTTAGGCAAGTTCTGTTTGCCTAGCGATTTTTGTTAGGACTGTTGTTGGCCTGTAAAGTTGGCATTGCTAACGCTTGCTTCCTTCCTTCCTAATCGATCCCATAGAGACTGCCCGTCGCTCTGTTTCTTGTCTATTATTTCTCTTGTTTCACCCTTTTTTTACTCTTCTAACATCTCATTCTCCCTCTCACCCTGTCTCTCCTGTCTCCCACTCATCCTTGTCTCCCTCTCCCCCTGTCTCTCCTGTCTGCCTCTCACCCTTGTCTCTCAAGCATCATTGTCTCCCTCTCATCCTTGTCTCCCCTGTCTCTTTCTCATCCTTGTCTCCCCTGTCTCTTTCTCATCCTTGTCTCCCTCTCACCCCCTCTCATCCTAGTCTCCCTCTCACCCTTGTCTCCATCTCCCCCTGTCTCTCATGTCTGCCTCTCACCCTTGTCTCTCAAGCATCCTTGTCTCCCTCTCACCCTTGTCTCCCTCTCCCCCTGTCTCTCCTGTCTGCCTCTCACCCTGTCTCTCCTGTCTCCCACTCATCCTTGTCTCCCTCTCCCCTGTCTCTCCTGTCTGCCTCTCACCCTTGTCTCTCAAGCATCATTGTCTCCCTCTCATCCTTTTCTCCCCTGTCTCTTTCTCATCCTTGTCTCCCTCTCACCCCCTCTCATCCTAGTCTCCCTCTCACCCTTGTCTCCATCTCCCCCTGTCTCTCCTGTCTGCCTCTCACCCTTGTCTCTCAAGCATCCTTGTCTCCCTCTCACCCTTGTCTCCCTCTCACCCTTGTCCCCCTCTCTACCTTGTCTCCCTCTCATCGTTGTCTCCCTCTCATCTTGTCCCCCTTTCTACCTTGTCTCTCTCTAATCCTTGTCTCCCTCTCACCCTTGTCTCCCTCTCACCCTTGTCTCCCTCTCACCCTTTTCCCCCTCTCTACCTTGTCTCCCTCTCATCTTGTCCCCCTTTCTACCTTGTCTCCCTCTCACCCTTGTCTCTCAAGCATCCTTGTCTCCCTCTCACCCTTGTCTCCCTCTCACCCTTGTCCCCCTCTCTACCTTGTCTCCCTCTAATCCTTGTCTCCCTCTCACCCTTGTCTCCCTCTCACCCTTGTCTCCCTCTCACCCTTGTCTCCCTCTCACCCTTGTCTCCCTCTCACCCTTGTCTCCCTCTCACCCTTGTCCCCTCTCTACCTTGTCTCCCTCTCATCTTGTCCCCCTTTCTTCCTTGTCTCCCTCTCATCCTTGTCTCCCTCTCATCCTTGTCTCCCTCTCACCCTTGTCTCCCTCTCACCCTTGTCTCCCTCTCACCCTTGTCTCCCTCTCTCCCTTGTCTCCCTCTCATCATTGACTCCCTATCTACATTGTCTCCCTCTCATCATTGTCTCCCTCTCATCTTTGTCTCCCCTGTCTCTTTCTCATCCTTGTCTCCCTCTCACCCCCTCTCATCCTTGTCTCCCTCTCACCCCCCTCTCATCCTTGTCCCCCTCTCTACCTTGTCTCCCTCTAATCCTTGTCTCCCTCTCATCCTTGTCTCCCTCTCACCCTTGTCTCCCTCTCACCCTTGTCTCCCTCTCACCCTTGTCTCCTTCTCTCCCTTGTCTCCCTCTCATCATTGACTCCCTATCTACATTTTTTCCCTGTCATCATTGTCTCCTTCTCATCCTTGTCTCCCCTGTCTCTTTCTCATCCTTGTCTCCCTCTCACCCCCCTCTCATCCTTGTCTCGCTCTCACCTTTGTCTCCATCTCATCATTTTCTCCCTCTCATCATTGTCTCACTCTCATCATTGTCTCCCTATCTACATTGTCTCCCTCTCATCCTTGTCTCCCTCTCATCCTTGTCTCCGTCTCACCCTTATCCCCCCCTCAGCCTTGTCCCCTCCAAGAAAGTACCAGATGTTCTTTTTTTGCCTTGTATCGTTTGCTTTCTTGGGCAGAGGCGAATTTCACTCTGCCCAGTGTCTCCGAAACGTGAGCATTTTTAATCGGAAGTCAATTTTCATTTATTCTTCTATCCATACTGCTACGAGGTGTGTACTTTGCTTTTAGCTGTCCTCTTTATTGGGGATTTCGCCTCAGTTTTCTTTCTACCTAACTAGCAACTCCTCGTATTCCCAATTTTCTATTTTTGTCATTTTTACTTCCGTCTGGCCTGCAACTGCAGGACCTGATTCATTATCAGCCTCTGTGTTTGCCCTCAGTTTGTACGCCTTGAAACCGTGTAAACAGTCAGTTTTGAAAAAGTAATAGTTTTGAGTCATGACAATAAATCCAAGAATTAGAGAAACTTATTACATTCTATATTCTTTCATTTATCCTTTGTTTTGTCTTCCAGAGACATCAAGCCGGATAACTTGATATTTGATGAAGCTGGCAATGTGTTTCTAACTGACTTCAATGTGGCCGCTGTTCTATTGGATAATAAAATGGCTACGGAAGTGTCCGGGACCAAGCCTTATATGGGTGAGCTGGGATCACCCACATGTACTGTTTGCTATTGGTAGTCTATCAGTCTCTATCTAGTCTCAGTTTAGGGCAATCTAGACTATTGCTGTGGGCCTGATGAAAGAGGAAGAGAGAATAAAGGAGAGAGAAGAGGATAGATGAGATGAGAGATGAGAGAGAGGATACCCGCTGGTTTAAGAGTTGTTGCAGTAAAATAGGAAAGAAGTGACTCTCTAAATTACTCTAAAATAACGAGATGTCACGGTCCAAGTCACTAAAAAGTCGTCAAACAGCCCTCCAAGACTTACTTTAAAGGGTTTTATTGTCTGCGGCACTGGGAGGACTCAATGCTAGATAGTTTAGGGTGTGGGATCTATCTAGTCTCAGACAGTTGAGGGCATCGGATCTATCTATTCTCAGACAGTTGAGGGTATGGGATCTATCTATTCTCAGTTAGTTGAGGTTATGGGATTTATCTATTCTCAGTTAGTTGAGGGTATGGGATCTATCTATTCTCAGACACTTGAGGGCATCGGATCTATCTATTCTCAGACAGTTGAGGGCATCGGATCTATCTATTCTCAGACAGTTGAGGGCATCGGATCTATCTATTCTCAGACAGTTGAGGGTATGGGATCTATCTATTCTCAGTTAGTTGAGGGTATGGGATCTATCTATTCTCAGTTAGTTGAGGGTATGGTATCTATCTATTCTCAGTAAGTTGAGGGTATGGGATCTATCTATTCTCAGTTAGTTGAGGGTATGGGATCTATCTATTCTCAGTTAGTTGAGGTTATGGGATTTATCTATTCTCAGTTAGTTGAGGGTATGGGATCTATCTATTCTCAGTTAGTTGAGGGTGTGGGATCTATCTATTCTCAGTTAGTTGAGGGTATGGGATCTATCTAGTCTCAGATACAGTTGAGGGTATGGGATCTATCTATTCTCAGTTAGTTGAGGGTATGGGATCTATCTATTCTCAGTTAGTTGAGGGTATGGGATCTATCTAGTCTCAGATACAGTTGAGGGTATGGGATCTATCTAGTCTCAGATACAGTTGAGGGTATGGGATCTATCTATTCTTAGTTAGTTGAGGGTATGGGATCTATCTAGTCTCAGATACAGTTGAGGGTATGGGATCTATCTAGTCTCAGATATAGTTGAGGGTATGGGATCTATCTAGTCTCAGATGCAGTTGAGGGTATGGGATCTATCTAGTCTCAGATGCAGTTGAGGGTATGGGATCTATCTATTCTCCGATATTATGGGGTATGGGGATCCAGCCTTATATAGATTAGGCTCATGGCATTTTGCCTCATATTTCTTTTCGTCTATAAGGTTTATAGCCTCAGATGCTCGTCAGTGTAATTGTATGTATCAAGTTATAATTGCACTAATTAATGTGCCATTGCTGACAGAAGTTAATGAAAGCAGAAGAAGCGCTTTGCTACTATTATTGAACATCTTATTGAACAGCAAGCGTATTAGATTTCTCAGAGTTAAACAGTCTTGAAGACAGGCTGCTACTTTTTGAGATAGAAGTTCGGATTGAATTATGCACGAAACCCTTATTAATGCTTGATAATCCTAACTGTCTGGGTGCGCGCACTTCAACTGGAGTGCCAGTCCTTAACGGACCCGATTCGGCTCTAAGATCTGCTACAATTAGTAGATGGATTAATTGTACTTTTAACGGGAGATAAAAGTGATAAAGGGAGCTGAGGGAGCGGAGCTGATCGACTGGTACAAGATAAAGGATAAGTTACAGCAAAGGAAAATGCAGAGTAGCTCTAAGGGCCAAACACTTGCCCAGCCCAGCTGGAATCGTCATCAAGGGCTGTGGGTTCTCTTCCTCTCATTAGTGCTGGCTGACAAAGCTAGACGATCCTTCCGCAGGATTGCAGCTTCTTGAATCTGCCTTTTAATTATTCAATCCCATTGGCTATAATTTCGGGATATCCGTTCCATTTGGTTGAATGACCTACCGTGTGCGATGGTGTGAGATATTCCTCTATCTACTGTATCTATCTATCTATCTATCCATCCATCCATCCATATCTATCTATCTATCTATCTATCTATCTATCCATCTATCTATCTATCTATCTATCTATCTATCTATCTATCTATCTATCTATCTATCTATCTATCTATCTATCTATTTATCTATCTATCTATCTATCTATCTATCTATCTATCTATCTATCTATTTATCTATCTATCTATCTATCTATTTATTTATCTATCTATCTATCTATCTATCTATCTATCTATCTATCTATCTAACCTATCATCCCGCAGCGCCCGAGGTGTTTCAGACCGGACTCAAAGAGATCCCCGGCTACTCATACGCAGCGGACTGGTGGAGTCTGGGCGTCACAATTTTCGAGCTGGCTCGATGTCGGGTGAGAGCGCTGCCCCCCCCCCCCCCCCCAATTAACTGATGATGCACTTTTGCTTTTTTCTTACTCGTAGCTTAGGAATGATGAGCATGGATTTAATGAACTGGCATTTGAGTTCTGTTTACCTGTCTGCGAGTCTGGTTGCTCAGTTGACCTTCTTTGTTTCTAGCTCATTTTATTTTCTTTGTTGCCAGCCTTTTTAATTGTTCTTTGCTTAGTGATGAGTTCTATGCTGCTCATTCCATCTCGCCTCTTCTCATCTTCATACGGGTGTCTTCATTGTCTTATCGCACCCTGATTCTTTCGGTTTTTAACCCTTTCTCTACCAACCTCATCTCATCGCACCTCACTCAAATATTCGACTCTTGCGACTCGATCTGACCTCCACACCAAAATCTCAACCCTCTCTTCCCAGTCTTACCTTATCTCCCTCAATACCTCTATTCTCCTAATCTTACACACCTTTTCTCAATCACACCCCTATCTCCCCAATCTCAACCCCTTTCTCCAATCTCAATCTCTTTTTTTTAATCTTACCCTCCCCCAGATCTTATCCCCTCTTTCCAATCTCACCCTCTCACAAATCTCACCCTCTCTCTCCAATCTCACCCTGTCTCTCCAATCTCATCCTCTCTAGCCAATCTCACCCCTCCCAAATCTCTACCCCCTCTCTCACCAACCTCACCCTCTCTCCCCAATCTCACCCTCCCTCACCAATCTCACACTCTCTTCAATCTCACCCTCTCTCTCCAATCTCACCCTCTCTAGCCAATCTCAACCCCTCCCCAATCTCTACCTCCTCTCTCACCAATCTCACCCTCCCTCACCAATCTCACTCCCTCTCTACCGAACCCAACCCCTCTCTTTCGAATCTCACCCCCTGTGGTCCCAATCTTTGCTCTCCATTACGAATGCCCAGCTAGCGATCAAATATTCAAGCCGATCCCAAGACTCTTCCCAATGAATCCCCGCAGCGGCCATTCGACATTGGGTCCCACCTGAGCCTGGCGGACTGTCTCAGCGCCATCCGATCCGGCAACGTGCATTATCCTTCGGCTGCATCCCCCGAGCTGCGCTCTGTATTGATGAGCCTGCTAGAGCAGGACCCCGGCCTCCGGCTGTCCTCTCTGCAGATGCTCCGCTCTCACAGCTTCATGCGCGGCCTAGACTGGCCAGGCGTGCTAGCCAAAACTGTTAAACCGGTGTTCGCGCCGCCCAAGCATCAGTTGAATTGCGATCCAACCTACGAATTAGAGGAGATGATTATCGAGTCCAAGCCGTTGCATAAGAAAAAGAAACGTCTGGCTAAATTGGCTGATAAGTGCGCGGTGAGCGCTGCCGTTTTGATCGGATTTGAGAAGGGATTAGGGAAGGGATCAGATTAGAGGATGGATTGGAGAAGGGATCGGATTAGAGAAGGGATTAGATTAGAGGATAGATTAGGGAAGGGATCGGATTAGAGAAGAGATTAGGGAAGGGATCAGATTAGAGGATAGATTAGAGAAGGGATCGGATTAGATGATAGATAGGGGAAGGGATCGAATTAGAGAAGAGATTAAGCAAGGGAGCAGATTAGAGATGATGGGATTAAGGGAAATGATAAGATTAGGGGAGGGATTAGGGAAGGGAGCAAGCAGACTAGGGAAGAAATTAGGGAGGGTATCGGATTAGAAGAAGGATTAGGGTGGTATAAGGAAGGTGTCAAATCAGAAAGAGAAAGATTATTGAATGGATAAGTAGAAAAAGAGAATAACAAAGGGATTAGAAGGGGTGCAGATATAATGATAAGATTATTTTAGCTAATAAGCTAGCTAAGATTAAAAAAACCCAGAAAATGGGAAAATGTTTGACTGGGAATTTAAGAAGAATATTAGAAGAGCTTGAACTAATTCATACTCCATTTTTGCTACTGATTTATCGACAGCAAGTCGTGCAGTTTGCATATTTTACAATAAAATAAATAATTTTCCCTGTTTTTCAGGTTGAAGATACGCCGATGTCAAAAGCGCTAAACGAATTGAACACTCGGTTCTTAACGTTTAATCGCGACAGGTAAGAACTTGCTTCTGATTGAAAAATGGTACTAATTTAATTTTACTTCTTTTGAAGTAATTTTCGCTTCATATCGGTGTATTTTCTTCGTTACAGGGTTGCTTCCGCTGCACCAGCCGAGCTGGGCAATGCCAGCGGAGCGATCGGCAGCAACTCGCAGAATTTAAACGCTTCAACGGAGCGTCAGAAGTCGCTATCTTCATCAAAAATTGCTAGCCAAGCTGCTGGGGAATCGAACTCGCGACCGTCCGTTATTGCTGGCAGAAGCGGCGCCAGGTCGTGCTCATCTCCCACACCTGTGCAGATTAAATAAGATGCCAGATTTGACTGCGTCAGTTCAAACAATTTTGTGTTTTAAGTCGGAATTATACTACTGCCAACTTTTATTGCAGTAGAAATTTGCGCTTTTTCGTTTTTTTTCAAATTCTATATATCAAGTTATTTTATAATTTTTATTCAATACCGATTAATAGTATAGTATAAGCGTGTGAAACAATCTAAGAGTTTTTGCACAACAACAGTATTCTTTCATTTTATTAAGAGATTCACAGAGTGATTCATATATTATACTCAGTTTTTTGACAAAGTTTAAATTTACGATGGCTTACAAAGAATTTCGTTCGTATTCTTGTTTGTTTGTTTGTTTGTTTGCTATATCGTGCAGTATTTGTTTTTAAGAAATTGAATATTTTAATAATTGTCTCTTATTGTGTTTTTATGTGATCTGTTGGATTCGTCTGTCAACTAGTTATTTTTTTTAATCGGCGGTGCCGATGGAAAATTTTAAATTCGATTTCGCTACTTTTAGTAATCGTATACGCGTTTTGGTTTATTTTTTATTCTTTGTATTTTTCATAGTTAAACGTATCAAATAATCTTTTAGCGTTTTAGGTTACAACTATTGAGCACAATCTCTTGCTATTAAAATACTAAATATTTTAATTAGTATTTTAGATTGCCTGATAATAGTTTACTTGCTTGTAGACTGTCACTGTTTTTTGCGCACAACTTTTTATTAAGTTTTTTTTCTCGTCATGTAATACTCAGTTTTTATAATATCGCTTACGCAGCTTAAATTTTTTTACACAGTCGAGATTTTTTCTTGGTTTAATTCTTCACAATTCTTGTGACAGTTTTATTCGTTATTGCTGTTTGTTTTGTTGTTAAGAGTGGGTTTGCTTTTTTCGGCTGTGACTGCTTCAGCATGTACTATGTAGTCGCTAATGCATGGCCTATAGATTACCGTGATTGTGTAGCAGTGTCTGCGTTATCTAGTCCGGCTTTTATTGCACTGCAATAATCTCATTGCTTGCTTTGAATACTTTATACACTGTTGTTTATTGTGTTAAATCTGAAAGCAATGAAATATATTCTAATTTGATTGGTTCTCTTAAAGCACACTTGGTAGCTTTGCTGCCTGTTGTTAATTGTGCTTGGTGTACTGGACACTTGAAAGTCTGCTTAGCTTGCGAGAGGCAGGTAGACAGACAGACAGACACTAAGGCACTAAGACAGACAGACAGACGGACAGACAGGCAGACAGACAGACCGACAAACAGACAGATAGACAGATATACAGATCGACAGATAGATATACAGATAGACAGATAGTCAGATAGACAGACAGACAGACAGACAGACAGACAGACAGACAGACAGACAGACAGACAGACAGATAGACAGACAAGACAGACAGACAGACAGACAGACAGACAGACAGACAGACAGATAGACAGACAAGACAGACAGACAGACAGACAGACAGACAGACAGACAGACAGACAGATAGACAGACAGACAGACAGACAGACAGACAGACAGACACAGACGGGCACTAAGACACTACGATAGAAAGAAAGAAAGACGTACATACAGACGAAAACATACAGACACTAGGACACTAAGACGAACAGGCAGAGAGAATGACAGGCTCAATCGTGCACGCAGACAGGCAGGTAGATGTAGGCTACATTTAATTAGCCAGTATATTATTCTATGGATTCCCTTGACCATATATCATTATCATCGTTTCAGCTACCCACAGCAGCCCTAGACCTACACAATGGTTAAGAAGCGTCGCAACGCAGCAGGCAACCGCGACGAAGAATGGCGCTCGGATCCGCGCTTCGGTCACGTGACCACCGATCCGCGCTATTGATCGGCTTCGGCTCGCAAAGCAACTCGCGTTGAAATTGACGATCGATTTGGCGCCATGTTTACAGATCCTGAGTTCTCCACCAGCGTACGCAGCGATAAGAGGGGCAGGCCAGTGGCCATGAGCTCGCGACAGGATCTGAGCAGGTTCTACGGATTGAAACAGGGTCGTCACGGTGAGGATGAGGATGATAATGATGAGGTCGAAGCTAGTTCTGACAACCAAGAAGATCAAGAGAGTGAGGATGCTGTGGATAAGGATGAAGACGAAGAAGATGAAGAAGTAGCTGAGGAAGAATCCGACTCAGATGAAGAGGATGATGATGATGATGAGCAAAATGAGGCAGACAATGATGAAGAAGGCAGCGACAGCGAAGCGAGAAGCAGCAGCGACGAGGAGTTTCGCAATCTCGAACGCTCGTCCAGCGCAGCGATTGATGAAGAAAACGACCAGTCGGTTGTTCCAACAAATCGACTAGCTGTTACTCAGCAAGACTGGGAGCAGATCAAAGCTACCGATCTGTTTATGCTGCTCTCCAGTCACTGTCCATCGTCTGTTGGTCGCTTGCTAAGTGTCACAGTTTATCCCTCGAAATTCGGTCAACATCGAATGGCCGAAGAGGCCAAAGTTGGACCGTTGGAGTTGCGCCGTAAAGCGTTGTCCGATCCGGCTAAGAAGTCGTCAACTTCGTCTGGCTCTTATCGTCGAAGTCTTCGACGCTACCAGCTAAAACGATTGTGGTACTATTACGCTGTAGCGGAGTTTGATTGCACTCCAGCCGCAACCAGTGTCTATGAGCAGTGCTCCGGTCTAGAGGTGGAAAGCACCGGCGGGTGTCTTAGATTGAGCTACGTGCCGGCGGGTATGGAGTTCGGCGGTCCGGACGATGTGCCAGACGAGTGGCGTCATCTTGTAACGCGGTGCACGGGTCTGGACCCGGCTGCTTATAAGCCGCGCAAACTAACCGCTGGTCTATTAAACCGTACAAAAGTCGGCCTAACCTGGGACGAGACACCGACTGAGCGAACTCGCTACCTGCAGGGCCTGTTCAACAAGACCGATTTCAACGAAGACGATCCGGATCTTAATAGACTGTCGGAGTTTCTCAATTTGAGTAGCGATGAATCCGACAATGATGAAGAGGACAGTGACGCCATCAAAGCCAGAACGGCGAAGCTTCGTCGGGCGCTGTTAGGAGACGATGTCGGAGCCGACAAAGCCGAAGATAACGCCGACAATGGCAGCGAGTTGCCGGCCACCTTCTCAGACGACGAGCTGCCCGACGATATCGCTTTAGCCATGCAGGACGTCGATGCTAAGGCCAAGTCAAGTGCCAAGGGCCAGAAGCAGCAGGAGCAATCGGAGCCGAAAGAATCTCGCAAGCGCACGAGGCGTCGCCGATTAAAGGAGCAAGCGAAACGGGCTAAACTGGCTAAAGCTGGCCTGCTGCCTTCTAAGGCTGACGGTGCCGGCGGCAGCGGCGATAGTGACGAAGGTGACAGTGGCGAAGGCGAAGGAGAAATGCCGGCTAGTGAGCAGGAGTTGGCAATGCTAGTTGCCGACCGGGTCGCTGGTGCTCACTCGACAGTGACAGCAGCCGATGTGGCAGCCGACGAACGATTTGGCGCTCTGTTCACCGATCCAAATTATCACGTGGATCCAACTCATTCGGAGGCGAGCAAAGCTGTTGAAGTGCAAAAATTAATTGTTGGAGCTAAGCGTAAAAGAGCCGCTTTCGATTGAGCAATACTTGAGTTGACTATCTCGTCTTGCATTGTCTTAGCTCAAGGATGTGACGCCTTTTACGCTTTTTGATGTCGATCACGCATTACTTATAAACTTTAGCGATCTTGAAGAGTAGGAAGCGAAAAATACTGTAGTCACTGATAACAGGCAATTTATCTTAACAATCCACCTTTAAGATTACTTCAGAGTTGGATAAAAAACTCGTCATTTAAAGTTAATGAAGCGAAATATTTTTGGACACGTTTCTGTACGATGGTTTCTACTTAAAGCTGTTCGATTCTGCAGAACATCTCATAAGTTCGGAAACTCGCCTCTATTCTGTTGATATGTTGATATGCATTTTTGACTACTCTGGCTGAATAACTAATTGGCACGTTAGTAATTGTCAGTTGTTTTCTGTCTATCTGTTGCATAAAAATACAAGGGATGTTGTAATGCTGTGAAGTCGAATTTGTGTTTTTTATTTTTTATATTTAATGGTTGTTTTAGGATTGCTATATTAAACATACTACTCACCGAGAGAAAACATAGCGTTTCTAGAATTCTAGAAGACGTTTCTAGGCATAGATCTCGTTACATATACGAGCTAGGTCGAAAAAAAATTTCCCACTTTCTTTTGGCCATTAACAATTTATCAGTTCACGGTTAGAAACCAAGTTTTCAAAACGTCAAATTTGTCATGAAAATGTCCGTTCAGCCCAGTTGGAAGGCCACCTTCGGTGCCTGACGCTTGCCTAACGTTTCGAATGCTTTTTGGTGCTGATCGAGTGGGTAGACTTGAATGCCCAACCGGTTGAAGTCCAGGTAACCCTGTCGGTGCAGCTGGTACGTCAGGTCGATGGCTCGATCGCTAGCAAACTGATTAACGCGACAAAACACAACGGTGATCTCTCGGTTGACCAGGTCATAATACGGCAGGTTCAGTTTGACTCCCTCCGGGGCGCATCCGAACACGCACAGGATGCCACCGCTAGACAGGCTTTTATAGGCCGACTCGAGCGCCTTTGGCACTCCGGTGCAATCCACAATCAGCTGGTAGGTGTTGCTAAGCAGCTCGGTTGGTTGCCTAGGCAACACGCCGTCAAGTTTCAAGTTTCAAGTTTTCAACAGCCTGGCGTCGCTCCGGAGAGATGTCGCTGATGTGGATGGTCCGGTAGCCCCGCTGGTGCAGCAGGCAGGCCCAAAGCAAGCCGATGATGCCAGCACCCAGAATGAGCACCGAGTCAGTTGGGTCCAGCTGCTTGGCTGCTCCAGCGGTGAACAGCCGATCGTAGCCGTGTAGTACACAGCTGATTGGCTCAACCAGAATTCCAGTTGACACCGGCAGATCTTTAGGCATTCGGTGAACCTGATTGGCTGGCACCGCTACGAACTCCGCCCAGCCGCCGTCTCTTGCCAGACCTACAGCTCCAGCGCCTAAGGTACGCTGGGGGCAGAAGTGCACCAGACCCTGCAATGATATGCAAAAACTTGTCTTTCTATCCAATAGTGCATTTCAAATGTCAATTAAATGCTTCCATGAAAGTTTTACCCGTTGGCAATCGTTGCAGTAGCCGCATTGTCCGTTCGGATTGACAAAAACAGGCGTGTTGGATTTGCCTTTACTTGGCTGGCTTCCATCGCCATCAATTAGCCAGCCAGTGAACTCGTGTCCGAGTACGAGAGTAGATCGAGCAGCCACGGGGAAATGGCCCTGCATGATGTGCAGGTCTGTTCCGCATACACCGCAGTGGCTAACCCGTACTAGTAGCTCTTCAGAAGTCGGCTTAGGCACTTGAATATCATCCTGCAGCTGTAGTGAGCTGTCGCTAGTTACAAACACTAGGCCGCGCATAGCTGCAAATAGTTGCTAAACTTGATTCTTATTGTCTTAGCATTGAAACTAGCAAAGTAAATTCTGCTTAGAGATGCGTGTCTTCTGTACGATTAAATACGGCCTACGAAACAAGAAATGGTTACCTTCTTATCTGTTTGCGTCTCTTATCAGTGGTTTGATTTGGTAACAAGGTTACGCTGCGCTCTTTTTTAAACGCTTCATGGCTAGTCTAGAGTTGTATCAAATTCGTTAGGCAATGCTTGCAGGTAATGCTATCTACCTTTCATGTACTGTGCTTGGGTCAGCTGAAATTCCGTCAACATGTTTTACTTTTGCCTCATAGTAGAATCTTGCCGCTTTGATGCTAGCCTTAAATTTTCACGTTACGCGAGCTTTTAAGGCCACTTTTAGCATTGCCTGTTTCGATGGTGTACGTAGGTGCTATATTGTTCCTAATAGATCACAATTGTGCTTGCTCTTTGACAATGAAAAAGCTACAGAACGATAAAAACGAACCTAATTATCCGTACATCCCTACAATCAAAAATAAAAGACAGTTTCCTTCTCCAATTCGAACTTTGTATTCTTAATCGGCTTTAGTCTGAATATTGTCATCAATAGTTAGCATGCAACCGTTTTAAAAGAATAAACTAATAACACAGTCACTTCTGTTTTGCCCTCGCTCAGTTTAGCCGGAAAGCAACCTTAGGTGCCTGACGATTGTTCAACATTTCAAAGGCTTGCTGATGCTGGTCGAGTCCAAATACCTTAATGCCCAGCCGGTCCAAGTCCAGGTAGCCGTCCAGATGTAAACGACGCGTCAGGTCGATAGCTCGGTCGCTTGTGAACGGATTAACGCGACAAAACACAACGGTGATCTCTCGGTTGACCAGGTCATAATACGGCAGGTTCAGCTTGACTCCCTCCGGGGCGCATCCGAACACACACAGGATGCCACCGCTAGACAGGCTTTTATAGGCCGACTCGAGCGCCTTTGGCACTCCGGTGCAGTCCACAATCAGCTGGTAGGTGTTGCTAAGCAGCTCGGTTGGTTGTTTAGGCGACATGCCGTCCAATTTCATGTTAGTAACGACCTGGCGTCGCTCCGGAGAGATGTCGCTGATTTGGATGGTCCGGTAGCCCCGCTGGTGCAGCAGACAGGCCCAGAGCAGGCCGATGATGCCAGCACCCAGAATGAGCACAGAGTCAGTTGGGTCCAGCTGCTTGGCTGCTCCAGCGGTGAACAGCCGATCGTAGCCGTGTAGTACGCAGCTGATTGGCTCAACCAGAATTCCAGTTGACATCGGCAGATCTTTAGGCATTCGGTGAACCTGATTGGCTGGCACCGCCACGAACTCCGCCCATCCGCCGTCTCGACCGACGCCCACTGAAGCGGCACCCATAGCTCGGTAGCCGCAGAAGTGCACTCGGCCCTAATAGGGTGTTTTGATCGAGTGTTTTTTTCACGGGAAAATTCATTAAGGCTGGTTTATGCAATGCCTGTTGCTAGGGGCAGAGCAGCTCAGCGGTAAACCCGTCTGACTCTAGCAAAACGACCCCTGGTTTGATTCCGTGTGCAACCAAGTTGGTTGAGTGGTTGTCGTGCGATTGACACCAGTGAGGGCCAACTTTAAACGCACCGTGGGTGTCGTGCCTGACGATTCGAAAGTCAGAGGGCCGCTGTCCACCCCTGTGAGCGTGTGTGAGTGCGTGCTTGCGTACAGTATTGGTGCGCTTGTTTGTGCTTAGGAGTCAGCGAAATGGACAAAATTGCCGTCAACTCTGGTTGTGAGACGATGTCTCCGAAGACCTTGCGTCAGGGTGCCCGCAGCTTTTGTCCGAATATTTATTATTTTACTGTGTTGCTAAGTGAAACAAACCTCTTGGCAACCGATGCAGTAGCCGCACCGACCATTCGGATTGACAAACACGGGAGTGCCGAAGTTTCCGTCTTGATTTTTCTTGCTATCGGCATTCGCTTCCTGCAGCCAGCCGGTGAACTCGTGGCCCAGGACTAGTTGAGTCTCCACAGCCACGGGAAAGTGACCTTGCATGATGTGCAGGTCTGTACCGCATACTCCGCAATGGCTAACCCGTACTACGACCTCTTCGCTGTTCGGCTTTGGATCTTGCAGATCGTTCTTCAACTTCAAAGAATTGTCAGCGGTTAGAAATATTAGGCCTCGCATTGTTTCGGATTGCTTTTTCTTCAGAAAAAAAAAGAATTTATTTCTTGCTTAGGGTTTCTGGAAGAGTTGGTTAAACGCAAAGCAAGTGCAGTACTTCGCAGGTGCTTGGATATAAATCGGTCAAATGCTGCAACGGCATGACAGCAAACTTATTCTTATCTTATATTCTTGGCTCTTATCGATGAATTGTGCGATACTTGTGCAGCATATACTACATACTCTAGTGCTAGTTTGCTTAGGCCCTGGATTTTTAATCAATGCGGTGGTTTTCTCGTGTAGTTTTCCAATAGTTTTACCCAATTATTAAGGTAGTAGTATCTTTAGTAGCAGTAGTTTTGAAAATCGCTAAACGAATTTATTCCAACAGCAGAGCTCGCCGGGCACAGACAATCGTTGGCGCCACGTGCGTCGGCTATTAGAGCGGGCCGGGCCCTTGGGCGGTCCTGAGTTCGAACCCGATCCTGAGCTATTCTCAGCGATTCGCTCGGATCTTGTCCAGATATTGGTAGTCGGGGCTGGCGGTCTCGGCTGCGAGATGCTGAAAGACCTCGCCCTGAGCGGCTTTGTCAATCTGCACCTGATTGACATGGACACCATCGATCTGTCCAATCTGAATCGCCAGTTTCTGTTCCGCCCCAAAGACATCGGCAGGCCGAAGGCCGTCGTTGCTGCCGAATTTGTTGAACGCCGCGTCTCCGGCTGCCGGGTGACGCCGCACTTTGGCAAACTGGAGGACAAACCGTTGGAGTTCTACAAGCAGTTCATGTGCATCGTGTGCGGCCTGGACAGCGTGCAGGCCAGGTGCGAGCGGGACTGTGTCTGTCTGTCTGTCTGTCTGTCTGTGTGTCTGTCTGTCTGCCTGTCTGTCTGTCTGTCTGCCTGTCTGTCTGCCTGTCTGTCTGTCTGTGTCTGTCCGTCTGTCTGTCTGCCTGTCTGTTTGTCTGTCTGTCTGTCTGTCTGTCTGTCCGTCTGTCTGTCTGTCTGTGTTTGTCTGTCTGTCTGCCTGTCTGTCTATCTGTCTGCCTGTCTGTCTGTTTGTCTGTCTGTCCGTCTGTCTGTCTGTCTGTGTTTGTCTGTCTGCCTGTCTGTCTGCCTGTCTGTCTGTTTGTCTGTCTGTCTGTCTGTCTGTCCGTCTGTCTGTGTCTGTCTGTCCGTCTGTCTGTATCCAGGTACAAGAGTAGCCGAATCTCAATCCCCGCAGGCGCCGCCTCAACCAGATAGTCTGCTCCCTGGTTCAATTTGACGAGTCTGATCAGCCCATTCCGACCAGCGTCATCCCCCTGATCGACGGCGGCACCCAAGGATTTCAGGGCCACTGCCGGGTGGTTCGAGCCCACGCCACCCCGTGTCTGGAGTGCACAGCCGACCTCTATAGCAGCACCCAGCAGGGGTTCCCTCTGTGCACTCTGGCCCACACTCCCCGGCTGCCAGAGCACTGCATCGAGTTCGCCAGGATTATGCAGTGGCCCCAGGAGTGGCCGTTCGGCGAAGAGGTAATGAAAACGGAATGAAAAGTATATTAAATACAATTGCTCTGCATTTGCAGCTCTCTAAATACCCCGTTCCAATTATGAAGTTACTAAGCTATTCAACTCTTCAATTTCTCTGTAGCTTACTTACTACATTTCCTACTCTACTCCACCAAATTCCCACACTTTACCTCTCTAAATTCCCCCTTCATCAACTCATTAAATTTCCCCACTATGGTTCTCTAGATTCCCGACTCTTTTTCAATAAACTCCTCAATCTATGTGATCACTAAATTCCCCACTTCACCGATCACTCTAAATTCCCCACTTCACCGATCGCTCTAAATTCCCCCTTCACCGATCACTCTAAATTCCCCACTCTATCTGATCACTAAATTCCCCACTCAACCTGATCACTAAATTCCCCACTTCACCGATCACTCTAAATTCCCCACTTCACCGATCACTCTAAATTCCCCACTTCACCAATCACTCTAAATTCCCCACTCTATCTGATCACTAAATTCCCCACTCTATCTGATCACTAAATTCCCCACTCAACCTGATAACTAAATTCCCCACTCAACCTGATAACTAAATTTTCCACTCAACCTGATCACTATAAATTCCCCACTTAACCTGATCACTCTAAATTCCCCACTTAACCTGAGCACTCTAAATTCCCCACTTAACCTGATCACTCTAAATTCCCCACTTAACCTGAGCACTCTAAATTCCCCACTTAACCTGATCACTCTAAATTCCCCACTCAACCTGATCACTAAAAATTCTCCACTCTACCTGATCATTAAATTCCAAATTCCCCACCCCATTGATCACTAAATTCCCCCACTCTACCTGATCACTAAATTCCCCCACTCTACCTGATCACTAAATTCCCCACCCCATTGATCACTAAATTCCCCCACTCTACCTGATCACTAAATTCCCCACCCCATCGATCACTAAATTCCCCCACTCTACCTGATCACTAAATTCCCCACCCCACTGATCACTAAATTGTCCACCCCACTGATCACTAAATTGCCCACCCCACTGATCACTAAATTGCCCACCCCACTGATCACTAAATTCCCCACACCACTGATCACTAAATTCCCGACCCCACTGATCACTAAATTGCCCATTCCCAGGTGCCCGTAGACGGAGACGACCCACACCACGTGGACTGGATTCGCACGGAGGCCTGCAAACGTGCCAGACAATTCGGCATCCGGGAACCGGATTTCCGGCTGACTCAGGGCGTAGTGAAGCACATCATTCCAGCCGTGGCATCCACCAACGCTGTCATCAGCGCCCAGTGCGTCACCGAAGTATTCAAAGCCATCACCGGCTGCTACCCGCTGTTGAACAACTTCGCTAACTTCAGCGACATCGAAGGCGTAGCCGTGAATGTTGTGCCGTTGGAGCGGAATCCCCAGTGCGACGTGTGCGGCCAGCCTCCGCCCAAGCCTCTGACGTTCAATAGTCGGGACTCGCTGCAGACCGTCATCAACCAGTTGAAGTCGGAGCACGGTATGACACGGCCGAGCCTCACCGCTTGCGTTGAAGGTCGCGATGTCACCCTATACATGGACTTGTCATTTCTGCGCGATCAATTAGCTGACAATTTAGACAAATCTCTGGCAGAATTAGGCCTGCTTTCTAATACAGTGCTAAATGTTACTGACAGTGCTCAGAGTGGCATGAAACCCGTCACTTTTGTGCTCAATCTTGAAGACGGTATGGAGACTTAATTTATGTCGCCGTGTAAGCATTGGTGGTCTTCTATTTTTAATTTCTATTAAAGTTCTAGAAGTACTTTTTGTACTTTTCCCTATATAACACAGCATCATATATATATTATCCCGTCTGATTCCAATTCCATCGCTATTCAGTTTTGTAGTTTGGTTAATTCAGAAATTTGATAAGTGAGGGTGGAGTGAGAGATGAGAGGGGTAGAATGAGAGATAGTGAGGGTAGAGTGAGAGATGAGAGGGGTAGAGTGAGAGATGAGAGGGGTAGAATGAGAGATAGTGAGGGTAGAGTGAGAGATGAGAGGGGTAGAATGAGAGATAGTGAGGGTAGAGTGAGAGATGAGAGGGGTAGAGTGAGAGATGAGAGGGGTAGAATGAGAGATAGTGAGGGTAGAGTGAGAGATGAGAGGGGTAGAGTGAGAGATGAGAGGGGTAGAATGAGAGATAGTGAGGGTAGAGTGAGAGATGAGAGGGGTAGAATGAGAGATAGTGAGGGTAGAGTGAGAGATGAGAGGGGTAGAGTGAGAGATGAGAGGGGTAGAGTTAGAGATAAGTGAGAGTAGAGTGAGAGATGAGAGGGGTAGAGTGAGAGATAAGTGAGGGTAGAGTGAGAGATGAGAGGGGTAGAGTGAGAGATGAGAGGGGTAGAGTGAGAGATGAGAGGGGTAGAGTGAGAGATAAGTGAGGGTAGAGTGAGAGATGAGAGGGATAGAGTGAGAGATGAGAGGGGTAGAGTGAGAGATGAGAGGGGTAGAGTGAGAGATGAGAGGGGTAGAGTGAGAGATGAGAGGGGTAGAGTGAGAGATGAGAGGGATAGAGTGAGCGATAAGTGAGGGTAGAGTGAGAGATGAGTGACGGTAGAGTGAGAGATAAGTGAGGGTAGAGTGAGAGATAAGTGAGGGTAGAGTGAGAGATAAGTGAGGGTAGAGTGAAAGATAAGTGACGGTAGAGTGAGAGAGACAAGAGGCAAATATAAAGAGCCGAAAATTTTTGGAGGAAACTTTGAACGGAACTATATGAGCTTACGACTTTGAGCAGTTTGTGTTATTAAATATTCATTTAATAAATCTTCCCATCGTTCGTTTGTCAGGGTCTGCTGTGTAATCGTGTGTTTTTATTGTCAACTGAAAATAATTAATAAAGTGCAAAGTACAAAATTTCGATATAGAAAAGTAAACCAGAGGGTTTACCGCATCAATCAACCTGTTGCTTCTTCAATAATGGCATAATTGGCTTTGGTTTACTTGAATCAATTTTATTGAGAACGTTTTTAAAAATGTATTATAAGTTTACTAACTGATTGATAAACTCACTGACTGACCTGTTGATTCATTACTCTGTAACCTACTGACTGACTCACTGAACTACTGACCCACTGACCTATACTGACTCACTGAACTACTGACCCACTCACCTATACTGACCCACTCACCTATACTGACCCACTCGCCTATACTGACCCACTCACCTATACTGACCCACTCACCTATACTGACCCACTCACCTATACTGACCCATTGAACTACTGACCTATACTGACCCACAGACCTATACTGACCCACAGACCTATACTGACCCACAGACCTATACTGACCCACAGACCTATACTGACCCACAGACCTATACTGACCCACAGACCTATACTGACCCACAGACCTATACTGACCCACAGACCTATACTGACCCACAGACCTATACTGACCCACAGACCTATACTGACCCACAGACCTATACTGACCCACAGACCTATACTGACCCACAGACCTATACTGACCCACAGACCTATACTGACCCACTGACCTATACTGACCCACTGACCTATACTGACCCACAGACCTATACTGACCCACTGACCTATACTGACCCACTGACCTATACTGACCCACAGACCTATATTGACCCACTGACCTATACTGACCCACTGACCTATACTGACCCACTGACCTATACTGACCCACAGACCTATATTCACCCACTGACCTATGCTGACCCACTGACCTATACTGACCCACTGATCTATAGTGACCCACTGACCTACCGAACCACTGAACTACTGACGAACTGACTGACAACTGCTGCTGACCTACTGACTCACTACACATTGACAAACCCTGTGGAAAAAAACTTGATGCATGACTCCCTTACTAGAGTGAGGGGAGTGTGATTTCTCTGTTTACTGCTCTTTGAAATCGCGATTTGCAGAGTCCAACTCACTGGCACTGAGTCCAGCTAGTCAGTTTAAATAAGATTACTGCGAATGGCCTCGGAGGCCTCTGCATCAGGGCAGCTGTCTGCGGCTGATGGCACCGCCTCTGCTCCACCAGAAGCGGCCACCTCATCCGCCGTCTGCCAGGTCTTTGCCGAACAAATCGATGAGAAAATTCAAAGCGTTGCCAAGCTGTCGCAGCGGAATACGGTGAGTTGAGCCAAATTAGTTTGCTTTTTATTTGAGAATTATTGCTCTTTTCGGTATACTTGTACATGATTAGGCTGCTTCTTCCTAGGTGTATAATCTGAATTGATCTCCCTCTCCCCCGTCTCCCCCTCCCCTGTCTCCCCCTCCCCTGTCTCCCTCTCCCCTGTCTCCCTCTCCCCTGTCTCCCTCTCCCCTGTCTCCCCTCCCCTGTCACCCTCTCCCCTGTCTCCCTCTCCCCTGTCTCCCTCTCCCTGTCACCCTCTCCCCTGTCTTCCTCTCCCCTGTCTCCCCTCCCCTGTCTCCCTCTCCCCTGTCTCCCTCTCCCCTGTCACCCTCTCCCCTGTCTTCCTCTCCCCTGTCTCCCTCTCCCCTGTCTCCCTCTCCCCTGTCTCCCTCTCCCCTGTCTCCCTCTCCTCCGTCTCCCTCACCTTTGTCTCCCCCACGACTGTCTTCCTCTCCCTTGTCTCAATTTTTCTTGCTTCTTCCTTTCTTTTTCTCGCTTCACTGACCTCGCAACAGCGATGTGTCTGACAGAAAGCGGCACTCCACCCTCCGCAGACCACAGCGATATCTCTGACCAGCGGCGGCTCGCTGGCCCTGTGCTCAAATTCCGGAGTAGTTCGAATTCTCACCGCCCCGTTTGGTTCCGCCAGTCTGCAGCTGCGCCTGCACTTCAGTCTCAATAATAACGGCGTGGCCCGCCTGTTGGCTCTGTCTCCTAACGATCGCTATCTAGCCTGCGCCCTTAGCAACGGCCACGTTGAGGTGTACGAATTGCACAGCACCCAGCGCAGGTGCTGGGCAGATCGGGTCAGGATTAATCGGATGCACGCCGGTAGAGTAATCACCTGTGTGGCCTGGACTGCCGGCTGTCTGTTCTCTGGCGACTCCGATGGAATGGTGTCGTCTACTTCTATGGCCGACTCGGTAGGGGGTGCTGCTGGGGTTGCGGGGATTCAATGGGAGATTAAAGAGAGATTTGGGAAGATTTAGAGAGATTTAAAGAAATTAGGGGGGATTGAGGGTGAGATTGATAGAGATTGAAAAAGGTTGAGGGGAGATTGAGGGGAGATTGAGGGAGATTGAGGGGAGATTGAGGGAGATTGAGGGGAGTTTGAGAGAGATTGAGGGAGATTGAGGGGAGATTGAGAGAGATTGAGAGAGATTGAGAGAAATTGAGGGGAGATTGAGAGAGACTGAGGGAGATTGAGAGAGATTGAGGGAGATTGAGAGAGATTGAGAGAGATTGAGAGAGATTGAGGGGAGATTGAGAGAGATTGAGGGAGATTGAGAGAGATTGAGAGAGATTGAGAGAGATTGAGGGGAGATTGAGAGAGATTGAGAGAGATTGAGAGAGATTGAGAGAGATTGAGAGAGATTGAGGGGAGATTGAGAGAGATTGAGGGGAGATTGAGAGAGATTGAGGGGAGATTGAGAGAGATTGAGAGAGATTGAGGGAGATTGAGAGAGATTGAGAGAGATTGAGGGGAGATTGAGAGAGATTGAGAGAGATTGAGGGAGATTGAGAGAGATAAGGGAGATAGAGAGAGACTGAGGGAGATTGAGAGAAATTGAGGGAGATTGACGGAGATTGAGGGAGATTGAGGGAGATTGAGGGAGATTGAGAGAGATTGAGGGAGATTGAGGAAAATTGAGGGAGATTGAGGGAGATTGAGGGAGATTGAGAGAGATTGAGAGAGATTGAGAGAGATTGAGGGGAGATTGAGAGAGATTGAGAGAGATTGAGGGGAGATTGAGAGAGATTGAGAGAGATTGAGGGAGATTGAGAGAGATAAGGGAGATAGAGAGAGACTGAGGGAGATTGAGAGAAATTGAGGGAGATTGACGGAGATTGAGGGAGATTGAGGGAGATTGAGGGAGATTGAGAGAGATTGAGGGAGATTGAGGAAAATTGAGAGAGATTGAGGGAGATTGAGGGAGATTGAGGGAGATTGAGAGAGATTGAGGGAGATTGAGAGAGATTGAGAGAGATTGAGGGAGATTGAGGGAGATTGAGGGAGATTGAGGGAGATTGAGAGAGATTGAGGGAGATTGAGGGAGATTGAGGAAAATTGAGAGAGATTGAGGGAGATTGAGAGAGATTGAGGGAGATTGAGAGAGATTGAGGGAGATTGAGAGAGATTGAGGGAGATTGAGGGAGATTGAGGGAGATTGAGGGAGATTGAGGGAGATTGAGGGAGATTGAGAGAGATTGAGGGAGATTGAGAGCGGGGTTGAGAAGGAAAATGAGAATGAGGAGAGTGAGAGGAGGGGTCCTGAGGGGGAGATGGGGAGGTTGGCAGCCATGCCCATCTGAGTGTTGAGTTGCTGTGAGACTAAATCGAGAATGAAGTATTAAAAAAAAGTTGCAACACCCGCCCGCGCCCAGCCCCGGGAGCTGTTCGCGCTGGACGCCACATGCGAGCAGGTGCTGACGCTGCCGCAGGAAGGTCCCATAGTGCAGCTGGACTCAGACTGGGGCAGTCAGCAGCACCTGCTGTTGGTCTCCACCAGGTGCCGGGCGGTGCTGTGCAACGCAGACAGTCGGACATTTTTTCAACTCGGCTCGGACAAACCAAGAAACGGCCCGTTTGGGGCCTGCCTGTTCGCCGAGACCAGCCCGGCTCCGGCGGCGGCGGCGGTGGCGGCTAAAGTCTACGCCGCCCGACCCAAGCACCGGATGTGGCTGCTGCGCACTGATTCAAAACGAGTTCTTAACACGTTTGTGTTTAGCAGCAGGCTGGCCGATGCAGCTGAGAGGCTGGCCTTGAGTGACATTTTGTAAGACTTGCTTGTATAAGTTCTCTTAAGTACCTATGAGTATAGTTAGGTAGCTATGACCATTGAGTACGACCTCTTATTGGCTATGACCCTAATAAAGTAAAAACCCTGACTTTTAAGTAGCATTGCAATGGGCCTCGAATATGAATCCTATTTGCTATAACCTTCAGGTATGACTCCTATGACCCCTAAGTTGCCATGACCTCCGAGCATGACTCCTATGACTCAAAACCCATAAGTAAATTAGCTATGACCCTAAGTACGACCCATGACCCTAAAATATGACTCCTATGACTCCTAAGTTGCTATGACTCTCGAGATTGACTCCTATGATTCCTAAGTAAATTAGTTGTGACACTTAAGTATGACTCATGACCCTCAAATATGACTCCTATGACTCCTTATTTGCTATGACCTTCAGGTATGACTCACATGACCCCTAAGTTTTAATGAACCTCGAGCATGACTCCTATGCCTCATGACCCTCAAATATGACTCATATGACCCCTAAGTTGCTATGACCCTCGAGTATGACTCCTTTGATTCCTAAGTAAATTACTCGTAATTGTGACACTTAACTATGACTCATGACCCCCAGATATGACTCCTATGACCGTAAGTTTCTATCAACCTTAAGTATGACTCCTATAACCCCTAAGTTAATATGACCATCGAGTATGACTCCTAAGTAAATTAGCTCGTAGTTATGACACTTTAGTATAACGCATGACCCTCAAATATGACTCCTATGACCCCTAAGAGTTGCTATAACCCTCGAGTATGACTTCTATGACACCTAAGTAAATTAGCTATGACCCTCAAATAAAGTCTTTAAGACTCTTTGTCGGGCGATGGAAAAATAACGAAATCGCGAGTTTGACCCCGATCAGTTGATATTGACTAGTAGCCTTAGATCATTATCTCTTTGAAGCATACTGGTCACTTGAAATGCCACACTCATACCCGCTGCCCACAGAATAAACCCCGGCTCTCACAGCCTCCATTCGTCATCTTGCGTAGCCAACGCTCAGTGCAACGGCACCTATCGTCAGCTGGTTCAAGCCGGGCCCAACCTGCTGATTGTGGTCACCGAGTTGCACGATGTACTTTTCTTTGACACGGCAGCCGGACCTCGGGTGGTCTGCTGGCTGGCCGGCTGTTCCTGTGAGTTGCGGGGGTGAAAGGGTGAAGGGTTGAAGGGGTGAAGGGTTGAAGGAGTGAAGGGTTGAAGGGTTGAAGGGGTGAAGGGTTGAAGGGGTGAAGGGATGAAGGGTTGAAGGGATGAAGGGTTGAAGGGGTGAAGGGTTGAAGGTTTGAAGAGGTGAAGTTTTGAAGAGGTGAAGGTTTGAAGAGGTGAAGGTTTGAAGGGGTAAAGGTTTAAAGAGGTGAAGGTTTGAAGGGGTGAAGGTTTGAAGAGGTGAAGGTTTGAAGGGGTGAAGGCTTGAAGGGGTGAAGGTTTGAAGAGGTGAAGGTTTGAAGGGGTAAAGGTTTAAAGAGGTGAAGGTTTGAAGGGGTGAAGGTTTGAAGAGGTGAAGGTTTGAAGGGGTGAAGGCTTGAAGGGGTGAAGGTTTGAAGGGGTGAAGGCTTGAAGGGGTGAAGGTTTGAAGGGGTGAAGGCTTGAAGGGGTGAAGGTTTGAAGGGGTGAAGGGTTCACGGGGTGAACGGATCAAATCTGGGTGAATCTGGGTCAAAAAGATCTGGTTTGAAGGGTTCTAAGATTGAAGGGTTGAATGGATCTGGAGTTAAAGGTTTGAAGGGATCTGGGGTTGAAGGGTGCTCAAAGAACTCAGGGGTTCCATGTTGTATCGCTGTCCACTGAGAGACTCTACTCCACGTGTAATAACCTCTTTTAAAACTATAAAAAAGACTATCATTAATATTGTATAATTGCCTCCCTCAGGCATCAGCAGCATCGCGGTCACCAGAAGCAGTTGCCAAGCCGCTACATCAAGCTCAGCAGCTGCAGCGCACCTGGCCCTATTAATAAACGATCGCCACCTGGTGCTAATCCGAGTCTGCCCTAATCCAGCCAGTGTTGTATCAACACTCAGCGGCGCGTATCCCGAAGGCCTGACCAAGTGGCTGCTTGATCAGCCCAGAGATCGGTTGCTAGGCGATCAAAAGCTATTGTTGACGTTGACAACCGACTGTCTGAGTCGATGCTGCTCAGCTGCGGGCATTGATGTGGATTCGGGATTCGGCTGGTTGCTGGAAAGTGAAGAGTATCGCAGGGCAACTTCCGTTGCGGCTGATGAATCGTGTAGAATCAGACGTACGGACTCTGGTATCTATGCTGTTGGTGCCGCCGCGTCCAACAGCCTGCACGCGTCGGCTAGCGATAGGTAGTGACCGGCGAGGGAGGGAAATTCTTCGCTTAGGCTTTTTGTATGGATATTTTATCCTACTAAGGATATTTCCAGTTTGGGGATATTTCCAGTTTTGGAGATATTTCCAGTTTTGGAGATATTTTCAGTTTTGGAGATATTTTCAGTTTTGGGATATTTCCAGTTTTGGGGATGTTTCCAGTTTTAGGTATATTTCCAGTTTTGGAGATATTTCCAGTTTTGGGGATATTTTCAGTTTTGGGGATATTTTCAGTTTTGGGGATATTTCCAGTTTTGGGGATGTTTCCAGTTTTGGATATTTCAGCTTTCGGGATATTTCCAGTTTTAGAGATATTTTCAGTTTTGGGGATATTTTCAGTTTCTAGGATATTTCCAGTTGTGGGATATTTCCAGTTGTGGGATTTTTCCAGTTTTGGGGATATTTCTAGTTGTGGGATATTTCCAGTTGTGGGATATTTCCAGTTGTAGGGATACTTCCAGTTGTAGGGATATTTCTAGATTAGGGATATTTCCAGTTTGGGGATATTTTTAGTTTTGGGATATTTCCAGTTTTTTTGGATATTTCCAGTTTAGGGGTATTTCCAGTTTTGGGATTTTCCAGTTGTGGGATTTTCCAGTTGTGGGATTTTCCAGTTGTGGGATTTTCCAGTTGTGGGATTTTCCAGTTGTGGAGATATTTCCAGTTTTGGGATTTTCCAGTTGTGGGGATTGATATTTCCAGTTTCGAGATATTTCCACTTTTAGGATGCTACCAATTTTGCGAAGTTGTTCATCCAATGCGTTCTCTCATTGGCCTACTTGCAGTAGAAACATAGGCAACTATAAATAATATGCCTTAATTTCTATTTAGATGTTCTATATATATGCTGCAGTTACATATCTGTGCCTTCTCTCTCTCGCCAGTGCGCTGCCCGCTGCCGCTGCGCCCGCCCACGCCGCCGCCGCGGTTGCTGTCTCTGAGAAGCTGACTGCCGCATCAGCCGGGGTTGGCCGCCTAATCCAGTACATCAACTGGCCAAAGCCTGACGACTCCGCTACAGCTGCGGGCATACCGCCTAGCGACGAGCTCGTTGGCACCGACGTCACCGCCGTCTCGGCCGGCATGATCATGACCGACTTCCGGGTGCCGATCAATTTCGGCGGCTTCCGCGGCAAGGCGCAGTCATTGAAGAAGCGGGCTCTGGCTGCCAGGCCCGGCTCGCCGTCGGAACTGACCGCCGCTGACCAGTTTGCCGGCCTGGAGCCGGCCGACCTGGTTAAGCTGGAAGCAGAATCCCTGACGCTTCATCAGAGACTTGTAAGCGCCGAGGCGGCACCCGTGGACTGCGTTAATCGCTTGTTGGATTTAGCTAATCTGTTGGCTGAGTTATCTAGAAAGCGTCTGAGTTATCTGGCTACTAACGGCGCATTCTGTCAAACTACTGCTAGTAGTAGTAGTGCACCTGTTAGCACTGCCCAGACTCAAACAGCCTGGTTGCCAATGTCAACAAGATCGTTTCCAATAGCGGAAAAATTGAAATCGGAATTAAGCTGCCTGTTAGGCTGGATTGTCGCTCTGAGACTGACTGTCGATAAGTCATCGGCCTCGATATTGTCGGGTTCTTCTGTTGCCGATGCTGTTGGCTCGGCTAGGGATAAATCAGTGCAGACTGACGCTGATTGGTTGACAGTCAGACCTGTCAGAGCCTGTCAGATTGACAGCAATGCAGCATCTTCACCGATTGATGAACTGCTGAAAGTTGTCATTATAACGGCCAAGCCTCAGTCTGAACTGATGTCTAATCTGGATCTGGAAGCTGACGGATTTGTTCAACAAGTTGATTGGGCTACAGTTCGTCGGTTGGCTTGCGGAGCAGATGAAGCATTGAGTCTGGAAGCTTCTGACACTGTTCAAGTGCTCAGTTTCTGTTGGAGTGAGTAAATCTGATTTTTCCTACCGATTAAACTGCTATTATCCTTGACTGTCTACTTGCAAGTAGTGTAAAAAGGATTTTTCCCGAAAATTTTAAGTAGAATATTTGCTACTTGAAGTAGTGTTAAAAGCATTTTTTATTCTTTAAACAATTGCAACCTCAATTCCCCCAGCCAATGCTGGTACCCATTTTACAACTGGATGAACTGAAGCAATGCTGAGTTAAGTGCTCAAGGACAAACAATTGTTCCGAGTGAATCAAGAATCGAACCCCCGACCTTTCCGTCGTGAGACCGACGCTCTAACCACTAGGCTATAATCCCGCTAGAAATATGCTCGAATTCGTTAGAAGTAGTCTAAATAGCGTTTTATAGTAATCTTGAACTAAATTTTTTGTTTACTAAAAGTAGTGTGTAACGTAGCTTATTTCGCTGTTAAACCGCAGACAAACTGTGGCAATGCGAGAGCTCTGAACTGCCGAAACTGGTGGACGCCAGCTGTAAATCATTGCTGTCAAGTCTGGGCAGGTCGCCATCCGCCTTGGCCTCTATGGAGACTATGCTACTACTGATTAAGTAAGACTTAACGAGTCCTTTGACTATAGTTTTTGTGCTAAATATATACATACGACCTATATTTATTTTCAGAAATTTTAATAGTCACAAGTCGGACATAAGGAATTTTCTGCTAAATCATTTGTATTTTTTTCAACGCGATGAACTGTTCCTGTTGTACCGGTTGACCGGCAATGCAGCGGAGTTTGCCTCCTTTGTGGATAGCATGATTAATGAGAAGGCAAATGCTCTACTGCCTACTGACAAGTAAGATATTAGGGATGTTGTCTGCTTTTTCGTAGCCCTTAACATCAACTGTTAACCTTGTAGTGCCACACCCAGTGTCACATAAAGTGTCACACCCAGTGTCACAAAGTGTCACACCCACTGTCACAAAGTGTCAAACCTAGTGTCGCATAAAGTGTCACACCCACTGTCACAAAGTGTCAAACCTAGTGTCACATAAAGTGTCACACCCAGTGTCACATAAAGTGTCACACCCAGTGTCACATAAAGTGTCACACCCAGTGTCACAAAAAGTGTCACACCCAGTGTCACATAAAGTGTCACACCCAGTGTCACATAAAGTGTTACACCCAGTGTCACATAATGTGTCACACCCAGTGTCACATAAAGTGTCACACCCAGTGTCACATAATGTGTCACACCCAGTATCACATAAAGTGTCACACCCAGTGTCACATAAAGTGTCACACCCACTGTCACATAAAGTGTCACACCCAGTGTCACATAAAGTGTCACACCCAGTGTCACATAAAGTGTCACACCCAGTGTCACCTAAAGTGTCACACCCAGTGTCACATAAAGTGTCACACCCAGTGTCACATAAAGTGTCACACCCAGTGTCGCATAAAGTGTCACACCCACTGTCACATAAAGTGTCACATAAAGTGTCACACCCAGTGTCACATAAAGTGTCACATAAAGTGTCACACCCAGTGTCACATAAAGTGTCACACCCAGTGTCACATAAAGTGTCACACCCAGTGTCACATAAAGTATCACACCCAGTGTCACATAAAGTGTCACACCCACTGTCACATAAAGTGTCACACCCACTGTCACATAAAGTGTCACACCCATTGTCACATAGTGTCGCATAAATTGTCACACTCAGTGCCACATCCAATGTCACACCCAGTGTCACATAAAGTGGCACACCCAGTGTCACATAAAGTGTCACACCCAGTGTCACATAAAGTGTCACACCCAGTGTCACCTAAAGTGTCACACCCAGTGTCACATAAAGTGTCACATCCAATGTCACACCCAGTGTCACACCAAATGTCACACCCAGTGTCACACCAAATGTCACACCCAGTGTCACAGTGTGTAACCATATAGAATAATTACTGTACATTTTTCAGTTCGGCGCCATCAAGCGCCGATCTGAGCGCCACTCTGCGCCAGCTTGGCGCTCGCGGCCTTCTGGCATTGGGCGGGCAGCGTTTTGGCTGGTGCAACGGCAACTCAGAATCCTTTCCGATGATGAAGGATGAAAAAGGCTGCGACTACTGCCGATTTCCTTTAACAACAAGGTATTGTTCTGATTACACTACTTATGTATAGTTGTTACATGTAATAGAATTAGCGTTTTTCGGTACTTTATTTTATTCTCGCCGTTTCTTACTACTAACTTGAGCCAGTAGTAAAATTAGCGTTTTTCGGTATTCTTTCAGTATCGATCTAACGGATGTTAGCCAGCAAGTCACTCTGGACGAAATCTGTTCTCGAAGCGAGGGTCCTAATCCTAAAATTGATATGCAGCAGCTCTATAGCTACCTTGTTAAACGGCAGTAAGTTTTTATTAGTAATTTATTACGCGCCTAATATTAGTTAGTTTACTCTACTTAGAGCAGGGGTCGGCAAACTCCGGTTAGCGAAGCCTCCGGCCCTCGGGTCCTTTGAAACTTCACAATAGCAATCTGGCCCGCTCAAGGCTTGTGTCTCTTCTCATCTCTCTTCTCTCTAGTCTCTTCTCTCCTCTACTCTCTTCTCTCCTCTCCTCTTCTCTCCTCTCCACTTCTCTCCCCTCCTCTTCTCTCCTCTCCACTTCTCTCCTCTCCACTTCTCTCCCCTCCTCTTCTCTCCTCTTCTCTCCTCTCCTCTCCTCTCCTCTTCTCTCCTCTCCTCTTCTCTCCTCTTCTCTCCTCTTCTCTCCTCTTCTCTCCTCTCCTTTTCTCTTCTCTCCTCTCCTCTTCTCTCCTCTTCTCTCCTCTCCTCTTCTCTCCTCTCCTCTCTTCTCTCCTCCCCTCCCCTCCCCTCTCCTCTCCTCTCCTCTCCTCTCTTCTCTCATCTCTATTCCCTCTCCTCTCCCCCATTTGGCCCGCAGTCATGCGCTAGGTTTTCTACCTGGCCCTTGAGATAAAAAAGTTTGCTGAGCCCAGACTTAAAATAAATAATGCGTGTTTCTCTTGCCTATCCCATACTCTCTCCAGTCAGCTATCCCCAGCCATTCATCTATTGAAGCGGCTGTGTTGGACCTCTCATTTGGCATTCTGGTGCCTGCAGTTGGACAATGGCCAGCTATTGGATTACATTGTTGGTGAGCTGCGTTGCTTTCTGCGTTATTATAATATGCACGTGATTTTTTCTTCACTTTTGCTGCTCCTAATTATGTAATTTTTTCTTAGCAGTCAAACGTGACTTTTTCTTGGTCAAAAAACTTCTGCCTTAATTAGATGGAAATATTTTTGCCTATATATGACTTCAGTATTTCAACAAGTTTTGATGATGCTCAACCAACTGTGTATTAACATTTCTCTGTGATGTTAGAATTCGAAAGCATGTGCGTTTGACTTCAATTAGTTTTGAGGCTACGTGAAACCGCCTGTGACTGGGCACTTATAGATATCTTTATTATAACATCATTTTAGAAGTCTAAGAATTAGACTACAATTTTACTGCAAAAATGAGATGTCACTGACTGAGATGTCACTGATTGAAATGTCACTGAATGAGAGGTCACTGATTGAAATGTCACTGAATGAGAGGTCACAGATTGAAATGTCACTGAATGAGATGTCACTGAATGAAATGTCACTGAATGAGATGTCACTGAATGAAATGTCACTGACTGAGTTGTCACTGATTGAAATGTCACTGAATGAGATGTCACTGATTGAAATGTCACTGAATGAGATGTCACTGATTGAAATGTCACTGAATGAGATGTCACTGAATGAGATGTCACTGATTGAAATGTCACTGAATGAGATGTCACTGATTGAAATGTCACTGAATGAGATGTCACTGATTGAAATGTCACTGAATGAGATGTCACTGAATGAGATGTCACTGATTGAAATGTCACTGAATGAGATGTCACTGATTGAAATGTCACTGAATGAAATGTCACTGACTGAGTTGTCACTGATTGAAATGTCACTGAATGAGATGTCACTGATTGAAATGTCACTGAATGAGATGTCACTGATTGAAATGTCACTGAATGAGATGTCACTGAATGAGATGTCACTGATTGAAATGTCACTGAATGAGATGTCACTGAATGAGATGTCACTGATTGAAATGTCACTGAATGAGATGTCACTGAATGAGATGTCACTGATTGAAATGTCACTGAATGAGATGTCACTGATTGAAATGTCACTGAATGAGATGTCACTGATTGAAATGTCACTGAATGAGATGTCACTGATTGAAATGTCACTGAATGAGATGTCACTGAATGAGATGTCACTGATTGAAATGTCACTGAATGAGATGTCACTGAATGAGATGTCACTGATTGAAATGTCACTGAATGAGATGTCACTGAATGAGATGTCACTGAATGAGATGTCACTGAATGAGATGTCACTGATTGAAATGTCACTGAATGAGAGGTCACTGATTGAAATGTCACTGAATGAGATGTCACTGATTGAAATGTCACTGAATGAGATGTCACTGATTGAAATGTCACTGAATGAGATGTCACTGAATGAGATGTCACTGATTGAAATGTCACTGACTGAGATGTCACTGACTGAGATGTCACTGCAAAATGGATTTCAAAATAATGTCACTGCTATTTCACCTCAGTGATTGCACTGCCTAGCAACTAAGCATGCAAACTCCTCAAAAAGCTCCATCCCTTCTCGCTGTTCTCTCCGTTTGCAGACAGCGGCTCCAACCCTGAGGCGGCCCTGCGCACCATGCTGGCCTCCAGGCTTGCTCAGCCGCATCACCAGCAGCATCGGCGGTGCGGCAAATGCGGTACTGAATATCCAGTCCTGCCTGACAGCCGCTCATGCCCCACTGTCACTGTGGATAGACTCGCTCAGGCCCTAATTAAAATTGGCCTGTCACCAGCCCATGTGCTCAGTCTGCTTGGTGACGCTAACGAGCACCGGATCCCTGGCTTTGTAGCCGATTGCATTCGAGTTGCAGCTGAAAATTCCACCGCCAGGCAACACGAATCTGTGACGCCTGCTGAATCGCGAGCTATTGCTTCAGCTAATCGTTGCTGGGGCGTTGCTATGGACTCAGACGAGACTAATTGCGCCTGGTGTCGCTTACCATTAACCGTTGGCTGTCTGTTTAACGAGGCAACTCAATCGGAGTCAATTGAAGCCGAGTCGGAACGTTACTTTGTAGCTTTTCGTTGCGGTCACGTGTTTCACGGCGGCTGCCTTGTCGGCTCACGGCGGACCAGTTCGTGTTCTGTGTGCTGCTCGTGAGATTTTTCACAGCTCCAGATGCTTTAAATTCTTAGTTGAGTCATTTGCTTAGATTCATTAGCAACAATTCCCTCCTCAGCCCTGAGAAATTCCCCCTACCGCTAGTTAGAAGTACTCCTAAAGCCAGTGAATGGTTCCCCCTACAGCCAGTGAGGAATACCCTCTAAGTTAAGTGAAGAATTCCCCCTAAATTTAGTGAGGAATACCCTCTAAGTTAAGTGAAGAATTCCCCCTACATTTAGTGAGGAATACCCTCTAAGTTAAGTGAAGAATTCCCCTTGCAGCCAGCGAGGAATTCCTCCTGCATTTAGTGAAGAATTCCCCATACATCAAGTAAGGAATACCTTCTAAATTAAATGGAGAATTCCCCTTATAGCCAGTGGGGAATTCCTCCTACATTTCGTGAATAATTCCACTTATAGCCAGTGGGGAATTCCCCCTACATTTCTTGAAGAATTCCCCTGCATTTAGTAAGAAATCCCCCCTACAGCCACTGAGGAATTCCCTCTACAGCCAGTGAGAAATCCCTTTTACAGCTAGTGAGAAATTCCCCCCCCCCCCTAAAACCAGTAGAAGTACCTCTGAGAGTCAGTGACAAATAACCCCTGTACAGAAATATTTGTCACACGTTTTGCCTTCTTGTGCGGAGCAGAATTTTTGTGAAAATTCCTAGTTTAATTCAATTTGCAGAGAAATTTGATCGAGCATCGAACTTGTTTACAGTTTTTTTTTCATTCTTCATTCGTAACATCTTTGCTGAATATTTGATTATGATTACTATTTTTGGGATTTATAAGTTCATATCAACTTTACATTTCCTCTGTTGCTCAATTCCACAATCAAAGGTCACTTGAAAGACAAATGATTTTTTTTCTAAAATTATCAATTATATTTCTATTCTATTGTATTCTTATGTTGATTCTTATAATGATTAAATTGTAATGGTATTCTTCGTCATTTTAGTTGCTCTAAATCATGCGATGGTAACCTGCTACCAATATTGTGTGAGGTTATTAAGAAAATAAAATATTCCTACATTTCCACCCAGTATTGAAACTGTGATTGATTGCTCTTCTGTGATGAATTTTTAAACACTGCTTTCTCAACTGTAGTCTTATTGCTGTTGAAAACAAGTCTATCTGCTTGTCTGTGTCTGTCTGCCTGTCTGTCTGTCTGTCTGTCTGTCTGCCTGTCTGCCTGCCTGCCTGTCTGTCTGCCTGTCTGTCTGCCTGTCTGTCTGCCTGCCTGTCTGTCTGCCTGTCTGTCTGTATGTCTGCCTGTCTGTCTGTCTGTCTGTCTGCCTGACTGTCTGTCTGTCTGTATGTCTGCCTGCCTGTCTGTCTGTCTGTCTGTCTGCCTGCCTGCCTGCCTGCCTGCCTGTCTCTGTCTGTCTGTCTGTCTGTCTGTCTGTCTGTCTGCCTTCCTGTCTGTCTGTCTGCCTGCCTGCCTGTCTGTCTGTCTGTCTGTTTGTCTGTCTTTCTGTCTGTCTGTCTGCCTGCCTGCCTGTCTGTCTGTCTGTCTCTGTCTATCTGTCTGCCTGTCTGTCTGTCTGCCTGTCTGTCGGTATGTTTCACAAGTAAAGCTGTCAGTCTGTTACCCTCAGCGACCTTCTCTGCCTTG
The DNA here is from genome assembly GCA_002269645.1 of Macrostomum lignano. NCBI lineage: Eukaryota > Metazoa > Platyhelminthes > Macrostomidae > Macrostomum > Macrostomum lignano. Next base: position 434,262 of record NIVC01000481.1, on the reverse strand, counting down.
TTCTGTGGCGTGCACAGGGCATGCGTTTGCTTTGACTTTTAATGCGACTGAGGCAGCACGCACGCTCAAGCACAAATTATTTTACTTTTTTATCTCTTTGATAGTCTTGTTTGCTAATTACAAAGCTCTTCTTGATCTTTAAACAATTTTCATAAAAAATCGCCAAGAAACCATCATTCGAATCTATGCGCAACAGAATGCACCTCAGTAAATTAAGGTCCATGGCTGTTCCAAAAATTCAAAATTAGTGGCCGCCGAAAATGAGCAAACGTGATCACCAATTAAGAGTAGAGATTTTTGCAAAAGGCGGACGCAAGTAAACGAATGAAGCATAAATCTAATGATGACAAAAGGGAAGGGAAGAAATGATAGGAGAGCGTCGAAGCGAGCAGCCCGAGGGCGATCCGCAGAATTTACAAAGCATACAAAAAGAGACTCACAAAGAACGAGAAAACCACACGCAGGGACACAAAGATCAGAGCACTTCATTGAACACTTCGAAAGTCCGATTCCAAATACAACGAGAGAAAATCTTCAGCGAAGTGGGCAGAATGCATGACCTATAATACAAAACAAGGAAGCAATAGAGGCAAACCAAAACATCAACACAAGACCAACCGAGTAGGAAATTCGGCAAGCGATGAAAGAATCAGCAACAAAGAAGGATTGAGTCAAGGATGTGCTACGAACATCAACGACAGGGGAGACATGTCCCCCCCCCAGTAAAAGCTAATGGGGGGACGTGTCAATGCTTTGTCCCCCCCGTGTGCCCCTTGTGGAAATCAATAACAGGGCGCCAAAATATAGCGCCTTCGACGCTAAAATGAGTGCCATTTAGCAATTTAGTCATGTACATGTTGAACTCTTGGCTTTGTCCCCCAGCACCATAAAATCCATGGCGACGCCCCTGATCAACGAAGCAGATTAAAAAACCCAGAAAGAAATAGTCTGTATTGCATAACATTTCCAAAAAACATTGGCGGAGAGAGAGAGCATACTCAGTGAAAACCAAAGCGGCTTCCGAAATAGCAGATCTACTTGATCTAAAGAAGGCGTGAATAAACTTGAGCTATGGAGGATGCTTAACCGCCTAGGACTCAAGAGAAGCTTCTTACAAACCAACATCCACCTGCATGTGACAACGAGCTATCGCATACGCGGAAAGGAGGGTGATTATGCAGAGAGCTGCAGTACCCAGAACGTTTTAACTGTGAACTCCAAAATGAACACCTTCGAAGAACACACCAACGACGACAAATAGAAAAGTACACAGTCTTTGGAAGGACAGATCAACAAGGCGACCCACTTCCACGGCTGCTGGATCGGAACAAAACAAGCGGATTTGAAAAACCGCAAACGCCGCGCAAGTGGCATTTGAGGACGAGTTAGGGGTCTCAGCTACACGAAAAGCCGCATAGGTAAGAAAACAAGCAAAAAACAGCAGCACAAGACCATGTTCTGTAAAGGAAACACGCGAGCTACAAAGCTTGATCGACAATTGTTACCGATACTTTTGGAGCAACAAACACGAACCTCCTCTGAAACAACTTGAAAGAGGGCAAGAACATGCAGGACGTACGCCAAGAGGCGTGGATTAAATCTGTCCATCATGAGAATCGCCTGTAAACCGCCATGAGAATAGCCTGTAAACCATCATGAGAATAGCCTGTAAACCGCCATGAGAATCGCCTGTAAACCGTCATGAGAATAGCCTGTAAACCGTCATGAGAATCGCCTGTAAACCTTCATGAGAATAGCCTGTAAACCATCATGAGAATCGTCTGTAAACCGTCATGAGAATAGCCTGTAAACCGTCATGAGAATAGCCTGTAAACCATCATGAGAATCGCCTGTAAACCATCATGAGAATAGCCTGTAAACCATCATGAGAATAGCCTGTAAACCGCCATGAGAATCGTCTGTAAACCGTCATGAGAATAGCCTGTAAACCGTCATGAGAATCGCCTGTAAACCTTCATGAGAATAGCCTGTAAACCATCATGAGAATCGTCTGTAAACCGTCATGAGAATAGCCTGTAAACCGTCATGAGAATAGCCTGTAAACCATCATGAGAATCGCCTGTAAACCATCATGAGAATAGCCTGTAAACCATCATGAGAATAGCCTGTAAACCGCCATGAGAATCGTCTGTAAACCGTCATGAGAATAGCCTGTAAACCGTCATGAGAATCGCCTGTAAACCATCATGAGAATAGCCTGTAAACCGTCATGAGAATCGCCTGTAAACCATCATGAGAATAGCCTGTAAACCATCATGAGAATAGCCTGTAAACCGTCATGAGAATCGCCTGTAAACCGTCATGAGAATCGCCTGTAAACCGTCATGAGAATAGCCTGTAAACCATCATGAGAATCGCCTGTAAACCGCCATGAGAATAGCCTGTAAACCGTCATGAGAATCGCCTGTAAACCATCATGAGAATCGCCTGTAAACCGTCATGAGAATAGCCTGTAAACCATCATGAGAATCGCCTGTAAACCATCATGAGAATCGCCTGTAAACCGCCATGAGAATAGCCTGTAAACCGTCATGAGAATCGCCTGCAAACCATCATGAGAATCGCCTGTAAACCATGAGAATCGCCTGTAAACCGTCATGAGAATCGCCTGTAAACCATCATGAGAATCGCCTGTAAACCGTCATGAGAATCGCCTGTAAACCGTCATGAGAATCGCCTGTAAACCGTCATGAGAATCGCCTGTAAACCGTCATGAGAATCGCCTGCAAACCATCATGAGAATCGCGTGCAAGCTACAAAAGTTGCAGATTAAAGAAACTATCATAGTAAATCTATTGAAGTACGCGCCTTTACCTGTTGCGGTCAAATTTTTTATGACATCAATTAATTACTTTCTCTAGCGAACAAAACTGCCACACAAATTATGAATTTAATGAATATATTATTAACCTGCTCGAAATATTGTCGCTCCTTCCTGTCAAATAGCGTTCTCTAATAACCGCTCATTTTCTGGGATATAAAGTCTTGCTGTCATCAAATGATCTTCTGTGTGTCCGTGTCCCGACATTAGGCTCGCTATAATGCCTACTTAGTAATATATACTTCTACATACCTTCATACCTGCTCATTAAAGCTCATCCTTAGTCTCGTTGAAATGAATTTCGACAACTCGTAAAAATACCTCAGAAGACAAGGTTATCTTTTCAAACTTTTCCTACTTTCCTACTTAGATCTGATTGCAGTTTTTAATTATTCCTTTGCACGTTATTGGGCTAATTAGCGTTGCTAGCAGGAAACCCGACGGGAAATAACAGAAGGGCAGAGTTTTTACTTTTGTTTAAGAATTTTACCGTTTTGAAGCCGCCTCTGGGAATCTGCCTCTCCCCCGCTTACTCAGTCACTGAGAATCTGCCTCTCCGCTCACTCAGTCACTGAGAATCTGCCTCTCCGCTCACTCAGTCATTGAGAATCTGCCCCTCCGCTCACTCAGTCATTGAGAATCTGCCTCTTCGCTAACTCAGTCACTGAGAATCTGCCTCTCCGCTCACTCAGTCATTGAGAATCTGCCTCTCCACTCACTCAGTCATTGAGAATCTGCCTCTCCGCTCACTCAGCCATTGAGAATCTGCCTCTCCGCTCACTCAGTCATTGAGAATCTGCCTCTCCGCTCACTCAGTCATTGAGAATCTGCCTCTCTGCTCACTCAGTCATTGAGTATCTGCCTCTCCGCTCACTCAGTCATTGAGAATCTGCCTCTCTGCTCACTCAGTCATTGAGAATCTGCCTCTCTGCTCACTCAGTCATTGAGAATCTGCCTCTCCGCTCACTCAGTCATTGAGAATCTGCCTCTCCGCTCACTCAGTTATTGAGAATCTGCCTCTCCGCTCACTCAGTCATTGAGAATCTGCCTCTCCGCTCACTCAGTCATTGAGAATCTGCCTCTCCGCTCACTCAGTCATTGAGAATCTGCCTCTCCGCTCACTCAGTCATTGAGAATCTGCCTCTCCGCTCACTCAGTCATTGAGAATCTGCCTCTCCGCTCACTCAGTCATTGAGAATCTGCCTCTCCGCTCACTCAGTCACTGAGAATCTGCCTCTCTGCTCACTCAGTCATTGAGAATCTGCCTCTCCGCTCACTCAGTCATTGAGAATCTGCCTCTCCGCTCACTCAGTCAGTCAGAATCTGCCTCTCCGCTCACTCAGTCAGTCAGAATCTGGCTCTCCACTCACTCAGTCAGTCAGAATCTGCCTCTCCGCCCACTCAGTCAGTCAGAATCTGCCTCTCCGCTCACTCAGTCATTTAGGCCGTTCATGAGCCGACTGACACCTTGGTTTTGTTTACATTCTTGTATCAGATGGAACTCATTTTCTCAGTTTGGAACTCACTTTCTCTCCCTGTTTTAAGATTGACGGCATTTGAGTCCGATCCTTATGTGAAAACATTTTCTTCAGGCCACGCAGAAAAACACGCAGCAGAAGTCTTCTAACTAAACAGCTACTCAACAAGAAAAAGCCCATGGGTTGCTTCGCCTTTGTCTGGCTTGCCTGCATCTTCCCTCGGCTGTACCTATGAACTTGCAGGCCTGTCTTTGCCTGGCAAAACTGGCCGAGCAACTAAGGATCTGGGGGGACTGGCCCAGCAACTAAGGATCTGGGGGGACTGGCCCAGCAACTAAGGATCTGGGAGGCTGGCCCAGCAACTAAGGATCTGGGGGGACTGGCCCAGCAACTAAGGATCTGGGAGGCTGGCCCAGCAACTGGGGATCTGGGAGACTGGTCCAGCAACTGAAGATGGTCTGGGAGGCTGGCTCATCAATAGAAAATCTGAGAAGAATTAAATCTTCAGTTTATTTGTTTAGACATCATTAATTGCTAAGTTAATGCACAATATCCAGGATATCAATGTGTTTATACTGCTGGGGCACAGACACAATATCAAGGATATCAATGTGTTTATACTGCTGGGGCACAAACACATATCAAGGATATCAATGTGTTTGTACTGCTGGGGCACAGACACAGTATCAAGGATGTCAATGTATTTATACTGCTGGGGCACAGACACAATATCAAGGATGTCAATGTATTTATACTGCTGGGGCACAGACACAATATCAAGGATGTCAATGTATTTATACTGCTGGGGCACAGACACAATATCAAGGATATCAATGTGTTTATACTGCTGGGGCACAGACACAATATCAAGGATATCAATTTGTTTATACTGCTGAGGCACAGACACAATATCAAGGATATCAATGTGTTTATACTGCTGGGGCACAGACACAATATCAAGGATATCAATGTGTTTATACTGCTGGGGCACAGACATATCAATGTGTTTATACTGCTGGGGCACAGACACAATATCGATGGGGCGTCGCTAAATATGAAATGGCCATTTAGAACTCAAAGTGTTGAATTCCGAGTGTAAAATCCGTTCTTTTAGCTCAGTTCCTCCAGCCAAGCAGAAAATGGTGAACTTAATTCCCCTGAAGGGCTGAATGTTGCAAGGACATCTCTTGCTCCGTCTGCTGTCGAAACTTTCCGTTGCCTAAAATGGAAATGCGGGAGTCTGCCATGACTGAGGCGCTCTCCGGCATCAGTCAGCTGAGGATCTTGGAGGCTGGTGCCAAGCAACTGAAGAACTGGAAGGCTGGCCCGGTAACTGTGGATCTGGGAGGCTGGCCCAGCAACTGACGATCTGGGAGGCTGGCCCAGCAACTGAGGATCTGGGAGGCTGGCCCAGCAACTGACGATCTGGGAGGCTGGCCCAGCAACTGAGGATCTGGGAGGCTGGCCCAGCAACTGAGGATCTGGGAGGCTGGCTCAGCAACTGAGGATCTGGGAGGCTGGCCCAGCAACTGAGGATCTGGGAGGCTGGCTCAGCAACTGAGGATCTGGGAGGCTGGCCCAGCAACTGAGGATCTGGGAGGCTGGCTCAGCAACTGAGGATCTGTAAAACTGATATCCCCAGTAAACCGGCAAAAGTCTCACAGCAGGTGGCGCCGCACAGCAGCCTGGCGTAGCCATTCCTAAACTGCTTGTTGGAGGCTGCATAGATGATGCAGTTCAGCGCCGAGTTGGAATGGCAGATCAGCACGCTGAAGGCGTGCAGCTGCAGCGGGAACGTGTCGCGGATGTCAGCGACGGCCACCGTGGCATAGGGCACCCAGCAGGCGCCGAAGGTGACAAAGATAGCGAAGAACGTCTTCAACAGTCGGACATCCTTGCGCAGCTGACTGTTCGTGGGCAGCTGCTCGCCGCTGCTGGATGTAGCGCCGGCGTTGTTAGTCGAGATGTTCTCGTTTCTAATGGCAACCGTGCAGGCGACTCTGCGCTGCACTCGCATCACGTGACGATAGATAAGAGCGTAGCACAGGCCAATGAAAACCAGGGGGATGTAGATGCCCACCACAGTGAAGAATATTGTGTAGCTGAGAGCGGCCAGCCGGTTGTACACACAGATGAACTGCTTCTGGTCGAAGGTGTACTCGCCCCAGCCGTAGAAGTTCGGCGACTCTGATCGATGCGTTTGGGTGTGGGAAGCTTAAAGTCTCTTCATCAGGTCTCTCAGCTAAAATGCGAGTCTCACATTCATTTGGGGCTTGTGTGTGTGTACGAAAATTGCCGCTAGCTGGATTTGAGATCTGGGAGTTGCTAGGCTGAGGACAATCGTGCGAGCTTGGAGACCACCTAGCAACCGAGTCGGAATTTCATGAACATGAAGAATCAACAGGAGAAAGGTGTTCAGTTTAACCCATGCCTCTCTCCCGCTCTCACTCCTTAGAGTGAGTGGGTAAATAAAGAAGGTAGATGCAGTAAAATTGCTTGCAGTCTCTTCATCAAACAGCTTCTCTTTTTTGCGGATACAATGGGTTTCAAAAGTTTTTTCAGCCTGTAGTCAAAGAGTTTTAGTCTATAATGACTCTATATAGTCTACAGTCCCTCCCTCTGTCTCTGTCCCTCCCCATCTCCCTCTTCCTCTCTGTCCCTCCCCATCTCCCTCTTCCTCTCTGTCCCTCCCCATCTCCCTCTTCATCTCTGTCTCTCCCCATCTCCCTCTTCCTCTCTGTCCCTCCCCATCTCCCTCTTCATCTCTGTCCCTCCCCATCTCGCTCTTCCTCTCTGTCCCTCCCCATCTCCCTCTTCCTCTCTGTCCCTCCCAATCTCCCTCTTCCTCTCTGTCCCTCCCCATCTCCCTCTTCCTCTCTGTCCCTCCCCATCTCCCTCTTCATCTCTGTCCCTCCCCATCTCGCTCTTCCTCTCTGTCCCTCCCCATCTCCCTCTTCATCTCTGTCTCTCCCCATCTCCCTCTTCCTCTCTGTCCCTCCCCATCTCCCTCTTCATCTCTGTCCCTCCCCATCTCCCTCTTCATCTCTGTCCCTCCCCATCTCCCTCTGTCTCTGTCCCTCCCCATCTCCCTCTTCATATCTGTCCCTCCCCATCTCCCTCTTCATCTCTGTCCCTCCCCATCTCCCTCTTCATCTCTGTCTCTCCCATCTTCTTCTCCCCCTCTGTCTCTCCCCATCTTCTTCTGTCTTTCTCCATCTCTCTCTGTCCCTCCCCATCTCCCTCTCTGTCTCTCCCTATCTCCGTTCCATCGGTCTCTGAGCTGGCACATGCACGCACAAGTCAACACAGCTAATAAAGTGGCTTACGGGCGATTCCACTGAACAGCCAAAGCCCCACACAGTAGACGATGGTTTTCCGCTGGCTGAATATCTGGGCATAGACGCCGTGGTGGCAGATGCACACGTAGCGGTTCAGAGCGATTGCTCCGATGTTCAGCAGGGAGCAGAAGCAGGCGGTGAGGCACACAGCTCCGATGGCCTGGCACAGCGCCGGGTAGCGGCTGAACACCCACTCGCCGTCCAGCACTCCTGCGGCGGGTGGACGCGGGCCTGTCTGTCAGTCTGTCTGTCTGTCTGTCTGTGTGTCTGTCTGTCTGTCTGTCTGTCTGTCTGTCTGTCTGTCTGTCTGTCTGTCTGTCTGTCTGTCTGTCTGTCTGTCTGTCTGTCTGTCTGTCTGTCTGTCTTAGTGTCTGTCTGTCTGTCTGTCTTAGTGTCTGTCTGTCTGTCTGTCTGTCTGTCTGTCTGTCTGTCTGTCTGTCTGTCTGTCTGTCTGTCTGTCTGTCTGTCTGTCTGTCTGTCTGTCTGTCTGTCTGTCTGTCTGTCTGTCTTAGTGTCTGTCTTAGTGGCTTAGTGTCTGTCTGTCTGTCTGTCTGTCTGTCTGTCTGTCTGTCTGTCTGTCTGTCTGTCTGTCTGTCTGTCTGTCTGTCTGTCTGTCTGTCTGTCTGTCTGTCTGTCTGTCTGTCTGTCTGTCTGTCTGTCTGTCTGTCTGTCTGTCTGTCTGTCTTTGTGTCTGTTTGTCTGTCTGTCTTAGTGTCTGTTTGTCTGTCTGTCTGTCTGTCTGTCTGTCTTCCCAGCCCCACAGCCCTCTCACCCAGCGCATTCATTGGAACCACAAAGCCAGTGACAACCAAGTCGGCCAGAGCGAGGTTTACAACAAAGATGTTACTCTTAGTTCGAAGGCTCTGCAATATGTCGGTGGTTGTGGGGTGAATTTTAAGTAAGTACAGAAAATTTGAATGTGTGTCAGCAAAAAAGCAACTGCATTACTTTAGTCTTCAGTACAGTCAAGATGACCAGCACATTGCCGAATGAGCCGAGGATAGCCACGATGCTCAGCATCGGAACAAAGACTGAAAACAGTGCCTGTAATAATTCAGCAAGTGGCAAACCTGTCATTTTGTAACTTAACAATCGATACTTACAGGGATAATAGTTGAAGAACATCATTCCCAAATTATAGGCAAAACCATCCGAGATGTTCTCCTGATTTCGTACATAGCGATTCAAGCTCATGGCCACATTGAGATCCATGTCGAGCTATGAGTTGAGAAAACTTTGAGTCTGCTAGGTGGCTGAGCAAGCTTTCTACAATGCCAAGTTTGAATGGTCGCTCAAGTTTATATCTAAGCATCGGGTTGGTTTAGTAGAGTCTCCGGATTCAGTGAGTTACCTGTCGCTTGATTGGCTGGCAAAAGAGAAGGGCAATAAAGTGGCAGAAAAGGCAAAATAAAAATTCCTGTATGCCCCAAGCGATGCTCAGATGTATGGTGATATGAACCGAGAAAAATCGATATGATGGAAAGCATATGACGTTGACGTGTGAAATTTTGATCAATAAATTCTTGATTTGGATAACCCGTGTGATAGAATTGTGTAGGGATAAACAGACAGGTCTAGGGATAAACAGACAACAGGTCTAGGGATAAACAGACAGGTCTAGGGATAAACAGACAGGTCTAGGGATAAACAGACAACAGGTCTAGGGATAAACAGACAGGTCTAGGGACAAACAGACAGGTCTAGGGATAAACAGACAGGTCTAGGGATAAACAGACTGGTCTAGGGATAAACAGACAACAGGTCTAGGGATAAACAGACAGGTATAGGGACAAACAGACAGGTCTAGGGATAAACAGACAGGTCTAGGGATAAACAGACAGGTCTAGGGATAAACAGACAGGCCTAGGGATAAACAGACAGCCTAGGGATAAACAGACAGGCCTAGGGATAAACAGACAACAGGTCTAGGGATAAACAGACAGGTCTAGGGATAAACAGACTGGTCTAGAGATAAACAGACAGGTCTATGGATAAACAGACAACAGGTCTAGGGATAAACAGACAGGTCTAGAGACAAACAGGCAGGTGCGGGAACAAGGAATGACAAAAATTGACGTCAATAAAATCAGACCACCTTTTAAAATAACATTGTTCCTCACCTTTCAGGCAAATTGAGCAAAATAGCCGCTCAACAATGGTATTGAATATCCGCATTTTATTTTTATATTCCAAAAAGACCTGTTGCGGAATTTCAGCGCGATCGATACATTCAAAATTTTGTGGCTGGTTTCAGCACACAATTTTTAATACCGCATTTGATACCCCGATAAGCGCATGCAATTTCACGTGTGTCATTTGGAGTTAGTTCTGTTTTAACTAACGTCAATCCTAGGGACTAACTAACTAACTACCAGGAACTGTTGGAATCACTACAAGCCTGTCACTCACTTGTTTTGGGTATCAAAGACAACCAACTTTATTTCATTAAGTTTTGTGTTTCTGTCAGCTTGACTTGTCGAAATAATGACATTATCGGGCGAATATGTATGTTGTGTAAAAAAACTCATGTTATCCCACTGAGTTTGAAACAGTAGTCAGTTAAGCTCACTATCGATAGAACTTATGTTTACTAAGTACGGTACAAATATATAAATGGAAAAATATCTGAAGGCTTTATTTCATGAGTGAGTTCATGAGTGAGTTCATGAGTGAGTTCATGAGTAAGTTCATGAGTGAGTTCATGAGTGAGTTCATGAGTGAGTTCGTGAGTGAGTTCGTGAGTGAGTTCATGAGTGAGTTCATGAGTGAGTTCATGAGTGAGTTCGTGAGTGAGTTCATGAGTGAGTTCATGAGTGAGTTCATGAGTGAGTTCATGAGTGAGTTCGTGAGTAAGTTCATGAGTGAGTTCATGAGTGAGTTCGTGAGTGAGTTCATGAGTGAGTTCATGAGTGAGTTCATGAGTGAGTTCATGAGTGAGTTCATGAGTGAGTTCATGAGTGAGTTTATGAGTGAGTTCATGAGTGAGTTCATGAGTGAGTTCATGAGTGAGTTCATGAGTGAGTTCATGAGTGAGTTCATGTGTGAAATAATGAGTGAGTTCATGTGTGAAATAATGAATGAGTTCATGAGTGAGTTCATGAGTGAGTTCATGAGTGAGTTCGTGAGTGAGTTCGTGAGTGAGTTCGTGAGTGAGTTCGTGAGTGAGTTCATGAGTGAGTTCATGAGTGAGTTCATGAGTGAGTTCATGAGTGAGTTCATGAGTGAGTTCATGAGTGAGTTCATGAGTGAGTTCATGAGTGAGTTCATGAATGAGTTCATGAGTGAGTTCATGAGTGAGTTCATGAGTGAGTTCATGAGTGAGTTCATGAGTGAGTTCATGAGTGAGTTCATGAGTGAGTTCATGAGTGAGTTCAAGAGTGAGTTCATGAGTGAGTTCATGAGTGAGTTCATGAGTGAGTTCATGAGTGAGCTCAAGCGAGAGCAAATGAAAGGTTCCATTGACCATCCATGCAGCGTAGAGTCGAGTCCAGACACGGAACCTTAGGCTTAGTTCGAAGCCTCATACATTAAAATAAGGAGACCCTTGACACCCAATTAGAGTTTTAACTCTGAATTTCATTGGTCAAGTTTTCAAAGCTTCTTGTCTATGGCTTCAACTTGCAGTTTCAGTTGAGCCTCAGCTGTATAATAAAATCAATTAACATCTCAATTCTGAAAACAATTTGTAATTAAAGCACAAAATTTGTGTACTTTTACATCCAACTCAAATGTCAGCAAAGCATCAGAGATCAAAGTCGGGAGGCCAGTCGTTCAAGCCGTCAACCGTGACTACAATCCTACCGCAGCAGGACGATTCTAAAGCACTTTATCCGGAAGTTCGGGTCATCACTTCAACATATCACCTGAGCCAGGTGGCTCTGCGCGAGTTGCATCGTCGGCTCCGATTTCAAATTGAATCGTTTCCGTTTGAGAATCTGCTAGTCGAGATGGGATCTTACGGTTCGTTCGACGTGTACATCAGCACGTCAAATAGTCCGGTCTGTCAAACTAGCAAGGACCATGTCTATCCTGACATAGCATTCGTTGTCAATAAAATCAAGTTAGCCGTGGAAGAGATCAAGGTACTCAAGACTCAGCAGAAGCAGCAATTGCCAGCTCAGCAAGGAGAGCAAGCTGCTCAACAGCTCGAAACGATTTTGAAACCGACAAAACAGCAAGAATTCAAGAAATCATTGGTAATAGAATGCGACGTTGCAACCGCCGATGAAAACACTGAATATGAGCAGTCAGACGTCGGCTCAATATCAAGTCGATCCACAATGAGCAGCTTGGATATCAAATCTGAAAGAGCTGTCGATGAGGAGCGACCGTCCATGATATCGCCAGACACTGGAGCCTTTAGGGCCGACATTTTCATTGGCGATGTCGTTAGCGGTCCGAGTGCCGACGACGATAATCCATAAATACGCGAGTATCTTGCATCGCGGGAGCAAAGATCATCGCAGATCGATGTTGTTTCAGTTTTGGCAAGAACCGCACGCTGCTGCTGATGTTACATGTTCGATGTACATTAAATGTATGTAAGACTGTATGTGTAATTGTTTCTCATGTACATGTATGAGCTTTTGTTTCTCATCACTATAGAATCATTTTTCATATTCATGAATTTTACATGTACACTGCACACTCACTTGAGCCGGCTGTTCCTAGCTTATAGTTACGATTGCAACATGTGTACATACACTTTGCTATTTAAGCAAGCTTATATGTACGTGTACTTTGTACACCCTCATGAAGAAATAAATCGATCACTATACTATATAGCTAGGATACGCCAATGCATGTCCAAATCATCAACAAATCAAAAAAATTCATACATCTAGGCTGCAGGACTGCTTTCATACGTTTTCTAAACTCCGATTCTCCCGATTAGCACGAGATAATTAATGTTCATTTAACTAATAAAACAAGCCACAAATTTTGCAAAAATTAGCTATTGCTCCTGCAATAAACTCTTCTGAATCATCTAAACAGTTCATCGGATGCAATGAGTTCTTTAATTAATAATAGATAAGAAGTCTCGTTAGTAGCTTCTTCAACATGATAAAGGGTTGTCCACACGGCTATCAATCGAGACCAGATTGTCTGTGATCACACATGCAGTTTTACTTGAATATCAATGATTCCGAGGTCATTTATTTAATGCTGGCCAGGGTGAACAAACCCTAAAGGCAAAAGCTGACGCAAAAGCAAGTGTCAATGACAATAACCCATTAAAATATCCAGCTATGACTGAAGTATGGTTTATTATAGACGGCATTTTTTATTTTATTAGAGGCAGGGGGGTTGTGTGCACCCTGGCGCACTTTAAGCGACATAGGCACACAACCGGCGAGAGGCATTATACTGCCCATTCCGCCGACTGCCCTGAGCAGGCATACAAGCGCGCGGATACGTACGCAGGCACACACTCACACAGGAGTGTGCAGCGGCCCTAACTTTATATTATCGTTAGGCATGTACACTTCACTGCGCCTTGGGGGGTTGGCTCTCAAGGCCGTTAATTGCATGAGCAGAGCCAAGCCGAGATTCCAATTTAGCCCCAAATTAATGTGACTGCACTTGGAATCGAGCCTGGGTCGCTGGAACACCAGAGCCTGCGCTAGACCGCTGGGCCACGGCCCCCTCGTTATGGACGGCATGCATTTGCTAGAATCAAACCACGTCCTAAATGGTATATTTGCGGATTTCTCGTGTTAGCGTTTAGCTTTCTGCGAACTCCATAATCGCACTAATTTAAATTTTGCAACTTAGTTTCGTGATTTTTTAACTAGGTACGTTATCGTAATCAACTAGTATTGGTAACTTAGCGCTACATTTCTTGTTTGCTAAATACTCGGGGTTAAGATGTACTATTGATTTTAATTAAAGATACAGCGATAATAATGGTCATTACTTGAGACGTATTGTGTGATAAAATTCTTAGACCTAGGTCTACTCTACAGTCTACACCATTAGTAATAGCCCAATAGGCCTAGTAGGCTTATTATTGATAAGTGGTTGTACTTTACTAGTTTAAGTTTTTAGATTCGATTTTTATCCTGACAAAATAATTACACTTACTAAAAAAGGACTTTAATTCTAAATTGTCAACAATTCTCCAAAAAATGAAAATAAGCCCTTACACTGGCTACACATTCTGTAATTCAGAATAAAGTTAATCTCATGTCCAGACTTGTGGACTACATTGCCATTTATGGCTACAATTTTGATGCTGCTTCTCGTAAGTTGGGGCAATGCTTATAAGTTATATAATAAATAAATTAAAAATCGATTAAAATTTTGTTTTAAATTCAAGCTTATGTATCATATATGTTAGAAAGTCTAACAGGACATCTAAGACAAAGTGCTAGGAATTTTTTAAAACTGAAAAAATGAAATATTTTATGTTTCAAGATCAAAAAACAAAATTTTTCTATTTATTTTATTTGCTAAATCCTATTTTTGTCTAACTTTAAGTAGAAAGAAACCTTTTGTCTATAATTTTATTTTATTATTGTAATACATTTTTCTCAGGGCTTATTAGGCACTGTAATGACCATTTTATATTTTTGACAATATTTTTTTTATCAATTAATTTTTATGCCCACTAGGCGCAATATTTTTTTAGCTGTTTCAATTCTTTATCTTTTAATAAAAATAAATCTATTATAGCCAACATGGTCAAAACCTTTGTAGCAATGCCTAAAAAGTCAATCTAAGATACAAAATGCATTGGGAAACCATAGAAAAACATTTTTTGTAGTGTTCCGCCGCCGCGAGTTTTGACCTCCGTAACTGTAACCGTAGCCATAAGAAAGAAGCAACTTCCGTAGCCGAATTTTTCCATCATTACAGGCTATAAAAAGTCCGTAACTGTAATTTGCGGTAACCGTAGCCGTAATGTATAACAAAAATTGATATTTTTGCATGTAAAGTGGGGCAGACAGAAAAGGACAGATAAAAAGGATAAAAGGATAGCAATAAAACCTACTTGTTGTTCGTTCATGCATTAATATTCATTTATTTTTTTGTAAATATAATATCTTTATCTAAGTATTCTTTAGCATTGTTGTATGCAATTGTGTGCTTGGTGCCTTTTTTCAGTTTTCTGTGTCGTGATTCTGTTTGTTTCGCTACAATATGAATCTATGACTGACGTGCCAAGGTCAATGTGTATGTTTAATATCATTAAATAAATATATGAATTTGTTAAAATAAAACTGCTTCAAAATTTCCGATGACTAAGAAATTGCATGTTACATTTTTCTTTTTCATTTTATTGCATTGTCTATTGTATTGTCTTCTTTGGTTTCAATCAATTTTCAATCATAATTCATATTCATATCCTATTAGTATTTATTTAGTATTTCCTTATTAATATTCTTTCATCCTTATCCTCATAATCTAAATCTAATATCCTATTTTTATGCTAAGGAGCTAAATGCTACATATGGCTAAGAAATAAGAATGCCAGATTCTTAGTCTCTTGTAGGCTTTGACTGGCTCTCTCTGTCTCGCTGCTATCATGCTATCGCTATGCTATGCTATGCTGTATGCCTAATGAGAAAATTCGTGAAAAAATTCATTTTTCATTTTCAAAAAGTTTCGTAGATATTTAGAAACTTAACAAATGTAAAAAATAATAATAACTAGTAAAACAAAATGAAAACTGGTTGAAGTTGATATAAAAAAATTTTCTTTTATAACACTAAACAGTTAAAAATAAATAATTTTTATTACGGCTACCTATTATGGCAAGTCTAGAAAAATCTCTGTAATTCGTAACCGTAACCGTAAGCTCAAAATATGTCCGTAACCGTAATCCGTAATGAAAATACGGCTTCAAAAGTGTCGTAGCCGTAATTTGCCATAGCTGTAGCCATAATTACGGCGGAACACTAATTTTTTGCCTTTTTTGTTAGGCCTACAACCAATATATTTAATTCCTTTTATCTTTTGTAGTAAACATAATTTAGCATATTAAAGTTTGTTTCCTATAAGAATTATAGGTAAAATACCTAGATTAGGTTTATTAACTAAGGCAATAAAATTGAATTATAAGAATGAGAAAAGTGCTCACTTTAGAGTTTGATTAACTCTATTTATCAATTAGCAATAAGGTGATCAATATAGAAAAATACAAATGCACTTTGGGTAAGGTTGAATATAATTTCATTAAAGTCATTGGGGCCTATGCTGGTAAATAATAGTTGTTTCTGATTAGTTAATCAATAATTTAGTGCATACAATCTATCTGGGTAGGAAATAATTCTTAGCAAAAGCAAAATCTGAGATTGTACCAACTATGCCAATCTATGTCAGTTGGTATATTTATGAATATCTTCAAATGTCTTTTTAGTATAGCTGGCATAGTTATGAAACAATTATGCTAATAAGCATATTTCTATACTAAATATAACAAATGATACAATTTGGCTACAACCATAACCATACATATACAATCTCTCTAATTTAACATTTTTTGACCTATATTTTGACCAAAAGTGCAACTTACCTATGAAAAAGCCTAAGCAAAAACTAATAACTTTTGTGGTATATTTGCTTCTTCTTACTCTATAAATATCCTAAAAGCTGCTATCAAGTTATGCTAGAGCTTATTTTTGCCTTTTAGAACCATTCCACAACTGTCACTAAGCTGGTATAATAATTCCTATAATGCCTGTACTTTTATAAATGTACTTCTGGTAGCATAAGTAGTTATCTAGTGGTAGCATATGTATTAGTCTACTAGTAACATATGTATTTATCTACTGGTAGCATATGTACTTATCTACTGGTCTATGCAGTCCTATGGCTCAGTCTACCCTATTTTATACTCCTATTTTGCTCCTCTAAATGGTTTTATTCTCTGAGTCCTAGGCACTCCTGGGATCAGAAGGTCATAGCTTACACTCTAGTAGGTTTATTGCCCTGGGGCAGATTCTCAGATCCTGGTCTAGATATTCTTACACTTTGGTAGGTATTTTGCCTTCTAAGGTGGTTTCTCAGACTTAAAGTCTAGAAATCTTGTTCTCTAAGAACAAAGTCAATTCTCCCAATTCTGGGATGGTTTTTAAGTTGCTATCTCAAAAATAGATAATATATAAGAACAAATTCTGAGCCTGAATGATTTAGTCTCCAAATAAAATAACTGGAGCAAATGATACAATGCTAAGCAAACAAATGAGTGGAACAAAAGAAAGAGGGTTTATTTTTCTTGGCCTTCAACTAGATTCCTTTTATAGTGAAAATTTTCCTGCTTTTTTTTAAACAAATGGCAATATACCTAATATACAAAATATATCAAATGTAGGAAATATTCATAATATTCACATAATATAACAACATTGTAGTATTTTGAAATGCAACTTTCTAAGAAACTTCAAAGTAAAATTGAGGCCTATTTTACATTTTTTGTTTTAATGTGCCATTTGACACAGTTGAAGGACAATTATTTCCCAATGGGATTGCAAAGCTTATTAATGTCATTATATCATAATTAAAGCTTATTTTAATGGTAAAGATATAAAAATTAAGTTTATAAAATATAGTATTAAAACTAGCTTTGACATCCCATTTTGTTAACCAATGCAATTGTCAAACAATGGCTAAAACATAAAAATTTGAAATAGTATTGGTCAATTTCCAACCTAGCATAATACATTTGCTCTTAAATATACTTTCCCAATTTTCAAATTTTGTGTCATGCTGAGCTCTATACCTCAAATGGATCCAGAATGTTATTGTACTTTATTACAAGCAATAATAAGTTTGAACAAGAAAGTATTATATATCCTATATACTAAAAATGTGATGTCTATATATATATATATATGTGATAGATTAGAGAAAAAATGGCTGGACCGATTTTGTTCGAACTAGCACTGTTCGATCAGAAATTTTCCCGTGACGGTACATGCATCGTGGCTAAGAAATTGCTTGATGCTAAAGGCATTAAATATTCGAAAAACATGCTTTTTTGCAAAGGTCAAGCAAACTTTTTGACTTGAAATGCATTGTAAGAATGCTAGAGAAAAAACTGACTGGTTGAATTCTGACTCTGAAATAGATTGCATCATAACTGAATTGTAACTCTGACTTGAATTGAAAATGCAGTGTGGAAGCGTAGCACCAGACTTGATTTAAATTGCGTAACCATAATTGTTAACTGATACTGACTGACTGAGAAACTGATTATGTCATAACTGCTTCGTGTGATTTACTCTATGCTTGGATTTTAAAGTGTTGAATTATTTAAGTGCAAAATTTCATGTTATCAAAACGATGAGAGCTAGCCTAGAGGTGAACAAACTGAACTGCCAAATGCAGCGACGATGGTTCGAATTTTCATAGAGTATAATTTTTTTAATTAAAGCTTTTCAACGTCAGGAAAACTAAAAGACTTTTTAAAAAGAATTGCGTCATGTAAAATCATAGAAGCGTCATTAAAAAATCATAGAAGCGTCATGTAAAAAATCGTAGAAGCGTCATGTAAAAAATCTTAGAAGCGTCATGTAAACAATCATAGAAGCGTCATGTAAACAATCATAGAAGCGTCATTTAAAAAATCATAGAAGCGTCATATAAAAATCGTAGAAGCGTCATGTAAACAATCATAGAAGCGTCATTTAAAAAATCATAGAAGCGTCATATAAAAATCGTAGAAGCGTCATGTAAACAATCATAGAAGCGTCATTTAAAAAATCATAGAAGCGTCATTAAAAAATCATAGAAGCGTCATGTAAAAAATCGTAGAAGCGTCATGTAAAAAATCTTAGAAGCGTCATGTAAACAATCATAGAAGCGTCATGTAAACAATCATAGAAGCGTCATGTAAACAATCATAGAAGCGTCATGTAAACAATCATAGAAGCGTCATGTAAACAATCATAGAAGCGTCATGTAAACAATCATAGAAGCGTCATGTAAAAAATCATAGAAGCGTCATGTAAACAATCATAGAAGCGTCATGTATTGAATCATAGAAGCGTCATGTAAAAAATCATAGAAGCGTCATGTAAACAATCATAGAAGCGACATGTAAACAATCATAGAAGCGTCGTGTAAAAATCATAGAAGCGTCATGTAAAAAATCATAGAAGCATCATGTAAACAATCATAGAAGCGTCATGTAAATAATCATAGAAGCGTCATGTAAAAATCATAGAAGCGTCAAGAAAAAATCATAGAAGCCTCATTTAAAAACTAATGAAAGTGTCATTTAAAAAATTAAGAAGCGTCACGGTAGAATAAAAGAAACGTCATGTCAGACATGAAGGGTTCATGTAAAAATTAAATGCAACTATAGTGCTGTGCTGGGGAGAAAAACTGAGACGTAAAGGCTCTCAGAGAATAACTGAGATTACGGGGGGGGGGTTTCTGAGATGTCAAAGCAAAAGTCAGAAGCTACTTCAAAGTTCATGTCACGGGGGGGGGGCGCTGATAGAAGAAAAGTCATGTAAAAAATAAAAGTAGCACTATGTATACATAAAAGAAAAGTCATGTCGAAGTTAAAAGATTCATTTGGGAATTGCTACGATGTCAAAGCTTGGTGGAAATCGTTATAGTGCTGTGATTCTTAAAGAAGGAATCACTAAAATGTCAAGGCTTAGGGGAGAAGAATTGCTGAGATTTCAAGGCTTTATGTTGGGTTAAAGTTAGGTTTAGGTCAGGTGTGGGTTGAGGGTTATATTTTATCGGGTTTCAAGGTTAACAGGGGATTTTTTAGATTTCAATGTTTATGGGGGCCATTGCTGACATGTCAAGGCTTACGGGGGGAATAGCTGACATGTCAAGGCTCACGGGGGTATAAATAAGATTTCAAGGCTAAAGTCAGAAGCTACATGTAGTTTATTGAAAACTTTTTATTACATTATTTGATGCCTCCTCAGGGGAGGGATCGCTGAAAAAAAAAGCGTAATGTAAAAAATAAAAGAAGCTTCATGTCGAATTTAAGAGATTCATTTGGGAATCCCTACGATGTCGAGGCTTGCAGGGAATCGCTATAATGCTGTAGTAGTGCTATAATGACTCTTAGAGAGAATTACTGAAATTTCAATGCTTTAGGGTTAGGTTAGGGTTAGGGTTAGGGCTAGGGTTAGGGTTAGGGTTAGGGTTAGGCTAGGGTTAGGGTTAGAAGGTTGACAGATATTTTTAGATTTCCAAGGCTTATTGGGGGCATTGCTGAGATGTCAAGGGGGGAAGTTGATATGTTAAAGCTTGTGGGGGGGATAACTGACATGTCAAGGCTTACAAGGTTTGACAGGAGATTTTTTAAGATTTCAAGGATACATGTAGCTTATTAAAAAAACGTGTATTGCATTTCTTTGGCTCCCCAACGGGGGGCGTAGATTGCTAGTTATTTTCTAAAAATAGTGTTATTCCCATCTGTAATAGTGTGCCAATAAGTTACAGGCCACTCAGCTAGATCTATGAAATCAACCATTTTTTGGAGAAAAAAAACTGCCAATGATTATCTTTTCAAATCCTCTTCACATTATGAGTAATAATTGTAAGGGAAAATGTTTTGACTATAGGCTAGACTAGCAATTAGCACCCCCCATTGGGGAGCCAACAAGGAATGGAATATAAAAATTTCTGAATAAACTGCATGTAGCTTCTGACTTCAGCTTTGACATCCTAGCAATTCTCCCATAAGTCTTGACATCTCAGCCATTCTCCCATAAGTCTTGACATTTCAGCAATTCCCTATGTAAGCCTTCACATCTCAGCTATTCCCCAAATAAGCCTTGACATCTCAGCAATTCCCCCTGTAAGCCTTTATATCTCTGCTTTGATATCTCAGCAATTCCCTCCATAAGCCTTGATAAATCTGCTTTGATATCTCAGCAATTACCCCCATAAGCCTTGATATATCTGCTTTGATATCTTAGCAATTCCCCTGTAAGCCTTGACATCTCAGCAATTCCCCCCGTAAACCTTGACATCTCAGCAATTCCCCTGTAAGCCTTGACATCTCAGCAATTCCCTTCCCCCATAACCCTTGACATCTCAGCTATACCCCCATAAGCCTTGACATCTCAGCTATCCCCCCGTAAGCCTTGACATCTCAGCTATCCCCCCGTAAGCCTTGAGATCTCAGCTATCCCCCCGTAAGCCTTGACATCTCAGCTATCCCCCCTCCATAAGCCTTGACATCTCAGCTATCCCCCCATAAGCCTTGACATCTCAGCTATCCCCCCGTAAGCCTTGACATCTCAGCTATCCCCCCGTAAGCCTTGACATCTCAGCTATCCCCCCGTAAGCCTTGACATCTCAGCAATTCTCCCTAGCAGCCTTAACAGCTAGATGTGGCAACACCCCCAGCCCCATTGGCAGGATGAGTTGAACTGCCAAGTTTATGTTTATGAAGTAAATAAGCACAAATTTTGAATATTTTTGCGTTTATTTTCACAGCAGAAAAGTATTGTTTTAATGTAATAATTAGTCTAACAAAAAAACCACAAATGTTTTTATCAGATAGCTACTGAAATTTCAAAAATGAAAAGTGAAATGCTTTTTGGATGACTGGATATTGCATAGATTTTCTTCATCTACTTCACCCTTCCCCATTCCTCTGGCAAGGTCGAGCCGAGCAGGCCTGTTCTGGTCAACTCATCCAACGATTTCCTAAGCAGGATCGGGCCGATGTAGAGTTTGTAGCCAATCAAGAAGTGTTCTGCCAGCCCTGCGGTTGGCGTTTGAGTCGCCTGCCGCAGGATGCCACTTATTTTGTGCAGACATTCACCGCTGAGAGCGGCCAGCAGTGCTATTCAGCCATGCTTAGCGTACACGAGCCGCTTTCCATGCAGCAGAGAAGGCAGCTGTTCAATATCAGCTCCGGCGGCGGCGCTGGGAGCGGGGTGGACGAAGACGCTGTCAGTGCTAGCAATATCCAACCGGTGCCCTCCTCCCTGTCCCTGGTTGATAGCGATGCTGACACCGAGACAGTCTTTGTTGCCGCTGCTCTAGCTGCTGCTGGAGGTAATCATTTGTCTTGCTTTTGTCTTGTCTGTTTCACTTGATTTCTGGTTCCTCTTTCTTGATTTCTGGTCCTTCTATCTGGTCCCTGCCTCTTTTTTCGGTTACCTTTTTCTTGATTTCTGGTCCTTCTATCTGGTCCCTGCCTCTTTTTTCGGTTACCTTTTTCTTGATTTCTGGCCCATCTTTTTTGATTTCTGGTTCTTCTTTCCTTTGATTTCTCGTCTCTCTCGATTTCTGGTCTCTCTCGATTTCTGGTTTCTCTTGATTTCTGGTCCCTCTTGATTTCTGGTCTCTCTTGATTTCTGGTCCCTCTTGATTTCTGGTCCCTCTTGATTTCTGGTCTCTCTTGATTTCTGGTCCCTCTTGATTTCTGGTCTCTCTTGATTTCTGGTCCCTCTTGATTTCTGGTCCCTCTTGATTTCTGGTCCCTCTTATTTCTGGTCCCTCTTGATTTCTGGTCCCTCTTGATTTCTGGTCCCTCTTGATTTCTGGTCTCTCTTATTTCTGGTCTCTCTCGATTTCTGGTTTCTCTTGATTTCTGGTCCCTCTTGATTTCTGGTCCCTCTTGATTTCTGGTCTCTCTTATATCTGGTCTCTCTCGATTTCTGGTCCCTCTTATTTCTGGTCCCTCTTGATTTCTGGTCCCTCTTGATTTCTGGTCCCTCTTATATCTGGTCTCTCTCGATTTCTGGTCCCTCTTATTTCTGGTCCCTCTTGATTTCTGGTCCCTCTTGATTTCTGGTCCCTCTTGATTTCTGGTCCCTCTTGATTTCTGGTCCCTCTTGATTTCTGGTCCCTCTTAATTTCTGGTCTCTCTTAATTTCTGGTCTCTCTTGATTTCTGGTCCCTCTTGATTTCTGGTCCCTCTTGATTTCTGGTCCCTCTTGATTTCTGGTCCCTCTTGATTTCTGGTCTCTCTTGATTTCTGGTCCCTCTTATTTCTGGTCTCTCTCGATTTCTGGTCCCTGTATCTGGTCCCTGCCTCTTTTTTCGGTTACCCCTTTCTTGATTTCTGGCCCCTCTTTTGATTTCTGGTCCTTCTTTCCTTTGATTTCTGGTCCCTCCTATTTCTGGTCTCTCTCGATTTCTGGTCTCTCTCGATTTCTGGTTTCTCTTGATTTCTGGTCCCTCTTAATTTCTGGTCCCTCTTGATTTCTGGCCCCTCTTTTTTGATTTCTGCTCCCTCCTTTTGATTTCTGGTTTCCCCTTTCTTGATTTCTGCTCCCTCCTTTTGATTTCTGGTTTCCCCTTTTTTGATTTCTGCTCCCTCCTTTTGATTTCTGGTTTCCCCTTTCTTGATTTCTGCTCCCTCCTTTTGATTTCTGGTTTCCCCTCTCTTGATTTATGGTTCCTCTTTCTTGATATCTGTCCCTTTTTCTCTTGATTTTCAACTCCTCGCTGATTCTTCCAACGCAAGAAGTAACTTAGACGATGATTAATAAAGTCTCTCGCACACCTGACACCTGGCTCCATCTCCAGCAGCCCAGACTGGCGAATCGCAGCTGCAGCATCAGGTCGCTGTCTACGCCCCTAAAACTTTAGTACTACAGTCGCGCCTGGACCTACCCGAGACTCTGCACGACTGCTTGGTTGTACTCTATGCCGCCCACGCTGCAGGGCGTCGGGACCACTTAGAAGAGATGATTGCTCGCCTTCTGTCTAGCGTATTCCTGCCAACCAATAATAGTTACACAGTCTTTTCTCTGTTGCCAGGATTCGATTGTCAAATCCTGCAATCTTTGCCTAGCGACTGTTGCTCGGTGCCAGCCACTGGCAGCGTTGTCGTTCGACTATTTCGTCAATTGGGCATTCACAATAGTGTGAAACTGGTCACTGCCCTGTTAACCGGTTGTAAAGTTGTGCTGTTCTCGGCTAGTTTCACACAGCTAACGGATGCTTGTCGGGCGCTGAAAGCGCTACTGTATCCCTTTAAGTAGTAAGTAGAGTGCATAGAACTTGTTATTAGATTGTCTATATAGTCACTGGAGCTTTACAGTGGTCATTGGGGTGTCAATTTTGGTCATTAAAGTGTTTACAGTGGTCATTAGGGTGTTACAATAGTCATTAGGGCGTTAAAATGGTCATTAGGGTGTTACAGTAGTCATTAAGGTATTAAAATGGTCATTAGGGTGTTACAGGGGTCATTGGGGTGTTACAATGGTCATTGGGGTGTTACAGTGGTCATTAGGGTGTTAAAATGGCAATTAGGGTGTTACAGTGGTTATTGAGGTTTTACAGTGGTTATTAGGGTGTTACAGTGGTTATTAGGGTGTTAAAGTGGTCATTAGGGTGTTACAGTGGTCATTGAGTCACAGAACTATCGTTAGTGGTCCTTAGGAGAAGTAGAACGCACTTGAAGTGTTTAGCAAAAAATAGTTCAGCATTTCTACTTACAGTAGTAAAAAATGCGAGATTGAATTCTTCTTCACCCTGTCCCAACACGCAGCGAGTACACTCTGGTGCCTATAATGCCGAAGCCGCTATTAGAATACGTGTGCGCCACTGTGCCCTATCTATACGGCGTGCACAGTTCATTTAAGCGTCAAATCGAAGATTGCACAGAATCAATGTTCGATTTAATCACGGCCGACCTCGATCTGGGTTGCGTAGCCGAAAACTGGTCAGGCTGCGGCGGCGGCCAGAGTTCTATAGTGACGCCTCTGTCAGATCAAGTGCTGCAGAATCTGCTGGCGGATATCACCGACGTGTTGAATCCCGGCCTAGCAACAGCTGATCGGGCGTTTAAGAAACCAACTGGCGGAACTCTGCGCTCCTGCGTCTCAGCTTACGGCGGCGGCGGTGACGATTTCTGGCTGGACAAACAGATCCGGGCGGCGTTTATGCGAGCTTTTGCTGAAATTGTTAATGGCTACAGGTCTTGCCTAGTGATTAGTAGGATTCTGCCGAGTAATGTTATCAACTTTCACTATGTGAGACTTCTGCTTTTAGACTGATGCTAAAAACTGTAGAAATCAGTAGCCTACGTCCGCTCCCTAGTAATCAGCTGACGTCCGCTCCCTAGTAATCAGCTGACATCCGCCCCCTAGTAATCAGCTGACATCCGCCTCCTAGTAATCAGCTGACATCCGCCTCCTAGTAATCAGCTGACATCCGCCCCCTAGTAATCAGCTGACATCCGCCTCCTAGTAATCAGCTGACATCCGCCCCCTAGTAATCAGCTGACATCCGCCTCCTAGTAATCAACTGACATCCGCCTCCTAGTAATCAGCTGACATCCGCCCCTAGTAATCAGCTGACATCCGCCTCCTAGTAATCAGCTGACATCCGCCTCCTAGTAATCAGCTGACATCCGCCTCCTAGTAATCAGCTGACATCCCCCCCCTAGTAATCAGCTGACATCCGCCCCCTAGTAATCAGCTGACAACCGCCCCCCTCCCTTAGCTGACATCCGCCTCCTAGTAATCAGCTGACATCCGCCTCCTAGTAATCAGCTGACATCCGCCCCTTAGTAATCAGCTGACATCCGCCCCCCCCCTAGCTGACATCCGCCCACTAGTAATCAGCTGACATCCGCCCCCGAGTAATCAGGTGACATCCGCCCCTTAGTAATCAGCTGACATCCCCCCTAGTAATCAGCTGACATCCGCCCCCCCTAGTAATCAGCTGACATCCGCCCCCGAGTAATCAGCTGACATCCGCCCCTTAGTAATCAGCTGACATCCCCCCTAGTAATCAGCTGACATCCGCCCCCCCTAGTAATCAGCTGACATCCGCCCCCTAGTAATCAGCTGACATCCGGCCCCTAGTAATCAGCTGACATCCGCCCCCTAGTAATCAGCTGACATCCGCCCCCCTAGTAATCAGCTGACATCCGCCCCCGAGTAATCAGCTGACATCCGCCCCCTAGTAATCAGCTGACATCCGCCCCTTAGTAATCAGCTGACATCCGCCCCTTAGTAATCAGCTGACATCCGCCCCCGAGTAATCAGCTGACATCCGCCCCCTAGTAATCAGCTGACATCCGCCCCTTAGTAATCAGCTGACATCCGCCCCTTAGTAATCAGCTGACATCCGCCCCCTACACGCAGGCAAGTTTCCTGGGCGGTCGCGGCCTAGTAGACGACAAGTTCATGCGACGCCTGGCCACCGAGTCGGAGATGTTCTGCCAGTTTTGCCAAGCCCGCGGCCCGCCCTATCGTCGTATCGACGCATTCGACGAATTGTACGATCGCCTGTCGGAGCTTCAAGCCGCCGAGGCCGCCGAGCTTCTACTGCCGCCGCCGCACCAGCTGGCCCTGTGCGTCAGCATCGACGCCGACAACGACAACAATGCCGATTCATCGGTGTCCCTCACTGACGTCGCAACTGTTGCTATCGGACGTCGCTTACGTCGGCGTCATCTGGACGAATTGGCTAAGCAATTATGCGAATGCGAAACTTCAATAACAACGGCTGTCAACAATAATAGCGAGGCCGAAAAAGTTTCTGTAAATGTGCCGCAACCGCCGGACGACCCGGCTGCGGGGCCGCCAGAGCCGTTTCCTCTGTTGAACGAGCGTCTAGTAGCTGAAGCTATCGAAGCCGAGGAGGCTAAACGAGAAGTTGACGACGCGATGGCAGCTGCATCTGGTCGAACTGGCTCTGATCCAGCGGCTAGAAGAGGGTTCGTTGCTTATATAACAGCTTTTTTCTCTGCTTTTTTTCTGTTGATTCAGTTACAGTTTAATGTTAGTGAGATTCGGGATCTAATTGGAAAAGATTGGAGGGCGATGGATTAGAACACCATGGATTAGAGTGAAATGGATTAGAGCGAGATGGATTAGAGTGGAATGGATTAAGAGCGACATGAATTAAGAGCGACATAGATTAGAAAGAGATGGATTAAGAGCGACATGAATTAGAGCGACATGGATTAAGAGCAAGATGGATTAAGAGCGACATGGATTAGAGCGACATGGATTAAGAGCAAGATGGATTAAGAGCGACATGGATTAGAGCGACATGGATTAAGAGCAAGATGGATTAAGAGCGACATGGATTAGAGCAACATAGATTAAGAGCGACATGGATTAGAGTGGAATGAATTAGGAGCGACATGGATTAGAAAGAGATGGATTAGAGCGACATGAATTAGAGCGACATGGATTAAGAGCAAGATGGATTAAGAGCGACATGGATTAGAGCGACATGGATTAAGAGCAAGATGGATTAAGAGCGACATGGATTAGAGCGACATGGATTAAGAGCAAGATGGATTAAGAGCGACATGGATTAGAGCAACATAGATTAAGAGCGACATGGATTAGAGCAACATAGATTAAGAGCGACATGGATTAGAGTGGAATGAATTAAGAGCGACATGGATTAATAGCGACATGGATTAAAGCAACATGGATTAAGAGCGAGATGGATTAGAGTCTAATGGGTTAGAGCGAGATAGATTAACAGCGAGATCTATTAATAGCGAGATGGATTAAAAGCGACATGTATTAGACTAAGTTAGGGCGTTGGATCGGATATTAAAATCGCTGCCAGACTGCAAATCAAGCAATCGATCCACTAAATTACCGCAGCTCGCCAGCGAAGTCCTCAAAGCCATCCGCAGCCTCCACAAAAGCACTCGAACAGCCGAGCCAGCAACAAGATCATCAAAGACGCCGACAAGAGTTTAAAACTGTGCCGCCAGGACAACGGCTTGAAGATCTGCTACTGCCGCCGACTCAACAGCAGTTTTCCTCGTCCGCCGATATTCATCGTCAGAAATTGCAGATACTGGAGCTGTGCGTTAAAAACGTGTTCGAACGGCGGATTGCTGACGCTAAAAAATCTCTGAAGGCGGTGAAGCGCGATCTGGCTCATCGGTCTAGCCGATTGAGATTAGTCGATCTGCTCAACGATATGGTGGTTGCTAGGGGCATGTCGACGCTTGATCAGCAACAATTTGAGATTGCCTGCGAATTGTTGGTGCAAGCTCTGAGATTTGATGCTCAACACGAGGAATGGCTGTGCGCCCTGCGGTGCCTGCCGCTGCTGGAGCGGCTGCGCTGCCAGCTGCCCTGTCAGAATAGCACCGCCTCCTTGGAGCTGCAGGTACTGCCCTGCTTTGTTGGGCTGTCTGTCTGTGTCTGTCTGTCTGTCTTAGTGTCTGTCTGTCTGTCTGTTTCTGTCTGTCTGTCTGTCTTAGTGTCTGTCTGTCTGTCTGTCTGTCTGTCTGTCTGTCTGTCTGTCTGTCTGTCTGTCTGTCTGTCTGTGTCTGTCTGTCCGTCTGTCTGTCTGTCTGTCTGTCTGTCTGTCTGTCTGTCTGTCTGTCTCTTTCTGTCTGTCTGTCTGTCTGTCTGTCTGTCTGTTTGTCTGCCTGTCTGTCTGTCTGTCTGTCTGTCTGTCTCTCTGCCTGTCGGTCTGTCTGTCTGTCTGTCTGTCTGTATGTCTGTCTGTCTGTCTGTCTGTCTGTCTGTCTGTCTGTCTGTCTTATTGTCTGTCTGTCTGTATGTCTGTCTTTTTGTCTGTCTGTCTGTCTGTCTATCTTAGTATTTGAGTATCTGTGTGTCTGTTAGTTTTAATCGAAAGATGCCTGACAAGTTAGATAAATTTTTGGCAGTTCCGAAAATTTATAAAAAAGAGGCGGATGACTGACAGGTCTGTAGATTATCAGAGGAGTTAATTCAATATCCAGGATGCTAGCTATATCCAGATGCTACAGGAAGTTCAGTCCACGAGTGGAATTATTTTAGATGAACCTCAACTCACTACAATTACCCAGGCCTCAATGACGGAAGAAGTCCAAGCCTGCACAGCCTGGTCATCGGAGGCCTTCTGGCACTGGGCGTTCTCGCGGTTTGTTCAGACTCAACTGTGCGACTATTACGTTGGCCGGCTGGCCGAATGGAAACCGGACGAACCCGTGGATCCAAGCGCTACGGCTCTCGATATCGTAGCCAAAGTGATGCAGCACAGCGAGCAACTGTCCACCGCCGAATTAGAAGAACTGAAAAAAATTGAAGAGGAAACAGTGGAGAGTGCGGCCAAGCATTTTATTGTTATTCTGGCCGCTTTGCGAATGCCGCTTGAGCCGGCTAAACGGCGATGGGCCGGCGGCGGAGGCAATCGACGCGATGTCGGCGTTAGCGAGTTGTCCTCCACCAATCAGGGGTGAGGGACTAATAATTTCTATCCCTCAATGTACACTCCAGGCCAAGCTGCTTTATTCCTTAATGTACACTCCAGGCCAAGCTGCTCTATCTTTCAATGTACACTCCCAGGCCAAGCTTCTCTGCCCCTCAATGTACACTTTTGACCAAGAATCTCTGCCCCTCAGTGTACACTCCAGACCAAGCATCTCTCTCCCCCAATGTGCACTTCAGACCAAGCATCTCTCTCCCTGAATGTGCACTTCAGACCAAGCCCTCTCTCCCTGAATGTACACTCTTGCAACTTTCGGCCCCACAAGTTACACTCTCGCTCTTGACACCTTATCCCCCCAAGCTTACAGACCTCAGCGTACATCTTGTATCAAGTCCATCAAGCGTCCCTATAAAAGTGCATAGTTTCCTTTTTTATCATTTCAGCGGTGGCGGACCCGGCGGCGGTTCGTCGCAGACGGAGTCTCAGGAGTCCCAGCACCAGCAGCATCATCAGGCCTCTCAATCTCAGGCAGAACGCGAGGCAAACGCGGCTGCTGCTAAACTGAGCGAACAATTTGCTCGCGAACTGGAGGCTTGGATACGCGATAGGTTCTTAGATCGAGTGTGCTCAGAGAACGGGCTGTCCCAATCTCAGATTAACAGTCTCAAGCGAACCTTGCACGAGTTTCTGCACAGCGTTCACATGGAATCGTTAGATAACATCTGGGCAGAGTACTGCAAGATTCCGAAGTCGCAGAAGGCCAGGATTACCCGACCGGCCCTGCTGCCAGGGGAGCGGCTGCTCATGCCGCAGCTGCGAGCCTATCTCTATCCCGATGGTAGGCGGGATCCCGTCCGACTTGAATTGGAATCCTGCGAAACTGCCGATTACCTTCACCATCAGACTCTGACTGCGGCCACAGCTGTATCCGCCGCAGTGGTTGTCGCTGGTGCACCGGCAACGGCCGCGGAATTCACGCCCGACATTGGCTGGCTACCAGCCGAGGGACTCTTCTTGGCTACGAATTATCGGTTCGCGCATAAGATTGATTATAATAAACCTATTCTAACGGCTCTACTTATAGTAGAAATTAGTTCTAATAAACCTCTTCTAACTATTCTATTTATAGCAGAAATTTTAGTATATAGGACTAGCCATCTAGTCCCCCCTTCGGGGTGGTCAATAAACAAGGGACGAAACTTACGAGTGAAGGCAAATAGGATGTGAATCCTATTTGCATTGACATCTTAGCAATTCCCCCGTAAGCCTTGACGTCTCAGCAATTCCCCCGTAAGCGTTGACATCTCAGCAATTCTCCCCAAGCCTTTATAGTAATTATACTATAATAGAAATATAGAAAAGTGTGTGACATTAAAAATTCTCAATTTCAGGCTAATATTCAAAGGCGTGCCATCTAACGTGCTCCAGTCTGAGAAGACAATAGTTCGCTGTTTCCCTATTGCTGCGTTGCACAAAGCCAAAGAGTTGAGCAAATCCGAGCGCGATCCAGCCCTGCTGGCGTCCGTACAAAATCGTCACTCGGTAAGGCAGCAGGTGCTGTTTAAATCTGGCACTTTTGAAGCTATGAAAATTGGTTTCGACGCTGGCGAGGATGAGATATCGGTGAGTAGTAGTCTACTGATGATCTTTTGTGATGCGTGCTTACTGTTATTTAACTGACTCGCGACTGTCAGTATAGTGTCAGAACTGGCAGTGGTGTCAGAACTGTCAGTATAGTGTCAGAACTGGCAGTAGTGTCAGAACTACCAGTATAGTGTCAGCTGTCAGTTTAGTGTCAGCTGTCAGTTTAGTGTCAGCGGTCAGTTTAGTGTCAGCTGTCAGTGGTGTCAGAACTGTCAGTATAGTGTCAGAACTGGCAATGGTGTCAGAAATGTCAGTATAGTGTCAGAACTGGCAGTAGTGTCAGAACTACCAGTATAGTGTCAGCTGTCAGTATAGTGTCAGCTGTCATTTTAGTGTCAGCTGTCAGTATAGTGTCAGCTGTCAGTATAGTGTCAGCTGTCAGTATAGTGTCAGCTGTCAGTTTAGTGTCAGCTGTCAGTTTAGTGTCAGCTGTCAGTATAGTGTCAGCTGTCAGTATAGTGTCAGCTGTCAGTATAGTGTCAGCTGTCAGTATAGTGTCAGCTGTCATTTTAGTGTCAGCTGTCATTTTAGTGTCAGCTGTCATTTTAGTGTCAGCTGTCAGTTTAGTGTCAGCTGTCATTTTAGTGTCAGCTGTCAGTTTAGTGTCGGCTGTCAGTACAATTAACCCTTAAGCCATGAAATCCCGCAACCCAGGAGCTGCTGGAACGAATCCGATCGGCCCGGCACCCTGGCAGCGTTCGCGAAATCTTCGCTCTGTCAGCCGACGGCGGTCGACTTGTCGGTGATCTGGACGACGAATTTGCCGACACTCCGCTGCCGGTCACAGCGTCGGCGGCGGCGGCGGCTTTGCCGACAACTGCCATGGAAGCGTCGGCCACCGGAACTGGAGCCGGAAGTAGCGGCGGCGTGAAAATCAAGAAACCTAAAAAGTTGCACTCGAAGCCCTATACTCTCACGTGAGTTTTACATGAAATCATCCGTTTCCGGTCTCCTTTTGTGTGTTAGTGCTTGCTGGCTCTATATTTAATCCCTCACTTCCGGTAATTATTCATAGTTCATGCTGATTCTACATTTAATCCCTCACTTCCGGTAATTATTCATAGTTCATGCTGATTCTACATTTAATCCCTCACTTCCGGTAATTATTCATAGTTCATGCTGATTCTACATTTAATCCCTCACTTCCGGTAATTATTCATAGTTCATGCTGATTCTACATGTAATCCCCCACTTCCGGTAATTAGTTAATGCTGACTGATTCTACATGTAATCCCTCACATCCGGTAATTAGTTAATGCTGGTTGATTCTACATGTAATCCCTCACTTCCGGTAATTAGTTAATGCTGGTTGATTCTACATGTAATCCCTCACATCCGGTAATTAGTTAATGCTGGTTGATTCTACATGTAATCTCTCACTTCCGGTAATTAGTTAATGCTGGTTGATTCTACATGTAATCCTTCACTTCCGGTAATTAGTTAATGCTGGTTGATTCTACATGTAATCTCCCACTTCGGTAATTAGTTGTCATCATTTGGCTCTTATGTGCATTTTTAGCATTCAATATTACTTCCGGTCAAGCGTATCTCGGCTCTCAAGACCAAAGTTATGACTTCTGGTCAACAATTGAGTTTTTTCTTCCGGTGTAAATAAATGTGTTAAACAAACTGACATAATTTTAGGCGAAGACTTGCCAAACAGACTACTAGTGCGGCACACGCTGCCGCTAATAAATTGATGACTCTTCGGCCTGGCGCCGCTGGGTCAGCTCGCACCGGCAGCATCAGCAGGAGCATCAGTGGCGAAGCAGTCTGCGACCTCCGCCATCGCCGGCGGCACCGGGTTCTGCCGCCATTCCCGGGTCGGAGAGAAGCTCAATGCACGATAGTGATGAGGGTAATCACTTAGCACTTCTTTATAATCTTTTGTAATCGCTTAGGAGCACCACAGTGACCTGCCAACGATTAAATCTAGGGTTAGGGTGGTTAGTCAGTTGTTGTAAACCATTTTAGTCACGTTGAAATTGATTTCTAAGAATCGCTTTAAAAATGTTTTATTTGCTTCGAAAATTCTT
The DNA here is from genome assembly GCA_002269645.1 of Macrostomum lignano. Lineage (NCBI taxonomy): Eukaryota > Metazoa > Platyhelminthes > Macrostomidae > Macrostomum > Macrostomum lignano. Next base: position 401,855 of record NIVC01000481.1, on the reverse strand, counting down.
AAAAAGTTACTATTGGAGGGTTAGGGTAATTAACCCTCTTTAATTAAGAAGGAATCATAGCTTTTTAAAGAGTTGCCTGAGTTCCCATATAATATTTACCTAGATTCTCCCGGAATTTCACACTTAATTTCCCTCGAATATCGCCCTTTTTTCCCCTTAAATATCGATCTGAATGTTTCTTAAGTCTTGCTCTGAATTCCCCTAAATATCGCCCTGAATTCCCCTCAAATATCGCCCTGAATTCCTCCTAAATATCGCTCTGAATTCCCCTTAAATATCGCCTTGAATTCCCCTCAAATATCGTCCTGAATTCCTCTTAAATATCGCTCTGAATTCCCCTCAAATTTCGCTCTGAATTCCTTTTAAATATCGCTCTGAAATTCCCACGAAATTATCTTTAGAAAACTCCCATCCCCAACGCAGCCATCGCAGCCCGGTTCTCCGGCTACAGCGGCGCTACCAGCCGGCACCACCAGCCCTCCCGACCAACCTCGGAGCTCCTTCGCGACACCCTGGAAACGCCCGGCTACGAAGACCTGCACCGGCTGGGCCTCCTTGGCAAGCAGCTGACAGATGCCATCTGTCTAAGAATTTGTTGCGCCAATTTTGAGCACGATCTGGTCTCCTCCTATCCTGCCGTGCTCATTGTGCCCAGGGCTGTCACAGACGAATCGCTGCGCCGGTTAACTAAAGCTCATAGACAGTGCCGCTTTCCCGTTGTTGTCTGGCGTTGCCATAGCAACGGCGCGCTGCTGTTCCGATCCGGCTCGTTTCAAGGCAAAAGTCTGGCCTGGGCTGGTGGACTTGGCAGCGGCGGGGGCGGCAGTACGGCAGCTGCTGATGGAGCTGAAGTTGGTCGATTCTCTGAGGAGCAGGTGAGGCCTTGTTGGCTGTTTGAAGACACTGACACTGGTAGGCATTAAGACAGACACGAACACAGACAGGCAGACAGACAGACAGACAGACAGGCAGACAGGCAGACAGACAGACAGACAGACAGACAGACAGGCAGACAGACAGACAGACAGACAGACAGACAGACAGACAGACAGGCAGACAGACAGACAGACAGACAGACAGACAGACAGACACTAAGGCAGACAGACAGACACTAAGTCACTAAGACGGACAGACAGACAGACAGACAGACAGACAGACAGACAGACAGACAGACACTAAGTCACTAAGACGGACAGACAGACAGACAGACAGACAGACAGACAGTAAGTCACTAAGACGGACAGACAGACAGACAGACAGTAAGTCACTAAGACGGACAGACAGACAGACAGACATACAGACAGACAGACTGACAGACAGACAGTAAGTCACTAAGACGGACAGACAGACAGACAGACATACAGACAGACAGACAGACACTAAATCACTAAGACAGACAGACAGACAGACACACACCAAGTCACTAAGACGGACAGACAGACAGACACTAAGTCACTAAGACAGACAGACAGACAGACAGACAGACAGACAGACAGACAGACAGACAGACAGACAGACACTAAGTCACTAAGACAGACAGACAGACAGACAGACAGACAGACAGACAGACAGACAGACAGACACTAAGTCACTAAGACAGACAGACAGACACTAAGTCACTAAGACAGACAGACAGACAGACAGACAGACAGACATACAGACAGACAGACAGACACTAAATCACTAAGACAGACAGACAGACAGACAGACAGACAGACAGACAGACAGACAGACACTAAGTCACTAAGACAGACAGACAGACAGACAGACAGACAGACAGACAGACAGACAGACACTAAGTCACTAAGACAGACAGACAGACAGACAGACAGACAGACAGACAGACAGACAGGCAGACAGACACTAAGTCACTAAGACAGACAGACAGACAGACAGACAGACAGACAGACAGACAGACACTAAGTCACTAAGACAGACAGACAGACAGACAGACAGACAGACAGACAGGCAGACAGACACTAAGTCACTAAGACAGACAGACAGACAGACAGACAGACAGACAGACAGACAGACAGACAGACAGACAGACAGACAGACACTAAGTCACTAAGACAGACAGACAGACAGACAGACAGACAGACAGACAGACCCTCACCGCCCCTAACGCCGCAGGAGCGCCTATTCCAGGCTCTGTCAGCCTGCGCCCACGCCAGCTCCCTAGCCGGCTGCATCGCCACCGGGTCCAACCACGACGCCGCCGCCGATGACGCCATCCAAAGCTCCGCCGACGCCCTGTCCGAAGGCGACGAATTGGCGGACGATTCAAAAGAAATCTTGGTGGCTGCGGTTGCGCCAGTCGGCGACAATGGGGATGACGGTGACTCCAGCGTGTCGGACGAGCCTCCGATGTCGAACTCGGACTCGAACGATGAATATCACGATGTAGAAGAAGCTCCAGGAGTTGAAGTCGGCGACGAGGCAGCAGCTGGGCCGTCCTCTGCTGGTGTTGACAAGCAGCCGCTGTCGCCGATGCTAGAAGAGGACTCCTCAGGCCTGTCCGATATTGTCGACAGTCGTCAAGACAGAGGCGACGGGATTAGCGACTTTTCGTCGAGACGTCGAGGTCGCGGCGTCGGCGTCGGAGGCGGAGGCAATAATCAACTGGATCGACTGTTTAGCTCCGTACGGAGTGGGGCTGCTAAGCTGAAGAGTGAGTCATAATTTCATTGTCTGCATTTAAAACTGCTGTTTTATCAGCTTGGTTTTTCTGGTCGCTCCTTTATTGGTCCCATAACTGGTCCTTTGTTAGTTCTCTAATTGGTCCCTTATTGGTCCCATAATTTGTCTTGTGTTAGTTCTTTAACTGGTCCCTAACTGGTCCCATAATTGATCATTTATTCGTCGTCTAATTGGTCCAGTTTTAGTCCTCTAATTGATCTTTTATTAGTCCTCTAATTGGTCCCTTATTGTTCCCATAATTGATCCTCTGTTAGTTCTTTAACTGGTCCCTAATTGGTCCCATAATTGATCCTTTATCAGTCATCTAATTGGTCCTTCATTAGTCCTCTAATTGGTCCTTCATTAGTCCTCTAATTGGTCTTTTATTAGTCCTCTAATTGGTCCTTTATTAGTCCTCTAATTGGTCCTTTATTAGTCCTCTAATTGGTCCTTTATTAGTCCTCTAATTGGTCCTTTATTAGTCCTCTAATTGGTCCTTTATTAGTCCTCTAATTGATCCTTTATTAGTCCTCTAATTGGTCCTTTATTAGTCCTCTAATTGGTCCTTTATTAATCCTCTAATTGGTCCTTTATTAGTCCTCTAATTGGTCCTTTATTAGTCCTCTAATTGGTCTTTTATTAGTCCTCTAATTGGTCCTTTATTAGTCCTCTAATTGGTCCTTTATTAGTCCTCTAATTTGTCCTTTATTAATCCTCTAATTGGTCCTCTAGTTGTTGTAAAAAAACTATACCATTTCACTTGTTTGAACTGCCTAATTGCGTAAATTTCCTTTCTTGCTACTAAAATGCATTGTTACACATCTCGCTATTGATTATTTGTGTTGTTTTTTTATGTTGTCAAACTTTAATTATTTCGTGGGCTTAAAGGTGTCGGGACAGAGCTGTTGTAACCATTAAAATTTGGTTAATATGCATCTATACCTATATTAATATATGCATGCGTTCTACTAATATGAACATAATTGTGTACTTTTAGCGCCGAGCGATGCTGCTATTGCAAGTGCTAGCCCCAGAGCCTCGGTTCACTTCAATACAACTACTACTTATAGTACTGTTATTAGTAATAGTAGTAGTAGTACCCTGCCTCGCTGCAGTCAGTTGTCGGCTATGACGCAGCAACAGAAACAACAATCGTCACTACTGACAACAGTAGTAGCTTCGTCTAGGCATTCCGGCTTGTCTAAAAGCCTTCGTTCTGTGCTGCTATTCACTGCTAAAGGCTCTGGATTGACGAGAGGTGAAGTTATCAGTTTTTCAAAGCTTTTAGTGTCCATTTGTTCCTAAGCTCGAACTGTTGCGTGTTCGGGTTTGGCTAAGTGGGCCACTACTGCGCGTCGCTTTTTACTGCCTACATGCTTGCAATCGTATCGGTTCTGTTGGTTTCTCTGCTTTTTATATCTTCCTGCTAATGAAGTATCCTTAACTACTATAGAAGGAAATGTTTTCTTTTAAAAAACTACTGAAATGGATTTACTAGCGTTAAAAATGTCTTAGTGGCGCTAAAATAGTCTGAATTGGCGCCAAAAACAGTCTACAGGGCTCCAGATTAGTCATATCGGCGCTATAATAGACTATTGGGGCCATATTCGTCTAATCATATTGGCGCCTAAATAGTATATAGGGCGCCAGATTAGTCATATTGGCGCCAAGATAGTCTATAGGGGCGCCAGATTAGTCATATTGGCGTTATAATAGACTATAGGGCGCCATATTAGTCAATAATCATTTTGGCGCCTAAATAGTCTATAGGGCGCCAGATTAGTCATATCGGCGCCAGATTAGTCATATTGGCGCAAATCTCTACATATAAAAATCAAAACTCTGTCTGTCTGTCTGTCTGTCTGTGGACAAATTACTTCGCTATGGACTCCCAAACCGCTCAACCAAATTACACCAAACTTTACACCCACCCTAAACTTACTACGGAGAATGTCTTAGGCTACCTTTAAATTTCCTAGACTCAAGTCTTCCTACCTAAAAGTACAAAAAACTGCTCAAAATGCGCGATTTTTTCACTAAATCCTCCATAGCGCCGCTCCACTTCTACCGATCCTCTTCAAATTTGACACAATCAATTTTCAACTATTTTGACACAATCGTGTAAAGTTTTAAGTTTCAAAGTAAATCCTGAAAGCCGCTGTGCACTTTTAAAGTTAGGCTGTTTTTTTCAGCGAGGCAGCCACCCCAACCTCCGCCCGCCTGCCTCTCTTTCCCGATCCCGATCGGGGCCCAGATGTGTAAAAGGGTTTCAAAATTGACTAACTTTCAGCTGCCATAAGTTTGCTCCACGTAAAGCGATTGACTTCAAACTTGACACAATTCTTCATTGACCCATTCTCTGTCTAAATGTAAAGTTTCAACTCTGTAACTCAATCGAAAAAGAAACTGTAAGCATGTGAAGTTTGTCTGCTTTTTCTGTTGTTTGTGCCACTCACTCACTCATTGCCCCAGAGCCAGACGAAGGGTCAGGCGATAGGGCTCAATGTACATAGCAAATGTACAGTGTTTTGGAATTCCACCCCGAGAGTGGAGAGGCTACGTTTAGCCATAACAGTTTAGTGAGAAATTCTAACCACTGCCCTCCCCTCTGTATTGGCAAACTCTGCAGCAGTTTAACACTGGATGGCAATTGGCAAATCGAGGGAATCCAGTCAATCCACTATCCAGCATGGTTTGTAAAAGCGAAAGATTTATGAAAAGGCGATGCCATGCAATGCAATACAACCCTACTAAATTAGGCACACCATGGAAATTTTAGGTTTCTTTTAAAGGTACTGTGTAAATATTAAATGGCCTTCTAAGAAATGCGTATTTCCTTGGTTGTTAGACTGATGCAGACTGCAGTGGAGCTGAAGATACACAAATTCCTTTCAGGGCTGCAAATTGGCAAGAAAGATGACGTGATCAAAGCATGAGAACAACCATGAGAGTACTACGTCCCACAAACTGGCTTTTCAAGCAGGGATGGGCAGACTTTTACCTCAAAGGCCAGATAAAGAATCCAGCTCATAGCTGAGGGGCAGATGAAAGTGGAAAGAAGAAGGAATAGACGATTCGAAGAGAGGAGAGGCGACAGAGGGGATAAAAGAAAAGATAAAAGATAATAGGAGAGATGAGGGGATGAGGACGATGAGAGAGAGGGGGAGAAGAGGGGAGAGAGGAAAAGCGAGAGGAGAGATGAGAGATGAGAGAGCAGAGAGCTGCAGATGAGAGGAGAGAGGAGACAGCAGAGAGAAGAGCAGAGAGGAGACAGGTGAAAGAAGAGATGAGAGAGTAAAGGAAAGAGAGAAGATATAAGATACATCTCTACATCTCTAAGGTTGTAGAGATGAGAGAGGTGGAAGGAGAGATGAGAGATAACGGAGAGAGGAGAGTGGAGTGAGAGAAGAGAGGGAGACAGAGTATAGAAAAGGGAAGAGAAGAGAAAAGAAGAAAGGAGAAAGGAAAGTGAGGAGTCAAAAGAGGAGAAAGAAAAGAGTACAGAGGAGAGAGGTGAGAGAACATATAAGACAGAGATGCCAGATTAAAGATGGGGATGAGAGAGCAGAGTCGAGAGTGAACAGATAAAAGTTGGGAGAGTAGAGAGAACAGAGGAGAGGTTACAGAGAAGAGAGGAGAGAGGAGAGACAAAGGTAGAGAAGTGAGTGAGGAGAGAGGAGAGGAAAGAGGAGAATGGAGAGGGGAGAGATAAGAGAGAAAGACAGAGAAGAAAGAGAGAGAGAGAGAGAGAGAGAGAGAGAGAGAGAGAGAGAGAGAGAGAGAGAGAGAGAGAGAGAGAGAGAGAGAGAGAGAGGGAGCAGAGAGAAATGAGAAGAGATAAGAGAGAAAAGATAAAAGAAGAGAAAGGAAATATGAGAGAGCAAAGACGAGAGAGAAAAGAGGTGAGGGAAGAGACGAGAAAAGAGGGGAGAGATGAGAGAGTAGAGGAGAGAGTTAAGAGAAGAGAGAAAAGAATAGAAAGGAGAAGGAAGATAAGAGAGAAAAGGGGGAGAGAGGAGAGAGGAGAGGAGAGAGAAAACGAAAAAGTAGAGAGGAGAGAGGAGAGGAGAGAGAAAAGAAGAGACAAGAGATGAGATAAGAGAGATGAAAGAGAAGAGAGATGAGGGAAGATACGAGAGAAGAGGGGAGAGAGGAGAGACGAGGGACGAGAGAGATGAGAGGAAACAAAGAGACGATAGAAATTTTAAAGGATCCAAGGGACGTAGGGAGAGTCAGGGAGAGACCAGAGTTTAGCAATATATGTTTTAGAGTCAGACAGACAATGCCTGACATTCTGCGCAGTACCCCAGCCAACAATGTCTCAAACCCTAATTTTACACGAATGTGCTCCATTTTATGTCTACCTCTATCCTACTAACTATTAACAAGTTTTTGTTTGTGTATGGCCTTAGATTTCAGAATACATGCAAAAGTAGTTCCGGGTATTGGAATTCCCCGGGTTCAAAATCCGCGGGTTTCAACAGCTTGTATAGTCTATAGGGCGCCAGATTAGTCATATTGGCGCTAATATAGTCTATAGGGCGCCAGATTAGTCATATTGGCGCCAAAAGTAGTCTATAGGGGCGCCAGATTAGTCATATTGGCGCCAATATAGTCTATAGGGCGCCAGATTAGTCATATTGACGCCAATATATAGTTTATAGGGCGCCTGATTAGTCATATTGGCGCCAATATATAGTTTATAGGGCACCAGATTAGTCATATTGGCATTATAATAGACTGTACAGCGCCAAACTACTCTATGGGGCGCCGAAAATAGCTTATTTTTCTCAGTTCGACTTTACTGGAAGATTGTGAGTGAAATAAATGAATAAAATTCAAAATACTACTAATATTGATCAGTAGCTTAAATTGCACATGCTTTTATCTATATAAACAATTAACTAATTTAGCAGTTTTGCCGCACAATATGTTATAATCAATTACTACATTCTGTGATTCCATTCCAAACTACCGCCGTGAAATGATCAATGTCACACAGAATCTGAGAGCTTCAATCTCACAATCAGACGGACAACAAACTTTTTTGCCACAATACGGCGTAAGAAAACTGCCGCTACGGCGACAGCAACTCGACGGGATCATAAAGCGCGTCAGCGAGCTTCTAACAAGCCTAACAGAAATCAATATGCTGGGAAGCTGCCTAAATTGGAGGCTGATGAAGCTAATCATTTAGGCAGATCTCTAACCCTTAGTGGCGATGCGAGCTCTTCGTTTGGATTATCTAACCGTAACAACAAGAATCTAACGCTTAACTTTGGTATTGAAATATTAATATTGACTATATTACAATATTTGCCAATATCCGTATCGCATGTAGTTTGCTTCCTAGCGGATTAATTCTTTTACAAATGCGATTTAATTTTATCGTTTAAACTACAATATAAATTTATAATAAGTACTACTAATTTTCTACGCAGCTAAGTAGTATAAATCAAAGCTAGTAGTTGTAGTAAATATTCGAGTATTTAACGAAGTTAGTCGGACAGATTAATTTTTAAATCAATTGGTTATTTAATAATATAATAATTAAAGCTTATTTTGAACGTTTCTTAGAAACCGTAACAGATCTACGTGTTTTATAACAATAATTTTATGAGTCAACTTTTAAATTGGCGCAACTCTAATTTTTTTGCGACTGCGTCAATAAAGTGCGTTTTATCAATTAAATTCTGTACGTCAATCAATCAGTATTTATGTCAATACTTTGTGTATATACTCGAGCGAGATTAACGGTGAGATTTGGGTGAGATTGACAGTGAGATTTGGATGAGATTGACAGTGATATTTATGTCACGTTAACAGTGAGATTTGGGTCAGATTGACAGTGAGATTTGGGTCAGATTGACAGTGAGATTTGGGAGTGAGATTGTCAGTGAGATTTGGGTCAGATTGACAGTGAGATTTGGGGAGTGAGATTGACAGTGAGATTTGGGTAAGATTGACAGTGAGATTTGGGTGAGATTGACAGTGAGATTTGGGTCAGATTGACAGTGAGATTTGGGTCAGATTGACAGTGAGATTTGGGGAGTGAGATTGACAGTGAGATTTGGGTAAGATTGACAGTGAGATTTGGGTGAGATTGACAGTGAGATTTGGGTCAGATTGACAGTGAGATTTGGGTCAGATTGACAGTGAGATTTGGGTCAGATTGACAGTGAGAGTTGGGGTGAGATTGACAGTGAGATTTTAGTAGAGATTGACAGTGAGATTTAGGTGAGATTGACAGTGAGTTTTACGTCACGTTGACAGTGAGATTTGGGTCAGATTGACAGTGAGATTTGGGGAGTGAAATTTAGGGAGTGATTGCGAGTGAGATTTGGAGTGAAATTGACAGTGAGATTTTGAGTCAGATTGACAGTGAGATTTGGGTCAGATTGACAGTGAGATTTGGGTCAGATTGACAGTGAGATTTGGGGAGTGAGATTGACAGTCATATTTGGGTCAGATTAACAGTGAGATTTGGGTCAGATTGACAGTGAAATTTGGAGTGAGAGTTGGGTTGAGATTGACAATGAGATTTGGGGAGTGAAATTTAGGGAGTGATTGCGAGTGAGATTTGGAGTGAAATTGACAGTGATTTTGAGTCAGATTGACAGTGAGATTTGGGTGAGATGGACAGTGAGATTTGGGTGAGATTGACAGTGAGATTTATGTCACGTTGACAGTGAGATTTATGTCACGTTGACAGTGAGATTTATGTCACGTTGACAGTGAGATTTGGGACAGACTGACAGTGAGATTTTGGGTGAGATTTGGGGAGGGATGACAGTGAGATTTATGTCACGTTGACACTGAGATTTGGGTGAGATTGACAGTGAGATTTGGGGAGTGAGATTAACAGTGATATGAAAAAGATGAATAGCGAGATAGGGAGATGTCAAATTAAAATGTTACACACTCTGTACTCCTGAAGAGAGCAATTAATTATGTATAAAAATCTATAAAAATCTCTCATCCCCACACTGCCCTCTACAGGCAGCAGGTCTCCGGCATCAATGGGCCCAGACTCTCGCCTGTCCAGCTCCAGTCTTGAGCCGGTTGTTGGCTCCGGCAGTCAAACAAAAATTCATCTATACATATTTACTGATCGATCGGCTGTTGCTAAGGTGCGTTGGCAAATTTTAAAAATATGATAGTCATTTTGAATATGGATTACACAGTATGCTTCTGTCCGCGATCCAACTCAACTTGATCTGATCTCAATGTCTAATCTTGATTTTTTTGTTTAATCTCTGCAGTACCAGGATTTAATCTCTCTAATCCAAATCTCTAATCTCTCCAATCCTACTCTCTAATCCGTTCAATCCCATCGTTTAATCTGCCCAATCCCAATCTATCTGATCTCTCTAAGCCCACTCTCTAATCCCCCCCAATCTCATTATCTAATCCTAATTTGAATCTCTAATCTCTCTTCTCACCTCACCTTCTCACCTCAATCCTTAATCCTGATATCTAATCCCTTCAATCCCATTATCTAATTTCCCCAGTCCATAGCTATCTAATCTAATCTCTCTATTCCCTATCTCTAATCTCTCTGATCCCACTCTCTAATCCCATTATCTGATCTCTCCAAACAGAATCCCGATTTCAAATCCGTAATCCTCCCCTCTATTTAAGCCAATAGCGCACTTGTTCTCTAGAATATCTGTCAGTGTTTTCCTCTACTATATTATTGTCATCAATGCTGCTGAACCCGCAGATCCGTGCTCACCGTATTGAAGGCGCGGAACTGGTACCAATAGACGATTATCCAACAGCTCACGCAATTCGCGACTCGTACAAGCGTCTAATTAAAGTTTGCTTACCTGGCAAACCGTTACCGCTCTATTCGACCACCGGCGGGGCCGGCAAATCTAAGAAAAGCTTCCTACACGCCTTTGAAGACACCAAATGGTTGAGTTTAGTGCAATGCCTATTGGATTTAGCCGGCGCTGTTGTAAATCTTGTGGCTTGTCAGGCTCGCTCGGTTCTGTTGGCGCTGGAAGACGGCTGGGATTCCACCGCTGCCGTGCTGTCGCTGTCGCAGATCATGCTCGATCAGCACTACCGAACTATTGCCGGTTTTCGATCTCTGTTGGAGAAGGACTGGCTGCTGTTTGGCCATCAGTTTGATGCCAGGTGGGAAAGTATTGGCATTGGCACTTCCGGTAGGGGATATCTGTTCTAGTTCTGATTCATGGAATAGCACTTTGTGGCTAAAATGACACTTCCGGTGGCTAGAGTGGCATAGAGTGTTGCTAGAATGTCCTTTCCGGTTGCTAGAATAGCACTTCCGGAGGCTAGTAGGGGCACTTCCGGTTGCTATAATGGTGCTTACATTATAGGCACTTTGTAGTCATTATATAGTCAAACTGTCACTTTGGTGGCTAGAATGGCGCTTCCGGTAGTTAAAATGGCACTTCGGTGGTTAGAATGGCCCTTCCGGTTGTTAGAATGGCACTTCCGGTTGTTAAAATGCCACTTTGATGGTTAGAATAACCCTTTCGGTTGCTAGAATAGCCCTTCCGGTTGCTAGAATAGCCCTTCTGGTTGCTAGAATGGCCCTTCCGGTTGCTAGAATGGCCCTTCCGGTTGCTAGAATGGCCCTTCCGGTTGCTAGAATCCGGTTGCTAGAATAGCCCTTCCGGTTGCTAGAATAGCCCTTCCGGTTGCTAGAATGGCCCTTCCGGTTGCTAGAATGGCCCTTCCGGTTGCTAGAATGGCACTTCCGGTTGCTAGAATGGCCCTTCCGGTTGCTAGAATGGCACTTCCGGTTGCTAGAATGGCCTTCCGGTTGCTAGAATGGCCCTTTCGGTTGCTAGAATAGCCCTCCGGTTGCTAGAATGGCCCTTCCGGTTGCTAGAAGAGCCCTTCCGGTTGCTAGAATAGCCCTTCCGGTTGCTAGAATAGCCCTTCCGGTTGCTAGATTAGCCCTTCCGGTTGCTAGAATAGCCCTTCTGGTTGCTAGAATAGCCCTTCCGGTTGCTAGAATGGCCCTTTCGGTTGCTAGAATGGCACTTCCGGTTGCTAGAATAGCCCTTCCGGTTGCTAGAATAGCACTTCGGTGGTTAGAATAGCCCTTTTGGTTGCTAGAATTTCACTTCGGTGGTTAAAATAGCCCTTCCGGTTGCTAGAATGGCGCTTCCGGTTATTAAAATGGCACTTCGGTGGTTAGAATAGCCCTTCCGGTTGCTAGAATGGCGCTTGCGGTGGCTGAATGGGCACCTTAGCTAGCTACGTAGGCGCATATCAGGTAGCTAAGTATTTGCGGGCATTTGAGTAGCTAAATAGGCTATTCCGGTAGCTACATAGGTACTTCCGTTAAATAAAAGATAATTTCTTTTCTTTGCTTCAGATTTGGCCGATTAAAAGGCCCCGAGAGCGGCCACTTCGCGCCCGTATTTCTCCTATTCCTAGACTCCGTCCACCAGCTGCTTCATCAGTTCCCGTTGTCGTTTGAATTCAATCAGCACTTCCTGCTTACTTTGGCCTATCACACTGTCGGCTGCAGATTTGCAAACTTTCTAGGAAATTGCGAACTCGATAGGCTCTATGCGGATATTGGTAGCGCAGATTTTTGGGCTTATTTAGACACGCAAATGGCAGTATCTACTGCATATCTAAATCTTGCCTACGCTCCCGAAATGGCTGCGGCTGCTGCTGGCGAAGGCTCGGCTAATCGGCAAAGTAGAAAACAAAATAAACAGCAGAGACTGACAGCTGTGCTGCGACCTGTGACTGCTCAGGCCCTGCTTCAACGGTATACAAATGCAATTTCTGAAATCACAGATAAGGAATAGCCAATAGAATAACACCAGCCCCGCACAGCCAATAGAATCACGCCAGCTCCCAACAGCCAATAGAATCGCACAGCCATAGAATCACGCCACACCCGTACAGCCAATAGAATCACGCCAGCACCGCACAGCCAATAGAATCACGCCAGCTCCTAACAGCCAATAGAATCACGCCACCCCCGTACAGCCAATAGAATCACGCCAGCACCGCACAGCCAATAGAATCACGCCATCTCCTAACAGCCAATAGAATCACGCCAAACGTGAATGGATTCCTTGTTTTTTTCACAAATCCAGATGGACCTATTTTACTCGCGAAGAGGCCGCCTACGGTGCAAGCGCAGACCCAGATCTGTACAGCCAGGAGCGTCGCTGGCACCTGGCCGCCACCGAAGCCAAATCAGCTTCGTCAATGAAAGACGCCGCCGCCGTAGCAGCCGAAGCGGCCGCAGCTGCCGAACAGCAATTGGATCGTCAACAGCAACAGCAACAGGCCGTCGATGAAGAGGTCGAACTAGGATACAACTACTATGCCGACGGTGCATCCAAGCTGGGCTCCGCTATTGAAGAGCTGGCCGCCATCAATGGTATCGACTGTCTAGACGTTTGGCATCGACTGCATCGTAAGGCGACGTCGATTCGTCTACGGCACCAACGACGAAGACGTCGACAAAATAGTCCGTCGGCGTTAATTGCCGTAGGCGGCGCCGACGGCGGAGACGCAAACGCGGCAGCGGCGGCAATCGCTGCCAAGCGGTGGCACATCGACCAGAGTCGGCAACTGCTCTCACGAGCACTGTTGAACACCTCTGCAGCTGCAACGCCGGTGACATCAACGGCGGCCAGCACAACAACAGCGGCAGGGATGGCAGCATCGGTGGTGTCAGGACCAACCCCGCCAGTTCGTCCTCCGCCGCCGCAGATTTCGACTCCTTCAGCACCGGAACCGACCAGAACTTCACCCGAAGATGTCGAATCTGCCGCCTCCCCGTTTGTGGCTACTCCGCAGCGACCGCCGATTCGTCCGCCGCCGCCTAAACGACCGGCGTCGACAATGTCAACAATGCAGCTTTCTACGAAACCGACGCTGGGGTCTGGCAGTCTCGAAGCGACGCTGCACAAGCAGGGAAAGCTGCTCAAACAGTGGGCGCCTAGGCAGTTCGTTCTCGATCCGGTGCGTCATCAACTGCGCTATTGGGACGCTCATCGTGACCCGTCGGGCAGCCGGGCGTCCGAACTCAGCCTGGCCGAGTTGCACTCTGTCCGACTGTCCGGCCGCGCTCCGGCCGGCGCGCCGAGCAAAGTGCCGGAGGCGGCCTTCTTTGAATTGGTGAAATCTAATCAACGAGTGATTCGATTGTACGCTAATACGCCTAAGCTAGCCACTGAATGGGTGAGTCGTATTTTAATTGATTATTATTTAGTTTAACCTTAATTTTTTTAAGTTTAGGTAACCAGTCTACTGTAAGTAGAAATATTGACATTTTTATTTCGTTTCTGAATTTGCATAACGTCGGTAGGAATATAAATATTGAACTGTATTTGCACTGTTTACCTGCAAATTAACTTAAAATAAAATTTGCAGGTCGAGAAACTCAGCTCAGCAATCAGCCAGTAGTGTCACTTTTGTCTACATCTCGGCTGTTTTGAAAGGAAAAATCGAAGAGGCCTATTTTTGGGAACAGCAAACCCTACAACTACTTTATTTTCATGGTCACTTTGTTGACTTTTTATGAGCTAGACTGATTAGTGATTACTCTTAACAGTAGTATATAAGTCGAAATATTAATTCGTTCTATCTCTACCCCATGATTGTTTATAGCTGCAAACCCGAGGAACTTGAAATGGCTTGTCACTACACATATTAAGAAGCTAGCGAATTCATTTGATCCTTTTGTGCGGTGATTTTTTTATACGATTTTTAATCATTATCGCCTAAATGCTTGATGTTGGTGCTAATTAATCAAGGTGTTTGCAAGGGGAGGGGGAACTTGCTAGACGAAGTGGGCCAAACTCTGTCTGTTCATATTAGATTGAAAAATATTTTGTACAAGTAAATTGTATGTGGAATAATTAAATATTCGAATTATGTTTACTAGTGTCCTTATTGCTTCTGGCTTTCCCGCAACACACGTTTTACCAGATTTTTGTATGAACGTCTCTCAGCCTGCTTTTCCCGTGTATTATATTTATTAATTATGAAAAATTGCACAACATACTACTACTGCTGCTACTGAGTAATTTTATAAGCTTATTTGCCTTTTTTCGCGACAGAATTTACTATATATAATTTTCTGAATATTGCTGAGACAAGGTGACAATGATAATTATGATTAACTCTGAGCACAAGTCACGTGACAGCTGTTTCGTCAAATGACAACACGCCAGCACAGACTTATTATCATATTACTGATGATAGTAGTAATATTGGTTGTTGCATATGCTACGTGCGATTTTTTCAGCCAATAAGAAGAGATAAGATAAGGGGGCAGGGGTTGATGACAAACGTCTCTTTCAGTGTACATAGGCTGTAGTGAAATTTCTAGAAAGCCCACGAGGTGGCCGCATGATTCTATTTGGCTATGCCGTGGCTCGCCCATGCCTGACCTACAATTCAGAGAGAAAAAGTTTGGGAATCCCGTCAAAAATCGATTTTTTGTTTCTAAATAGTCGCAGCTGGAAAATAATCTAATGGATCGCGCAGTTATATTTTCTTAATTAACAAGTATACATATTTTATTATGCGATACGCTAGTGATAAGCATTATTAAAAAATAACCGTTATCATTCTTTGAGCTCGCCTTTAAACTCGCCTTAGAAGAGAATAATCGTTAGAAATATACCCTGCTTGCCACGTATGCTGTCTAATAATTATATATAACAAATCTACAAATGCATTAATGCTGAAAGTATAGTCTCGTTTGTTTTATTTGTTATTTTTTGTCAGCTTTTATTCTATAATTTAATAAAAACTGCGTGTTACACTGCGTTGATAAACCAATTAAATAATTTGAAGTGGGCTTCAATTTTTACATTATAACAAAATTATATTTTTATAAAAATGTTTTATCGCAAAGCTTTTATTGCACTATATGTAGCCGCTTACAATCTTGTTTTCACGATAGATTCTGACAGACAATACACTGGCGCTTGCAAAACATCAAATATAGATTTGAGTATGACTATTTATAGTTCTGCCCAATTTCAGCGTTGCTACTTAGCAGTCTTTCTCGTCTCTTTTTACATGAAAAAAAATAGTTAATATTCGCGATATAATCTACTCGCTAACGTAGAAAACTAAAGAGTAATTCAAGAAAAATTGAAATTATATATCAATAGCTTGTGATTATTGTTAATCGGAAGTCTCGCTGACTTTGATGTTTTATTTACTAAAAACGCATGCTTTTCTACTTTTAGAAGTATGAATAGACGCATCGTAGAATCTTTTTTTACCCCACGTCTTTCATTTCAGCTTAGCTATTTGACAACAGAATGTCAGGCAAGAAAAGTCGGCTTGCTCCGTTGAACTTTCAATTGCAGAACTCGCTTAATGATGTAGCTATTGATTCGCCTGATGTGCAGCAGGTGGATTGCAAGGTAAGAATTGCTGTATCTAAATGTACACCGGCAATTAGCTTTCAATTTATTGGTTGAAGAACCAGCCAATCAGCTTCAAATTAATAGGTTGAGGAACCAGTCAATCAGCTTCAATTTAATGAGTTCAGAAACCAGCAAATCAGCTTCAATTTAATGGGTTGAGGACCAGCCAATCAGCTTCAATTTAACGGGTTGAGGAACCAGCCAATTAGCTTCAATTTAACGGGTTGAGGAACCAGCCAATCAGCTTCAATTTAACGGGTTGAGGAACCAGCCAATCAGCTTCAATTTAACTGGTTGAGGAACCAGCCAATCAGCTTCAATTTAATAAGTTGAGGAACCAGCCAATCAGCTTCAATTTAATAGGTTGAGGAACCAGCCAATCAGCTTCAATTTAATAGGTTGAGGAACCAGCCAATCAGCTTCAATTTAATAGGTTGAGGAACCAGCCAATCAGCTTCAATTTAATGTTGAGGAACCAGCCAATCAGCTTCAATTTAATAGGTTGAGGAACCAGCCAATCAGCTTCAATTTAAGGTTGAGGAACCAGCCAATCAGCTTCAATTTAACTGGTTGAGGAACCAGCCAATCAGCTTCAATTTAATAAGTTGAGGAACCAGCCAATCAGCTTCAATTTAATAGGTTGAGGAACCAGCCAATCAGCTTCAATTTAATAGGTTGAGGAACCAGCCAATCAGCTTCAATTTAATAGGTTGAGGAACCAGCCAATCAGCTTCAATTTAATTGTTTGAGGAACCAGCCAATCAGCTTCAATTTAATAGGTTGAGGAACCAGCCAATCAGCTTCAATTTAATAGGTTGAGGAACCAGCCAATCAGCTTCAATTTAATAGGTTGAGGAACCAGCCAATCAGCTTCAATTTAATAGGTTGAGGAACCAGCCAATCAGCTTCAATTTAATAGGTTGAGGAACCAGCCAATCAGCTTCAATTTAATAGGTAGAGGAACCAGCCAATCAGCTTCAATTTAATAGGTTGAGGAACCAGCCAATCAGCTTCAATTTAATAGGTTGAGGAACCAGCCAATCAGCTTCAATTTAATAGGTTGAGGAACCAGCCAATCAGCTTCAATTTAATAGGTTGAGGAACCAGCCAATCAGCTTCAATTTAATAGGTAGAGGAACCAGCCAATCAGCTTCAATTTAATAGGTTGAGGAACCAGCCAATCAGCTTCAATTTAATGGGTTGAGGAACCCATTAAAAGTTAAGGGAAGCAGCTAATAATCAGTTTGAAGTACTGCCGCTTAAGTTGGTAGAAGTCTTGGAATAGTAGGACGTATTTAACTAGCAATGCATGTGCATACCGATTCTTCATAGGCTGTCTCTAATCAAGCCGCAACGTTGCAACTGCCGCCAGAAGTTTGGCATCGAATCTTCAGTCATGTACTATTCAGCTGTTGTCATCAGCTGCCGCGCCCTCAGCCTCAGGAGTTGCAGCGTCTTCGTTTAGTATCTACCGACTGGTGCCATCTAATAGATTTTACTATTGCTAGTCAGAGTGAGCTGTGGTGGCCTTCGGTTGCCAAGGCAACGTTACCAAGGCCTCAGTGTCTGCATCAAATCGATTGTCGTGAGGCTGCACCAGAGTCTACTCTCGAACCATCGTCTTCCTTGGCCAGATTAATGCTACGCAGTCACCGTTTAGCTCAACGTTGCCACCCGGTTGCCATGGCGACAACTAGCTACGTGCACGATCTAGTAGCCATACCTGGCGTTAATCGGCCAATCACGGGACTGGAATTGTTCGGCAGGTATCAGGTTGTGCTGGCCGCCTGTTTAGCCGATTATCGAGGCCGATTGTTCGCAGGCGCGGCTTCGGATCCTTGCGCTGCTGACTCGCCAGTTGAGCTCTTTGATGTTGCCGCCTTTTCGCCCGGGTGTCGGACTAAATTGGCCACGGGCACGAGGGCAATTCGACTGCCGGCAGAGGGTCGACAGTTTCTCGTGGCTGTGCTGGAGGCCTCGCTAACTGAGAGTCGATTAGATCTGATTCGAGTTCGGTTGAACAATTTCCAAGCCAAGATGGAGCTGTCAAGGAGTCTGGGCTACGTGGCCCGGGCTTGGGATCTCGTTGATTGGCAACGACTGGTCGCCTGCTCGGCTGAAAGGCTCTACTGCTACCGGCTGGTGTACAGAGATGGCGGCGATAATGCTGATTGGCCAGGGACTGCGGTTGTTGATCTTGAGGTCTGTTTTACACCTGTCTGTGCAGCACCTGTGACTGTCTGTTCTGCACCTGTGACTGTCTTTTATGTACCTGTGACTTTCTGTTCCGCACCTGTGACTGTTTGAGCGGTCCCTGTTTCTCCATCCGCCTTTTAGTTATATATGCAATTATAATTCCATAATAAACCACCCGCAGGTGGCCTGGCACACTCTAATTGAAGGTGTCAGCCTTCCCAGCACCTGCCAGATAGACTCGGATGCTCTGCAATGGCGCCTAGTAACCAGCGGCTCCTCACAGCTTATCGTCCTCATCACGCAGGATCTGCAGAACCGAGTCTGGCGCCTACCGACTCATCGACAGCTGACCGCTCCGGCGCGCCTTACGCCTCGATTTGGCGCCGCTTTGGCTGAAACCCGAGCTCGGTGGCCGAAAATTCGCCTATTGTCCGGCTGTTTGGCTTCGCCGTTCTGCTTACTTTTAGTAACGGATTGGAGACGACCTGCCGTATTGGCTATCGACCTGTCCACGGACACTAATGGGGACATTTCTTGTAGGGAGCTGCCAGTTTCTCACCTGTCTCCTGGAGAGTTTTGCACCGCTGTGGCCGCCTACGATGGCAATTGCGGCTGTTGCAGCCTGGTTGCTATGGGATTTTCTACGTCAAGGATTCGAGTTTACTCTGTTCGACAGGTGAGGGATTTTTTCGGTGAGGGATTTTTTCGGTTTTTTTACTTTGTACATTGCTTGAGGAGTGTATACGTCTGTCTGAGAGCTCACGGTTGGGATCTCTTAGTCTGAGGGCTCACGGTTGGGATCTCTTAGTCTGAGGGCTCACGGTTGGGATCTCTTAGTCTGAGGGCTCACGGTTGGGATCTCTTAGTCTGAGGGCTCACGGTTGGGATCTCTTAGTCTGAGGGCTCACGGTTGGGATCTCTTAGTCTGAGGGCTCACGGTTGGGATCTCTTAGTCTGAGGGCTCACGGTTGGGATCTCTTAGTCTAACAGCTCACGGTCGGGATCTCTAGTCTGGTATCTTACGTGAGATCTTAGTCTCAGATCTTACGTTTGGGATTTCTATTGAGATCTCATGGCTCGGATCTATTAGTCTGAGATCTCACGATCCGGATCTCCTGTTCAGTCAGACTCAGACATCACATGTTAAGTTCTATTCTCTAGTGCGACACCCCAATCCCATGTTGGGTTAGATTGATCCCAGTAACTACAGAGACCCAGAATCTATCTATGCAAATATAAATCGAAAAATTATATTAGCTGTAGGTTTTCCATCTTCGAATTTCTTCGGCAGGCCACCTACACTGCGGGGTCAAAGTCACCGCCTACCTCCGTATCGGACATTGGCGCCGCTCTGTTGCTAGGCAACGAGTCAGTTATCGTCACCTTAACGGTAACCGATAGTGCCCAACCTATCAGCCTATTGCGAATCGAGCTGACGCCTGATGATGTCGATGAATCAGCCTCTGCTCACGGCACCCTGAGCATTGCTGCTTGCACAGCTGGCAGTTCCGACTGTCATCTGTACCGCATCAGGATGGCGGCCAGTTGAGATCAATCATTCAATTAGCCATTATTTTACTGATTTAATAAGTCGACTAGCATTTTATAGTCCTGTAGTTATAGTAAGTAGTTTGTCTCTATAACGAAATTACATTTATTTAAGATCCCAGTGTTTAAATATACTCAACAACATTAAAAAGTCGCCACCTTTGATAGAGTGCGCAGTAAATTCTAGCTCAGTATTTATTGAGTTTTGAGTGACCCAACTTGCGCCACGTGTCACGTGACGCGGAGTTGAGCTGGGTGAGGAGGGTTTGGGAAGAGCGGAGGGCGAAGATTGGATAGATTGAAGCTTCCGCCCGGTTTTCATTGTTTTTTCAAGCATTTTTTCATCAAAATATAGATGGTTGGCCAGGTGGCGACTTTTCAATGTTGAGCTGAGTATATCTTTTGGTTGGGGTGGGATGACTTCTTGTGTTTAATATTTCATAGTCTGCTTTCTGTGGTTAACATATCATAGTCTGACATCGCATGCTGAAGATGTTAGATGTTAGAAGAGGTTCTCATGTTTAAGATCACATAGACTTTAAGGTTGCATTTTAGCTATATAAGCTACTATTTGTTTTGTCTTCGTGGATATAATAACACATTTTCTGTGTTTATACTTGATCGCTCTTATTAATATCAATAATTTGTAGAATTTTCCTCTAATAAAAACCAAGCCAAAAACGTATGATACATTCCGTGCACTTTGGGTGTGTACGCTTTGATGTGTTTTTTATTATATTTCTATAATTCCTACAGCCAAGCTTTTCACATTTGAATGGTTGTTTATTTGTTAGTTATAACCAATCTAAATCAAAACAAACTTCCGTGGTTGCGGTGTTGAAAAAAATAGTCAACTTTTGATTGATGATGTAAAGACTATCAATTATTAGTGGAAAGTAAAAGTTACACAACGATATCAGATATCATACCAGCTATCATACAGTAAATCTAACCTACCACTATCAAGTGTTTTTATTGGCCGTGTGGCCACCCCAACCGCTGATTGGCTAATGCAATACCACAGTCGTAGTTTTGCCTACCCCAATGCCAAGCGCTGATTGGCTAATTTAACCAATCAATCCGAAGTCGTCGCTTAT
This sequence comes from Macrostomum lignano, assembly GCA_002269645.1. Taxonomy (NCBI): domain Eukaryota; kingdom Metazoa; phylum Platyhelminthes; family Macrostomidae; genus Macrostomum; species Macrostomum lignano. The sequence goes on along the minus strand of NIVC01000481.1, from coordinate 380,935 downwards.
TGGTAGAGCTCTTTCTGACACAAGCCTATCGCTGATTGGCTTACTGCTTTTTACTGTGTTAGCTAGCTAGCTGCTGCTGTTCCTCGGAATCTGTTGCTTCAAAGTCCGTCTCGTCAATTTGAATAAACTGCTCCACACCGCAGGCTGTGTGGCATTGGCCCTCGCTAATGAACAGCAGACAAGCTTCCTCTGGCTGCCATTGGAAGCCGAGGTTCTCTTTGAACACGTCGCGCAATTCGTTGGCTCTCAGTACGCATAATTTCGAGTCACCGCGAAACAGTTTAACGGCTAGGGAGCCGCGGAAACGTGTTGCCACTCGAAACGTGCCAGTGAACTGGCGCTCCTTGATCACTAGGCGAACTGTGACAGTTTTGCCTGGCGGTACGCTGACCGTCGTGTCCACAGTCCAGGCTAGCTCCTGTTCGACTGATTTCTCGCGCCGTCCTTCCATGCTCAACTGGCGGGACATACTAGCGCTCAGCTCGAGCAGGTTGTTTGGCAAGCTCACTTTTAGTCCACTTTGGCCTTCAAATACGAAGCCTTTTGATAGACTGACTGAGCACACTGACCGGGTGCTGCGCTGTGTGCTCAAAGCGTACTGCATCGGAGTGGCGGTGGTGTTGCTGTAGCTGGTCTTGAACAGCACGTGGTTGCGCTGCCACTGGCCGGTCCCAGGGTTGACCGTCTGGATATTGTGAGCACAGTAGGACAATGGAGACAAATGTCTTTTCATATCATTTGTACACCCAAAGCATGTTGAATGAGGACTGGGAACTGAGAGTGGCAACTTTATTCCAAACTCTAGCCGTAACTCTTCACTATCTCCTCGCCAGCCTAAGCTAGGGCCGTGTGTGACGCGAATTGTATCACTCGCAGTTGAGGCGAGAACGCGGGGCCACTGACCAGTAACCATACTAACCATGGGGTGCCAGTCGCCAGACCAACCCTAGGGACGCTTAAGGCCATCTAATTTGACCAGCCGATGAGGGGAATCACCAATGGCATTGTTAGTGAGTTGCTTATGCTCATTAAAAGTTGAGATAGAGAATTAGGTTAGTGGAAATATGGTCACATTGTACCGTTCTCTACTACACTGTAGGATAGTAAAATCGATAATGTACCGCCAAGTCCCGAGACAACACGCTAAAGTAGATTATATTATCAAACTGGGTGAATACGAAATTATCTACTTACTGAATACTCTGCTTCGTCATTATCCACGCAGAAATTATTGGTATCTATAACCATGCGCAGCTCTTGAAATGGCAACTTCATTCCGTAAGATTTTTCCAAATCGCGCTGATTAAACTTTTGATAGAAATCTTTGGCCCAGTCTTCGATCACCTCGGCCAAGTCTATTACTTTGCTTCGAGTCATTATTTGATTGGCCGGCCTTTTATTCTCAATGCAGTGATTGCGTTTTGTCGGTAAAATCAAAGAGAAAGAATATAGATAATTTAAATTAACGTCGCCTTTGATTATCAGATAGATAATTAGATTTCCAAATAACGATAAGGATAAGCTTAGTTTTCATAGACCAGTCAGATGGTCACCGCTAGACGCGCCCTTATCTTGAGCTGAGGTTTTTTAGGCGGTTGGGAAATGCGTATGTGGGGTTGGCGGGTGGCGGCGGTGTCTGGCGGAGGGTGTTTAGGGCCTTGATGCTAGCGGATTTACTCTATATACTGCTGCAAGTGTGAGCGCATGGCGGGAGCGCGTCCGGCGGAGGTGGGGTGGGCCGTCGTGAAAAGGGGGGTTGGTCCATCCAACGCTGGGACTGGCTGGTTAGGTTTTGGTGGCCTTTTATTTCGTCTTTTAGGATTGGTTTTTCTCTCGACCTAAACCTAGCCTCTCGCCTCTCTCCGCTTCGTAATTTGGATGGTTCGGTTTTTGGGGAGGGGGTTTTGATGCCTGGGAGAGTGAAGGCTGCTGCGACTGCCTGCCGATTTGACTTGCAAAGGGTTGGGCTGGGCATTGAGACCAAGAGAGTCAGATGGTTTTGGTTGGTCGGTGCCCTCCCCTAGATTTGCGGGTGTTCAGCAAGCGCGAACAGATTCAACCAACGGACTTTGTTGGTTGGAGGACCCCCCATTGCAGGCTCGCAGTCAGTCAGTCACACAAAATAGCTGACGATCGCCGCCACCAACCAAAACCCGGCCTGGCGACTCCCGCCACCGCCTTCCCTGTCTGACCGACTCCCGACTTCACTCTCTCACGTGCTCACTGCAGGCACTCCGACTGGTGGAGCTATCTCTCTCTGCCTGCAGCTGCTTTGCGATCAGCAAGAAAAATAGGGGAGGGATGGAGAGACCGGGAGACAGGAGGCAGGACTGTGTGAGGGAGGAACGCAAAGGTTGGAGCAGCTGAGCCGTTCCACCGTGAAGTAGTAGCATAGCATGGAGTCGCTGCGGGAGTTAATCATAGATCAATCTGTGGGTACGCGTATATGCTGTACTCCGTCACGACTCTCACTCTCTCACGGTCCTCTGTTTGATCCCAGACTTTCTCTCTCTCCGATCTCTCCCAGACCCTATGCAGCAGAAGCAGCAGAGCCTCACACTTCACTTCACTTCACTTCACTTTCACTCCACCCCCGCCCGTGCCGTGTGGCCACCCACTGCAGCCACACGCAACCTTGACTGCCGTGACTAAAGTATATTATAATGGAGCACAAGAAAAAAGGAGAGAATCAAAGGCGAGGTAAAAGCAGAGCATTATTGACAAGCCCTGAAGCAAAAGAAAGTTTTTTAAGATACAAAAAACTATGCGTAGCCCTGCACGCGGTTATTGAAAAGGGTCAAGCTCATAGTCCCAAACCTAAGGCTACATTGATAATTGCATCTCTGCCGCTTATCTGAATTAGTGACGTTGCTGTCCACGGGGAGAAATAGGGGAGTACGGGCTAGTGCTAATGATTGTAATTTTGAATTTTGGGCTGCAGATCTGTAAGTGGCGGGTTCTACTTCTATCGACTCTACATGTCGATGCGTAAACAAAATGAATTCGATTTAACACTAGGAGATAAATGCTCAAAGGTGAACTAAAAACAATCAAAACTAAATATAATATTAACTGTGGTAGATGTATAAAATTGCACATTATACCTGCGTATAGTACATATTAGAGTGAATTATACTGAGTAGTCTACGAGATAGCTACTGCAGCTCACAGCCTCCACAACAGTTGTGCACAGCATCCACATACAATATTAATCGAATATATCCAAGCATGGTAATTTTTTTATAGATAGCTAATCTCCCCTTTCTGCATTATTCGGACCAGAGTTTTTTGTCATACTCAAACCAAATCAAGTTAAGCCGAGTATTATCGATAACGATTTGTATGAGTTCAAACAGGTTAATTCGTTGGAAGCCTAACCACTACTCTAATTGGGCCGAGATATACGGTAAGATTTAGAGTGAGAGGGGTGGGATGGATGAGATTTAGAGTGAGAGGGGTGGGATGGATGAGATTTAGAGTGAGAGGGGTGGGATGGATGAGATTTAGAGTGAGAGGGGTGAGATGGATGAGATTTAGAGTGAGAGGGGTGAGATGGATGAGATTTAGAGTGAGAGGGGTGGGATGGCTGAGATTTAGAGTGAAAGGGTTGGGATGGATGAGATTTAGAGTGAGAGGGGTGGGATGGATAAGATTTCGAGTGAGAGGGGTGGGATGAATGAGATTTAGAGTGAGAGGGGTGGGATGGATAAGATTTCGAGTGAGAGGGGTGGGATGGATGAGATTTAGAGTGAGAGGGGTGGGATGGATGAGATTTAGAGTGAGAGGGGTGGGATGGATGAGATTTAGAGTGAGAGGGGTGGGATGGATAAGATTTCGAGTGAGAGGGGTGGGATGAATGAGATTTAGAGTGAGAGGGGTGGGATGGATAAGATTTCGAGTGAGAGGGGTGGGATGAATGAGATTTAGAGTGAGAGGGGTGGGATGGAAGAGATTTAGAGTGAGAGGGGTGGGATGGATGAGATTTAGAGTGAGAGGGGTGGGATGGATGAGATTTAGAGTGAGAGGGGTGAGATGGATGAGATTTAGAGTGAGAGGGGTGGGATGGATGAGATTTAGAGTGAGAGGGGTGGGATGGATAAGATTTCGAGTGAGAGGGGTGGGATGGATGAGATTTAGAGTGAAAGGGGTGGGATGTAGGGTATGAGGGTGAGATTTAGGGTAAGAGGGTGAGACGTAGGGTTAGAAGGGTGAGAAGTAGAGTGAGAGGGAGAGGTGAGATTATGTTGATAGTGGGACGAAATGTACAGGGTGAGAGGGATGAAATGTAAGGTGAGATGTTTTATCACTCTAATCTCAGCCTATCTCACCCTACATCTCACCCCATTATCCCAACCTCCAAAATCCCGCCATTCTAGGGTATGCTACACACTGTAGTGTGCAGTGCAAGCAAGCTGTGAATATTTTCTATATTTTCGATTCTCCCATTATATAGATGCAATTTCCGGTAAGTCTTATTATACATTAGCACTCATAATTCACCGTCAGAGTCGTATTCTCTATTGAATAGAATGTGCGGAGGCTCCATGGGATCTGCTATTTCCTCAGTCCAACTTTGCATGGGAGGCCCCACCCTAATCTCCTCACTAAGCTAACAAACACTAATGCTTTTGAGTCAGTTAGTCTGCTCAGCTTTGCAGCAGCTCAACTCAACTCAAACTCCGCTAGCTGTCAATTCACATTAATCTCTAACTTCCTAAATTGCAAGCCTGTATATAGACTTAAAGTCTGGACTCGGATTAGATAGAGTCAGTTCTCATCTGCTATACATTATTGAATGCATATTGCGTGTTTCTCATCAAGGAGCTCAATACCATGGATATAATATTAAATATGTAAATTAGATATCAGATAGGCGCCAAATTAGATATCATATATGCGCCAAATTAGATATCAGATAGGCGCCAAATTAGATATCAGATAGGCGCCAAATTAGATATCAGATAGGCGCCAAATTAGATATCAGATAGGCGCCAAATTAGATATCAGATAGGCGCCAAATTAGATATCAGATAGGCGCCAAATTGGACATCAGATAGGCGCCAAATTGGATATCAGATAGGCGCCAAATTGTATATCAGATAGGCGCCAGATTAGATATCAGATAGGCGCCAAAAATATGAGTTGAGGTGAGCAAGAAGCAACCCATTCAACTGATTAAAAGGTGTTTTAGTCTGAGAAAATCGATTCTGCATTACCTATAAACTATACGCTCGTATATTATCCATCGTGGATTCATAGTATAGTACTTTCTGTTCTGATGTACCCATCAGCGGCCCTTAAGCTCTTTATGCACTGCTTGTCTGCTATCTAGGTTAAATTTCAGATGCAAATTTTATTTATTTAAAAAATGAAATAAGGCATACGACCCGTGACTAAACTGCGACTATAGGGCTAAATTGCGTTTTAATTTGATTCGACCGCACTTTACCTCCCTCGTCGATTTAATTTTTAAAAACGCTACTTACTCAGATAGCGCTATCTCTCTTCACTCACACACTCACTAAATCTCATTGCTCTCCAGGGGCTTATTGGTGCTGGCGCCCCTTGGTGCTGGCGCCCCTTGGTGCTGGCGCCCCTTGGTGCTGGCGCCCCTTGGTGCTGGCGCCCCTTGGTGCTGGCGCCCCTTGGTGCTGGCGCCCCTTGGTGCTGGCGCCCCTTGGTGCTGGCGCCCCTTGGTGCTGGCGCCCCTTGGTGCTGGCGCCCCTTGGTGCTGGCGCCCCTTGGTGCTGGCGCCCCTTGGTGCTGGCGCCCCTTGGTGCTGGCGCCCCTTGGTGCTGGCGCCCCTTGGTGCTGGCGCCCCTTGGTGCTGGCGCCCCTTGGTGCTGGCGCCCCTTGGTGCTGGCGCCCCTTGGTGCTGGCGCCCCTTGGTGCTGGCGCCCCTTGGTGCTGGCGCCCCTTGGTGCTGGCGCCCCTTGGTGCTGGCGCCCCTTGGTGCTGGCGCCCCTTGGTGCTGGCGCCCCTTGGTGCTGGCGCCCCTTGGTGCTGGCGCCCCTTGGTGCTGGCGCCCCTTGGTGCTGGCGCCCCTTGGTGCTGGCGCCCCTTGGTGCTGGCTGTACGATTTCTTACATTCTCCTTTACAAGAATCAAATAGGCAGATTTATAACATTACGAATAGCTTTAACTAATTTATTGCATGCAGTGCGCTGTGCAAGATTAATTTACACCCTTGCGAAAAGAATTTGCCGATTCTTCAACACTATAGCACATGCCCTAGCTGCAGTTTGCCAAGTAAAGAAGCATATATATGTGTGTTAAAATGCGTAATTTGATCAGCTTAAATTATAACATGTGTGCGTACAAGTTCTATCGTACTGCACACTACTTTTGTTTTGTGTTTGGTAATACTCTGGTCTAAGTTTTCTACTCATAGGATCTTTTGAAGTGTGTATCTCGTTAATTTTCGGTTTTTTCATTACCTATTGGCTCTACTCTACTGTAGCTCACCCCCCCCTCTTTGGTTTTGGCGCCGTTAGCTCCTGTTTAGGCGCCATTGATTCCTGTTTCATGGCGACATCAGCTCCTGTTTTGGCGCCATTAGCACCTCTTTTGGTGCGTATAACTCATGTTTTGGCGCCTTCAATCCTGTTTTGTTGCTTCAATCCTGTTTTAGCACCTTTAACTGCTGTTTTGGCGCCTTTAACCCCTGTTTTGGCGCCTTTAACTCCTGTTTTGGCGCCTTTAACTCCTGTTTTGGCGCCTTTAACTCCTGTTTTGGCGCCTTTAACCCCTGTTTTGGCGCCTTTAACTGCTGTTTTGGCGCCTTTAACTCCTGTTTTGGCGCCTTTAACTCCTGTTTTGGCGCCTTTAACTGCTGTTTTGGCGCCTTTAACCCCTGTTTTGGCGCCTTTAACTGCTGTTTTGGCGCCTTTAACTCCTGTTTTGGCGCCTTTAACTCCTGTTTTGGCGCCTTTAACTCCTGTTTTGGCGCCTTTAACTGCTGTTTTGGCGCCTTTAACTGCTGTTTTGGCGCCTTTAACTCCTGTTTTGGCGCCCTTAACCCTATTTTGGCGCCTTGAACCCTGATTTGGCGCGACTGGCTTCGTTTCCGTGTTTGGGCGCCTTTAATTCCTTTTAGCTTCTCCGTTTCGCACCTTAAGCCCTCCAGACAGTGAAAATCCGCTGTTTTGGCGATGCCCCTCTGATTTTTTGCATCAAGATATTTTATCGAGTTGAACACTTGCTATTATCAGATATACAAAAAAATCTTATCTATTCGATGCTAAACATAAAGAATATGAAGTTTCTTCTAGCCGTTTTAATTACATGTAATCTGAAATGCAATTGCTTGTCACGAACGGCCGTGGGCAACCAACCGAAATGAAATGATCTGTTGAATTTGCATTGCCCTCTTTAAGACCATATACATGTATATAATATGCATATATAAAAAAATAACCAAGTAGCTGTCAACAGTTAGTAACTTCCTGGATTTAATCGTGGCTTTGGTACTTTTATCTAGCTCTTCATTTTGTGCAACTCGATACAAACTTTGAGCTAGATAGAAATGGAGTCGAGAGTCAAAGTGTAATCATTAAATTTTTTATAGCATTGACATTGGCGCCCCTTAGACATCGATTTTTGCGCCCTTTTGGCATCGATTTTGGCGCTCTCTCAGCATCGATTTTGGCGCCCCTTTTGGCATCGATTCTTGCGCCCCTTTGGCATCGATTTTGGCGCCCATTTAGCATCGATTTTGGCGCCCCTTTTGGCATCGATTGTTGCGCCCCTTTTGGCATCGATTGTTGCGCCCCTTTGGCATCGATTTTGGCGCCCATTTAGCATCGATTTTGGCGCCCCTTTTGGCATCGATTTTGGCGCCCCTTTTGGCATCGATTTTGGCGCCCCTTTTGGCATCGATTTTGGCGCCCCTATTGGCATCGATTTTTGCGCCCCTTTGGCATCGATTTTGGCGCCCCTTCAGCATCGATTTTGGCGCCCCTTTAGCATCGATTTTGGCGCCCCTTTAGCATCGATTTTGGCACCGACTGACAATGATTTTGGCGCCCCTTCGGCATCGATTTTGGCGCCCCTTCAGCATCGATTTTGGCGCCCCATCAGCATCGATTTTGGCACCGACTGACAATGATTTTGGCGCCCATTCGAAATCAATTATGGCGCCAACTGACATTGACTTTGGGCCCTATCGAAATGAAATATGACACACTAAATTAGCCCTAGATTTTCGGAAATTCCTAGATATGAATGGATAAGATAATTACGAGCGGTTGGCTAGATAGATATCAGTTATCTTATCTCACTCTAGACTTCAGCAGTAGGATTATTGCTAATCCCGCATACGCATGGGAAACCACAGAGTACATCATGGTTTGCCAAAATTTCTGCATATATATATTGTAACAGAGAGCTGTGTCAGACCTATACATGACATTATTATTAGATTTTCAACCACACGATGTGCCACGCTTGGCTGGCTTGAAATTGCAGTCCGATTGGTTCGATATGAATCCGTTCTGGCCCTCTTGCGCTTCACTGAATCACTGCTACATGTACACATGTATAAAGGAAAATACCCGATGAAGCGTTAGTGCAGGTCGTTTTAAGCTAAGATTATAAGATTATTACTATAGTTAGATATTTGCGTGTTGTCTATGGCCAAACCCCTCCCTACGCAGTTAGAAAAAAGGAAGGCACTGATTTCACACACAGACACACAAAACACACACAGGATCGTGGCCAGAACTTTTTTGGGTCATTGGGGCCCCAGTATCAGGGGCACCAAGAGGTGCCAAAGGCAGGGGCATCGCCATGGATTTTATGGTGGACGGGACAAAGCCAAGAATTATAAATGTACACCTAAATTATTTTCAGAATCGGTGTTCTCAGCGCTCATTTTGGCACCGCAGTACACTGATTTTGGTGTCACAGGCGCTATATTTTGTCGTCCTGAAACAAAATTATGGATTACTTTAATGGGTCAAAAGGATGGTTGGGGGACAAAGCATTGGTATGTCCCCCCAATGGCTTTAACTGGGGGGACATGTCCCCCTGCCCCCCCCCCCCTGGTGACGACGCCCCTGGAAAGGGCCTCACAGCTGTTGTAAAGGTAAAACGGCAAAAATTATTTTATTACTCTCGTCAATCCTTTGCCCAACAGAAATTGCTTTCGGCGTATAGGCGTAGTTCCATTTCTGCAAATAATCCAAATCCATTGAAAGCGCCTATATATCCAATCTAATACGAGCTAGGATGAAATATCTTTCTATGGAATATGTGAGGAGGGGGTGAAATGCGAAATCTGCACGAGGGGTGCTTCTGCCATGCATACAGCTGCACGTGGCAGTGGGAGCCCGCGTACCGCGCAGATTCAGTAATATATCGCAATAGCGATAATATTCCTTGCTGCATCATGGATTAAGACTATTGCATTGTATATGTTATACCGCTTCTTTCCACTGCAGCTGGTTTCGGCTTTCCCGACCCCCTCGGCCGCTCTTAATTCTTCTTCTGCCTTACTTGCGGGCGTATAGGAGAGAAAGATTGATACCAAGCAGCTGGCATATACAGCACAGTATGGTTGCATGGTGCACCACGAAGCAGACTGCGTTTTTGTGAACCTTGGGAAGACCTACATGTAAGCGTGCATGCTTGTACAACCATAGAGAGAATGTAAATACACATGCAAATGAAGCTTGATGCCAAAAATGGCGTCGATGCTTGCTTTCTGCAGCGCTATATGTTTGATTCCCTCTTACTGCTGTATACACACTTTTTCTTCGGCAAGAGGTTCAGGAGAGCGAATACACAAAGTGAATCCGACCATAGCTATTTTGTAAACTCTGTAAACTTTAATTGTTTTGTACCATTTCAAAGCGCTGGATTTACATGAATTCACCACATGTAAAAAAGCATTCTGGAAGTGAAATTTGTAAATGCTTGTCGATCCTTTCTCAGATAATTTATGAAATATTGTTAGTACTCAGCAATGATCCCCATGTGTCGACAGGTTTTACAGAACCAAAAAGCTGCGTCACATAAATAAGAGAAATGAGGCCGGAAATTGACGTCCTAACTCAGACGCTTATCTAGAACTCCACTCGTAATATGGAGTATAACTATGTCATGTCATGCACACTGGTATAGTTATATGTAGAGAATTATATGTAGTATATAACACACTTGTGAAATAATTAAGTTAAACATTCGATTCAATGTTTTAATTATGTTAATTATTTTAAGATTTAGCAGCAGAAAAGGAAATTCCATAATTTCGCTGCTAATGCACCAATGAAAAACCTGCTTTGGACACGCCCAGTCTGTGCTGGAATGATTCAAGCACGATATCTTTGAAACATTGTATTTTAGGACTTCAACTACTTAAAAATCATATATAATAAACTCAATTTGTATTGAATTATTCACTTGATATTTAAAGAATAATTTACGTTGTAGAGTATTAACCTAAAATGCTGAATTTGTTTTTATCAGCTACTTTTTCGTACAAAAAGGAAATCTAAATTTCTAGGATGCAGTTTTTGATTCGATTCGAGTTTTGATTCGGTTGGAGCTGGAGCTGGAGGGACTGAAATCGTACGATGGGTGGACTTTGAGCCTTCTGGTTCAAGATTCGTCGCTTCGAGAATTAATGTACGCAGAGGTGAAGTTTTAGCAATAAAATGTAATAGGTCATATTAAAACAGTAAAATTGAAAAAAGGTCGCTGAATTGTTGTCTTCCTCTTCCTTTTGTTTTGGTTGTTGGTCAGATCAGATCGTCAAATGTCGCTGAAAACTGAAACCTCACCAAATTGTTGTCTTCCTTTTGTTATTGTTGCTGGTCAGATCAGATCGTCAAATATCATATTCCATTTTGTTATTTTTATAGTATGATCAAGTGATGAGGTGCAAATAAATTCAAATTAAATAAGCTCAACTCAAAGCATTTGTTTGCATTTTTTCTGTAGAAATAAATCTTAAACATATTAACTATTATCTATTTTTTGCATTTTATACTTTGAACTAAAACTAAGTATAACTATGGGCTGTATTGTATAGTAATACTAAAAGGGCCTAGGCCTAATTGTAATTATGATACAAAATTAATAAACTTAAAGTCTAATTTCTGTGTCTACATATTTTACATGTGCATGTATTTTAGTGGCATGAGTCTTTTGACAATAAAACTTATTGTTACGCTTTTGCCTAATGATTATAATTAATATTCATAAATTGCATTTTAAAATTTGATTTAAATTAGATTCTTATCTTAGAATTATTAGTAAAAATAATTATTTCTATTGCTGTTAATTTTAGATACTTATTAACAAGTCATTTTTAATTACTGTAAATATAATAATTTAAATTTGAAATTCATTAAAAAAGTTGGAATAGAACAAAAAAAGATGAGTCAATTTGTATTTAAGCAACAAAAGAAACTATTAAAGTATTATTTACTTTAGCTTTACTGCTTTAGCCAAGTCTCTGTGACCTCTATCTAATAATATAATGAACTATATTATTAGATAGATAGATAGATAGAACTATATTATTAGACTTTTGGTCAACCTGGCTAAGCTAGTTAGCACACATTGTAGCTAATGAAAGATGAAGGGTAGCTAAATAGTAAATAAAGTTTAGCTGTTGCTATAGCTATAGCAATAAAGAGTATAGAAGGCTTTTATTTATTTTTAGCAAAATATCCTAAATTATTTGCACTTTAAATTAGCACGAATCTAAAATTTTTTTGATTTAATGTTTGTATTTTATGAAATATTTCCTAAAATTATTTTTTCTTCAAAACAGCTTCAAAATTTAGATGCAAAGTTTTGGTAAGAAAGACCAACCTTGCCCACCACAGTTTAAACCTTTATGGCTTTTAGCATTTAGCAAAGTGAGTGATTAAAAAAAAGTATTCCTAGTAAACTTTAAAAGATTCAATTCATTTTAATTAATTTATAGTGAAGTGAAATAGAGAAATATATGACTATATATACTATTAAGAAGTAGAAAATAAAAATAAGAAGATACAAAGTAGAACCTTAAAATAAAGATAGAATACCAAAGGCTATGAGCTCTTATCTTGGGAATGTCTAGGATTGGAAGAGATATATGCAATATAGATACTAATAACATATTGCTTAGGGCAGTTTTATTGAGAATGCTATGGGTCTATGATAATTGCCTATAGATAACTTGCCTATCAAGATTTGCCTGCAGTACAATTTGCCTACAAGTAAACTACAAGCAAATTACCTATTAAATTTCTACCTTACCTAGGTTTGTTGGCAATGCTTTTTTCCTCTAGTAAATTTAGCTAGATAGCGGATTTTGTGTTTATTGCCTTCTAAATGCTTAGTAAGTCTTAATAAAAAGATTTACCTAACTTAAAACATTTTGATAGTAACTGCATATCAAATTCATATTTTTCTTAGTAAAAATAATAAAAATGCATTGCAGGCAAACCTTCTTAGGAAAGTAACTTAGTAGGCAATTAATTCACTTATAGCCATAGGCAATTCACTCATAGGTAAATTGCACTATGGGCAAATCTAATTGGCAATTCTTGGAAATCAAATCTTAATGGGCAATTTACTGATGGGCAAAATACACTGTGGGCAAATCTCCCTAGGAAAAGCTTGGCAGGAAAATATTGATAGTCAAATCTCCTGCAAGCAATTCTTGTGCTCTTGAATGCTAGTATATTTACTAAGTTTTACTAAGGCTACTAGTACAATTAGAATGCTACCAATAAAAAGAACAGAAGAATTGCCTAGATAAATACTAGGCCTAAGATATAGATTAATATATACACTAAGAACTATAATTAGATATAGTTCTGAGATACTAAGATCAATATACTAAGAAAAAATGAGAGAAGAAGACAAAGTAAAGGGTGGAGAGGAAAAGAGAAATGGGCAAGAAGAAAAGGGGAAAAGGAGAGAATAGAGAGCAGAAAAGGGAGAGGAAATAGAAAGAAGAGAGGAAAAAGAGAAGAAAGGAGAAGAGAGAAAAGAAAGGAGAGGGAAAGAGGGGAGAAAAGAGAGAAAACAATCAAAATGCAATCAAGTTGAAGGGCATTGAAGCACCATAAGTGGATTCTACATTATCTGCAGAACATTATTCCTAATTGAATTTTTTGAAACTATAATAGCTAGTAACAAAAAGTCCCAATAGCCCTTTTCTATGACATTTTACTAAGCATTGCTGGCTGTTAGTCCATTGCAACTACAACAAGAAAGTTGTAAGAAGTTATAAAAAATTACTGGCTAAAGATGTAAATATGTGAATATGGATAGGCTATAGGAAAAATTATACGTATGGCTATGGACAGGCCTATAGATATGGAAAAAAATTTAATTGCAGTGGAACTCTACTAACAGAATTGATAGTTTTCTGGTTTTTAATAGTTTTAGACAAATTAACATATTTGACACTTTTTGCATAATTTTATAATCTAAATATTTTTTTGCTTTTAAAGTATTGTACAAATGCAAGTAAAATTTTTTTAAAGCAAGTTGCATTGTTAATGTTATTTCAGAAGTTGCATATATGAGTCCACCTATAGTCTAAATATATAGGTACAAATGTTTGTAAAACAAATCAAGAATCTACAATCTAGTCTTTTAATTCTTTTTTAGATTAAGTCATTTTTTTTATAGTTACCAATCTAAACCAGTTATTTTCTTGAAGCATTTTAAATAGCAATATAACTTGACAATTAAGTGTAAAATACCCATTGGCTGTCAATTACTATCTCATAAAATGCCAAATCTTTATTTAGGTTTTCTATCTTGTGTAGCTTTGTTATAGTAACAACAATATAATTAAAAAATCAGCTAAGACATAGTTAAGACCAAAAAATTAAATGAAGCTATTTCTAAACTTTATAGAAGTTTCGCTTTATAAAAGCAATTCTCATTTTCAGTTGTTGACTTGAATCATTGGAGAAAATGCCAAACTAAGTGCTGTTCAAGAGAAAAAATTAATTTCTTCAATAACTGAAATGTAAGTTTTTTTCTTTGTTTTTTGCTTAGTTTGTGGTATCTAGTTTTTGTAGAACAATTTAATTGGTAATAATTTTGGAATAAAAATATTTTTCATCTGTTAATTTTATTTTACCAATATCAAGTTTCATCAAGTGTTCTGTGTAAGTACATTTTACCATTGTGTTGAAGAAGCATTTCCTTTAATTATAGAACTGCTACTTTCTATATAGTATGTAGTTTTAATACTTTACTATAAAATCTATAGACTTACTCTGTCTATCAGTAGAGACTGTTAGCTTAGAAAAATGCAGTGTTTTACTATTCAATAGGCTAGGTTTTGTAGTTTGTGCAATAAATTTTACAACGTTTCTATTGCTGCAAAATTAGTGAATTCTTGCAAATGTGCTATCAAAACTTCAAGCTAAAGGGTAGAGAAATTCGTACAGTGCATTGTTATAATTATTGAAGTGAAAAATTCAAATTTCTATAAAAACGACTGCGAATTACACTACTGTTAGTAGGCTACTAAGAAGGTACAACATCTTTATCTTATAGACTTCGTGTTGCTAAAAATAGCCTAGATAAGAGTGAAGAATACTCTGGGGCCTATCTGTGCACTTCTTTCTACTTATCTATATTCCAATCGGCGATTGATATGCAACAAATAAATTGTGTCAGGCGTGGCGTGACGGTTGACTGTTCGGTCTGTTTAACTTCATTCGCATTATAATTGGCGTTTGCCGAGTTAACACAGAGAGCAAAGCCTGGCTACCACCTTGTCAACGTGCTTGCTGTAGCTGTATTAGGCAGGAAAAAGTGCAAATGAAAATCTTCACCTCTTTCCATTAATTTTGCGCGATAATGACTCGCAGACGTTTAGAACTATGCCGATTTTAGTCGCATTGTTTTAGTTATGAAGCAGCTGTCAATTTTGAGCAATATTTTAATTTCCTATTGTATGCGTCTTGCGTTTCTCTCTTGTTATTCTGTGCTGTTTTTTGTACTTGCGATATCTATTGCTTTTATATTGTTCTTAACTTGCTTTCTATCTCATTTGAATATCGCTTGTTAGTGTCATCTGTTTGCCTGTCTGTCTGTCTGTCTGTCTGTCTGTCTGTCTGTCTGTCTGTCTGTCTGTCTGTCTGTCTGTCTGTCTGTCTGTCTGTCTGTCGGTCTGTCTGTCTGTCTGTCTGTCTGTCTGTCTGTTTGTCTGTCTGTTTGTCTGTTTGTCTGTCTGTCCGTCTGTTTTTCTGTCTGTCTGTTTGTCTGTCTGTCTGTCCTCCATATTAAGGTACAGCTTCCACTTTCTTTCTATTTAATTAACGCTGTGAATTCTCTTCTACTTTTGAATAGTTCCTAAAGACAGCTCAGTAAGCCCGCATTCCCACTGACTTTGCTCGCCTCCCCGACCGTGCAGGGACAAAGTGAAGTCAGCCGGCCGCAGCCGCAGTCCCCTCAAAGGCTACCAGATGATGACGAACCCTTCGCTAGACGCGGACGCTGCGTCAATGGTGTCAGGCTCCGTCATCAGCGGCTCCTTTGCGGCAGCGGATTCGATTCTGCAGCCAGCTTCATCTCAGCATCAGTCAGCTGTGCCCACAGCTGCCACTACTAACCATAGTGCTCCAATTTCAAAGTCCAAATTGCCCTTTAAACCGTCTCGGATGTCCGCTGCTGCCACGTCAGCGAACTCTTCGACTGCCGCCCCCGCGGTCCCTGCCGCTGCCGCTTCAACCGCGTCTGGTGGTGGCAGCAGCGGCGTTGGTCAAGACGGTATTGTTGCTTCTGGCTCGGCTGACTCACCTCGACAGTCTGAGCTGGGCAACAGAGTTGTGGAATCGGTGAGCAGTTCTGACTTTTTCTCTTGCGAGATAAAGAGCGGGTCATGACAAAGCAAAGAGTAAGACCTCATGACCTCAATGCTGAGTTGCATTTTGATGTTTCAGAGATGGACAGCGGGTCATGACCTTAATGTATAGTTGCATTTTGATGTTTCAGAGATGGACAGCGGGTCATGACCTCAATGTTGAGTTGCATTTTGATGTTTCAGAGATGGACAGCGGGTCATGACCTCAATGTCGAGTTGCATTTTGATGTTTCAGAGATGGACAGCGGGTCATGACCTCAATGTCGAGTTGCATTTTGATGTTTCAGAGATGGACAGCGGGTCATGACCTCAATGTCGAGTTGCATTTTGATGTTTCAGAGATGGACAGCGGGTCATGACCTCAATGTCGAGTTGCATTTTGATGTTTCAGAGATGGACAGCGAGTCATGACCTCAATGTCGAGTTGCATTTTGATGTTTCAGAGATGGACAGCGGGTCATGACCTCAATGTCGAGTTGCATTTTGATGTTTCAGAGATGGACAGCGAGTCATGACCTCAATGTCGAGTTGCATTTTGATGTTTCAGAGATGGACAGCGGGTCATGACCTCAATGTCGAGTTGCATTTTGATGTTTTAGAGATGGACAGCGGGTCATGACCTCAATGTTGAGATGCATTTTGATGTTTCAGAGATGGACAGCGGGTCATGACCTCAATGCTGAGTTGCATTTTGATGTTTCAGAGATGAACAGCGGGTCATGACCTCAAAGTTTAGATGCATTTTACGCAGAGTCGTTTTTATGTAATTTCACATTATAAAAAATATTTTTTAGTCAAATATTTTAACCCGAGACATAAAGTACCATATAGGCCTTGACAACTTAATGCTAAGCATTGTCTTTTTGTATGCTAGGAAGGAAGCAATTTTGTTCCTTCAGTTACTGAAAGGTAGGCATTTTTAAATTTGAATGTACTCTTGGAAGTTTAGCTACTGTGTACACTGCTCTCGCTCTGGCACTGCCATTGTCCTTGTAGCTAAGTCTGCCTCACTGACTCTGGCTTTATTTTGTCTCTGCTCACCTGTCTATCCTACTATCAAATCTATCTGTCTATCTGGTCTCCCTCAGCTCTTAGGGCGAGACTTGGTTCCGGCATCTGACTCAGCGGGAGGGGGTGGGGCAGATGGGGAGTGGGAGCTGCTGCTGCTAGGAGGGGGGGGGGTTGAATAGCTGCGATTTTAAGCTCGTAGGTGAGGCAAGGGAGAGGCGTAGAGTAGGGCTGATTGTACAGTCAGAATTCTGCCCCCCCCTCTCCATACCCTACATTTTTTCGTCTCTCGATGTTATTAATGCATTCTATCAGCCAGTTGCTTTCGTTGTCAAGGGCAACCAGTTAAAGCTTGGGAGAGACTTGAAGAGTTTCCCTTCCCACTCTCTTCCCCTCTCTCCCCTCTCTTTCATTCACGTGGGCCCCGGCCAGTCAGGCCCAACCCGCGCACATACTGAGGGCCATCCACCAACCCCCCCTCCTACCATCGTTTCAGTACAGCAAAATAGAATGTGTTATTAACCCTAGCAACGTGCCTTTAATCCATGGCTGAAACGTCACTGACTAAACTAAAGACCTGTTATAGGAGAAAGGGTCTCGTTAGAAGATATTTTTTATATTAATTTGAGCAACACACAATGTCTAATAACGAGGCATTGGACGATGCCAATATTGCAGTGGTAGTAGACAATAGTAATAATAATAATATGGACGAGGTCAACCTAGACGGCGGCAGGACAAATTTAGGCGCCGAGTTTGATGAGCCTCAGCATCATCAGCATCATCAGCATCAGCATCAGCATCATCCATCAGCTGTAGCCGCAGCCGCCACCACCACCATCTTGCAGGCTGGGCAGTTTCTACGCGACCAGCTGCCAACTGGGCTTCATCTGCAGCGGCAGCAGCGACGCGACGCGATGGGCAAACCGTTGCTAAACTTGGACGGCAGTCAGCACTCGCTCAGAGATGTACAACTCGGCGTGGACGCCACCTCGCCAGCCGCCTCGCCGCTCCCAGTGGAAGCTCAGGTGCACAATCGGACTGAGAGCGGCGTGTCGTTCGATGCTCCGCCGCCGTCGCATTTTCGACACGATCAGCCGCATCAGCAGCCACAGCCAGCTATGCTTCCGGTGTCCCAATCAGGTGCCAAACTGTCAACTGTAGCATCTTTTGCCTCCACTGCCGATGGCTGCTATAGCCGAGAGCTGGCCGCGTCCAATGGCGATTTAAGCGTTGGTGGCGTCGGCGGCGGTGGCAACTCTGGCGCTGCTGAATCATTGCAGGTGAGAGCTTGGGGATCATCATAGTGGAATAGACTTGCTTTTCACTGTCTATGGCCCTGAAAGCGGTAAATTAGTGTAAAAATATGAAATTTTGTTTCGAATTTTCCATAGTCTATTGTCCATTAGAAAGTGCAACAATCTCTACACGTAGTTGGCAGGCCAGAGCGGTTACAAAATTCTGTGTCGTCCCTCCCCAGGTTAGGGTTGCCGTTAGGGTTGCGGTAAGGGTTGCGGTTAGGCTTGCGGTAGGGGTTGCGGTAAGGGTTGCGGTAAGGGTTGCAGTTGCGGTAGAGGTTAAGGTTGCGGTAAGGGTTGTGGTTGTGGTAAGGGTCAGGTCTTGCGCGCCCTCACCTTTCGACATTGGCTACTGCAAAATCCTATTTGCATAATATACTGCCCACCCAAATTCTCAAATTGGTTGCTCCATAGATCCCCTTTCAAATTCTAGCCAGCTCAGCAACCAACTTCAAATCCCCATACAATCAGGTTGTCTCACGTCGTTCTAACCGTCCTCGCTACGAACCCGGAGGAAGCGGCAGTGGCGGCGGCGACAACGGGGCGTCCACCTCGTCAGCTTTCGTCAACTACGACAGTATTGACACGATCCCGCAGGACCGGCGCACCTCATCTAGCGCCAGTCGCAATGGATCCGTCATCACGTTTCGCAATATTAACTACACTGTGCTGGTTAAACGATACCCCTGGAGTAAAGCTGAGAAGCGCGTTGTGCTGCAGAGTGTCAGGTTGGTGCCTCCCTGAGTTGCCTGTTTCTTCTGCATAATGGGTTCTAATGTCTTGCTGTACGTTGTAGGCATGCATGTAGTCTTCATGTAGCATGACTCCATCTCTTTCTCTCCCTCTCCTCTCTCTCATATCTCCCTGTCCTATCCCCTCTCCTCTCCCTCTCCTATCTCCCTCTCCTATCTCCCTGTCCTCTCTCTCCCTGTTCTATCCCCTCTCCTCTCCCTCTCCTATCTCCCTGTCCTATCCCCTCTCCTCTCCCTCTCCTATCTCCCTCTCCTATCTCCCTGTCCTCTCTCTCCCTGTTCTATCCCCTCTCCTCTCCCTCTCCTATCTCCCTGTCCTATACCCTCTCCTCTCCCTCTCCTATCTCCCTCTCCTATCTCCCTGTCCTATCCCCTCTCCTCTCCCTCTCCTATCTCCCTCTCCTATCTCCCTGTCCTCTCTCTCCCTGTTCTATCCCCTCTCCTCTCCCTCTCCTATCTCCCTGTCCTATACCCTCTCCTCTCCCTCTCCTATCTCCCTCTCCTATCTCCCTGTCCTATCCCCTCTCCTCTCCCTCTCCTATCTCCCTGTCCTATACCCTCTCATATCTCCTCTCTCTCTCTCTCTCTCTCTCTCTCTCTCTCTCTCTCTCTCTCTCTCTCTCTCTCTCTCTCTCTCTCTCTCTCTCTCTCTCTCTCTCTCTCTCTCTCTCTCTCTCTCTCTCTCTCTCTCTCTCTCTCTCTCTCTCTCTCTCTCTCTCTCTCTCTCTCTCTCTCTCTCTCTCTCTCTCTCTCTCTCTCTCTCTCTCTCTCTCTCTATCTCTCTCTCTCAATCTCAAATCCGTATTTTACCTCGTCTTCTCACTGGACCTTCGACCTTCTAATGTGTATCACACTCTCTCAGTCATTTTGTACTTCTCTTGTTCATATCAATAAGTATTGTAGTAGATATCGTTTTGGCTCTGCTCTGTCTTAATCTCCGGATCACTTATTTTCTCCACTCTCGTTTTCTCTTCGAATTGATTTCTTTATTCTCGCTTCCTTGTTTAGTGTCCTTCCTTTAATCCCTCCCCTCTCCCATATCTTCATAGCTTTTCCGCTTCCTCTATCCTTCCCCGGAGCAGCTTGTAAATCGCAAAAATTGGCCTTTAGAGGGGGTTGTCGTGCAATTCACAGGTCGCTATCACAAACCCGAAATATCACAAACCCGAAATATAATAAACCCGAAATATCATAAACCCGAAATATCACAAACCCGAAATGTCACAAACCCGAAATGTCATAAACCCGAAATATCACAAACCCGAAATATCATAAACCCGAAATATCACAAACCCGAAATATCATAAACTTGAAATGTCACAAACCCGAAATGTCACAAACCCGAAATATCATAAACCCGAAATATCATAAACCCGAAATACATATGTATCATAAGCTCGAAATATCACAAACCCGAAATATCATCAACACGAAGTATCACAAACCCGAAGTATCACAAACCCGAAATATCACAAACCCGAAATATCACAAACCCGAAATATCATAAACCCGAAATATCACAAACCCGAAATATTATAAACCCGAAATATCACAAACCCGAAATATCATAAACCCGAAATGTCACAAACCCGAAATGTCACAAACCCGAAATGTCACAAACCCGAAATATCATAAACCCGAAATACATGTATCATAAGCCCGAAATATCACAAACCCGAAATATCATCAACACGAAGTATCACAAACCCGAAGTATCACAAACCCGAAATATCACTAACCCGAACTATCACAAACCCGAAACATCATAAACTCGAAATATCATAAACCCGAAATATCACAAACCTGAAATATCACAAACCCGAAATATCATAAACCCGAAATATCATAAACCACTCACCGTCATTGAACCCTGCCTCTGTAAACAAACTAACTTATTTACCCCACTCGCCGCTCTCTTCCTCTCTCCCATCCGATTTGATATTAGCTAACCTTTCATAGGCTTTCAGCACTTATAATTAGATCGCTTCACAGAGATATTAGATCTATGCTGACAGCTACATAACTGGGCGGTGTTATTGACAATAGTTAGCCTTTGTTTACCTATGCGCCGTGTGTGCGTGTGCTTAGGTCTTAATTAGCGGATTGAACTATCAACACAGTTCAGGAAATTAAACCCTGGGTGCAAATAGAATTTAAGTTAATAATATCAATTTACTGTTTCAAATGTGTGCTTTGTTCGTAAAATTTCTATGGTTGATTTCTTATTTTGCTGCATTTTCCCCACGTAATTTATGCTTTACTGGAATTGGGATGCGATTTATATAGCTCACTTCCTTTATAGTCCCATTTTTTCCATACCGTAGATAAGATATTTCTCCTTTTGGTAGCTTTCCCCTATAATCTTACTTTTTCCTATCATAGATGGGATAATTCTCCCTTGCGCAGCTTATTTCCCCTATATTCCCATTTTTCGCTGTCATAAATAGATGGTATAATTATCCCTTGGGTACTTATTCCCCCTACAATCCCATTTATCCCAATAATAGATGGTATAATTATCCCTTGGGTACTTATTCCCCCTACAATCCCATTTATCCCAATAATAGATGGGATAATTCTCCCTTGGGTTAGCTAATTTTCCCTATAATCCCATTTTCCCCATAATAGATAGAATAATTCTCCCTTGGATAGCTTAATTCTCTTATAATCCCATTTGTCATAGATAGGATGATTCTCCTTTGGGTTAATTCCCCTATAACCTTATTTATCCCTGTCATAGATTGGATGATTCTCCCTTGAATTTCTAATTATTTCCCTTATGATACCAAATGTTTCTCTATCATAGATGGGATAATTCTCCTTTGGGTAGCTTATTTTCTCTAAGATCCCATATATCTTTATCATAGATGGAATAATTTCCATTTGTTTTGTTTATTCTCTTATAATCACATTTATCCCAACCACAGATTGTCCCTTTACTGTACGCATCTTACATACACAGCTCTCTTATAATCGTTATCCTCTTTGCAACCTCCCGCAGTGGCATAATGCGCCCAGGCTTGAACGCGATCATGGGCCCCACTGGTAGCGGCAAAAGCTCCCTACTAGACGTGCTAGCCGGCCGCAAAGATCCTCAGTTCCTGCGCGGCGAGGTTCTCGTTGACGGCGCTGAACAGCCAGAAAATTTTAAGTGCGTCTCCGGCTATGTCGTTCAAGACGACATTGTTATGGGCACCCTTACTGTGCGCGAGAACCTGCGCTTTTCCGCTGCTCTTCGACTACCAGGCGGTGTGACTGACCTAGAAAGACGCCGCAAAGTTGAAAGCGTCATCGAGGAATTGGGCTTGTCGAAGGTCTGAGCTGCATTTCATTAAGTTGCTCTTTAATTTACAGTGCACTTCAACTATCGAGTAACAACAGCTTTAGTGAAGTGCCACTAAGTACATTTGTCCTTGTAAAGTTTATCAGTACTTGTAGAGCGCATCTATACTTTTAAAGTTCATCAGTACTTGTAAAGTGCATCCGTACTTTAAAAGTGCATCAGTACTTTTTAAAGTACATTCGTACTTGTAAAGTGCATCCGTATTTTTAAAGTACATTCTTACTTGCAAAGTGCATCCGTATTTTTAAAGTACATTCGTACTTGTAAAGTTCATCCGTACTTGTGAAATTCGCTGGCGCTTAAAAATAAAAGCTTACAATATCGCCACAGGTGGCCGACTCCAAAATTGGCACCGAACTTATTCGCGGCGTCTCCGGCGGCGAACGCAAGCGCACAAATATTGGCATGGAGCTGATCACCGATCCAAGTGTGCTGTTTCTTGATGAGCCTACAACTGGCTTGGACGCTTTTACCGCTGGTTCGGTGCTGCGCACTCTGCGCAATTTGGCTAACGCCGGCCGAACTATTGTGTTCTCAATTCACCAGCCCAAGTATTCCATCTACCGGCTGTTCGATAATTTGACCCTCGTCGTTGCTGGCCGGATTATCTATCACGGGCCGGCCGGTGATATGCCGCTGAGATACTTTGCTAATATCGGTTAGTAGCGGCGTGAGGGAGTGACGGAGTGAAGAAGTGATGGGTGACGGAGTGACGGAGTGAGGAAGTGACGGAGTGAGGAAGTGACAGAGTGGGGGAGTGACGGAGTGGGGGAGTGACGGAGTGACGGAGTGGGGGAGTGACGGAGTGGGGGAGTGACGGGGTGAGGGAGTGACGGAGTGGGGGAGTGAGGGAGTGACAGAGTGAGGAAGTGACGGAGTGGGAGGGTGAGGAAGTGACGGAGGGAGGGAGTGAGGAAGTGACAGAGTGGGGGAGTGACGGAGTGGGGGAGTGAGGAAGTGACGGAGGGAGGGAGTGAGGAAGTGACAGAGTGGGGGAGTGACGGAGTGGGGGAGTGACGGAGTGGGGAGTGACGGAGTGGGGGAGTGACGGAGTGGGGAAGTGACAAAGTGGGGGAGTGACGGAGTGGGGGAGTGACGGGGTGAGGGAGTGGGAGTGACGGAGTGGGGAAGTGACAGAGTGGGGGAGTGACGGAGTGAGGGAGTGAGGAAGTGACAGAGTGGGGGAGTGGCGGAGTGGGGGAGTGACGGAGTGACGGAGTGGGGGAGTGACGGAGTGGGGGAGTGACGGGGTGAGGGAGTGACGGAGTGGGGAGTGAGGGAGTGACAGAGTGAGGAAGTGACGGAGTGGGAGGGTGAGGAAGTGACGGAGGGAGGGAGTGAGGAAGTGACAGAGTGGGGGAGTGACGGAGTGGGGGAGTGAGGAAGTGACGGAGGGAGGGAGTGAGGAAGTGACAGAGTGGGGGAGTGACGGAGTGGGGGAGTGACGGAGTGGGGAGTGACGGAGTGGGGGAGTGACGGAGTGGGGAAGTGACAAAGTGGGGGAGTGACGGAGTGGGGAAGTGACAGAGTGGGGGAGTGACGGAGTGAGGGAGTGAGGAAGTGACAGAGTGGGGAGTGGCGGAGTGGCGGAGTGGCACATTGACAGACTGAGGTAGTGAGTGACAAGAATGTGATAGAAGAATTCCAAGCAAAAGTGGATAGTTATCACTAGTGGATGATTGGCAACAACAGAACAGCAACAACCCCGAACTGCAGGCTACCATTGCGAGGCGCACAACAGTCCGCCAGACTTTTTCATGGACATTGTGCACGGCGAGGTGCCGGTCACCAATGCTGGTGGCGAAGGCGGTCGGGCTGCTCTGATCAGCGGCGGTGGCAGCGGAGGCGACTTCGATGATTGTAAGCTATTGTCTGTTGTCAGGGAGGGGGGGTTGTGGCATAATGGCTGCCTTTAATATTTTATTTATTATTTAGTTCTTTGAATTTATTAGATTATAGTGGGTAGTGGGTCGCTTTTACAAGCTCGAAACTTCTCAAACTCGAATCTTCTCAAGCTCGAATCTTCTCAATCTCGAATTTTCTCAAACTCGAAACTTCTCAAACTCGAGTCTCCTTAAGCTCGAAACCTCTCAAACTCGAAACTTCTCAAACTCGAAGCTTCTCAATCTCTAGCTCGAAACTGCTCAAACTCGAAACTTCTCAAACTCGAGTCTTCTTAAGCTCGAAGCTTCTCAATCTCTAGCTCGAAACTTCTCAAACTCGAAACTTCTCAAGCTTGAATCTTCTCAAGCTCGAAACTTCTCAAGCTTGAATCTTCTCAAGCTCGAAACTTCTCAAGCTCGAAACTTCTCAAGCTCGAAACTTCTCAAGCTCGAAACTTCTCAAGCTCGAAACTTCTCAAGCTTGAATCTTCTCAAGCTCGAAACGCTATCAATCTGATGAAACTTCGAGCTTCTAAAAAGCACCAGCTGCACCCGTTAAAGTGTGTATAGTGCACTGGCTTCCTTTATTTACATCTTTAAATTTTCTCACTTTTTTAGTTTTTCATAAAACTCTCCTCTTTAATAATCGATAGACAACAGTCCAGTCCTTCCAGTATAACCCCAATCTAACTTGGGTCATTTTTTAACTGAAACACGACCGGTTTGCAAGTTCTAGTTTTTTTCCATGAAATCTTGTTAGCCTTTGGGGTGACATTGTTTTAAGTGTTAATTGCTTCTAAAAATAGGCTATGCGGGGCAGGGAGTTGCACTTTTCAACAAGTAGCTGCATGCAGCGTGCCAGCTTGGAGCATTTGTGCAAAATCAATGCTTCGAAGCTGATTCTTTAAACCTATTTTTGGGGCAAATATTGAGGCTTACTATATATAATTTAAGCAAGCCAATACAGACACACACACACACACACACACACACACACACACACACACACACAAAGACAGACAGACAGACAGACAGACAGACAGACAGACAGACATAAAGACAAACGGACAGACAGACAGACAGACAGACAGACAGACACTCAGACAAACAGACAGACAGACAGACACTAAGGCACTAAGACACTAAGACATACAGGCAGGCAGGCAGACAGACACACACACACACACACACACACACACACACACACACACAGACACACACACACACAGACAGGCAGACAGACAGACATAAAGACAGACACACAGACAGACAGACAGACAGACAGACAGACAGACAGACAGACAGACACTCAGACAAACAGACAGACAGACAGACACTAAGGCACTAAGACACTAAGACATACAGGCAGGCAGACAGACACACACACACACAGAGACATACAGACGGACAGACACACACACAAAGACTTAAAGACAGACAGACAGACAGACAGACACAGACATACAGACGGACAGACAGACACAGACATACAGACGGACAGACGGACAGACAGACAGAAAGACACTCAGACAGACAGACAGACACTCAGACAGACAGACAGACAGACAGACAGTCAGTCAGACTGACTCGACCTCTGTATTGTCGTAAGCCATTAGAAGCTATTGAGAGTACAATTTATTTCTAAAAGAGGATATTGGCGAGAAGGAATGATTTAACTTCCATATATGGAAGTAGATCCAACTGTTTTGAATAATGCCGTCAATGCGAAACTCAGGCCCGCGCAAAATCGAGCAAATCTTTTCCCTGTCCTTTGGGCGCTTTGTATAAATAATTCCGTTTGAACTGACTCCGCCCACCCTGCAGCACCCCATTTTGGATAATTGATTTGTACTTTTATTTCGAGTTCTTATTTATTTCTTTGTTGTAGCCTAAATTGTTGATTAGAATATGTTTTTATTAGAAGTTAAATTTTCTTTTATTTCTACTGTCAGTAATATTATTCGGTTTTTAAAGGAATTTTGTGTTTTATTACTGAAAAAAAATAATCTAATTTTAGGCAACGAACTGCCAATGATACGACAAAATTTTGTCCCTACAGCCCAAGGTTGTCAATAATTTTTGCCACTAAGTTTCTTTCTTGGATTATTTTCTATCGGCATTGATGATTTTTGGGAATGACAGGAACAGTGTTGCGCGCGTTTGAGACCATTTTGGTCTCGATTTGAAGATATCTCCGCCTCTCGTATATTATATTTATATTTTGTAAATGTCGTTTTACGTAGCGCACTCTAACTAGTTAGTTGGCTACTCAGATTCTCAGGTAATAAAATTGATGGAGATATTAGAGCTACTCAAAATCTCAGGTAATGAAATTGATAGAGATATTAGAGCTACTCAAGATCTCAGGTAATAAAATTGATGGAGATATTAGAGCTACTCAAAATCTCAGGTAATAAAATTGATGGAGATATTAGAGCTACTCAAAATCTCAGGTAATGAAATTGATGGAGATATTAGAGCTACTCAAAATCTCAGGTAATAAAATTGATGGAGATACTAGAGCTACTCAGGGTCTCAGGTAATAAAATTGATGGAGATATTAGAGCTACTCAAAATCTCAGGTAATAAAATTGATGGAGATATTAGAGCTACTCAAAATCTCAGGTAATGAAATTGATGGAGATATTAGAGCTACTCAAAATCTCAGGTAACAATTGACACAGCTACACAGTAAAAATCTGCACTTTGCACATTCAAGTATTAAAAAATGAACATTCTGAATAAATTCCGGTGCAAGTTATTCGTGTTTCGCATCTGCCTGCTTTCGATCAGTAATATTGAAATGCGTTAACCTCTTGTTGATACTAAATTCTTATTGATGATAATGCTAATGACGGAATCTTTTATTGATTGCACAGAATATTATAAATCAAAGTCTATCAGAAGTTTTCAAAGTACATCAAATACTAATTATTGTACTGTAAATTATAATTTTGTCCTCATTTCTCAAATCCCTCAGTGACCAAGAGGGACAGCGTCATCGACACAGACATTCAGAAATCGCACAGCGCTGCCATCGGTCAGCAACTGATTGAGAGGTGGCAGCAATGCCCCATGGCTCATCGGGTCGAGCAGCAGGTTGAAGAGATCTACCAGCAGTCGCTGCGAATGGGCAATGGCGGCGAGGGAAGTCACGTTAAAGTGAAGAAGGGCGCTTGGGTCGGCTATCCGACTGGACTGTGGAACCAGGTGAGAGAGGATGGTTTTTCAATTTGTCCCAGATTGGTCAGAGGGATCGGAAATCCCTAAAAATCCCAAGATTAAACACAGATGAGTCACTGGGGATCAGAAATCCCTAAAAATTAAGATTAGTCACAGATGAGTCAGAGGATATAAAAAATCCCTAAAAATTTTAAGATGGATCACAGATGAGTCAGAGGGGATCAGAAATCCCAAAAATCCCAAGATTGATCACAAATGAGTCAGAGGGGATCAGAAATCCCTAAAAATCCCAAGATTGATCACAGATGAGTCAGAGGGGATCAGAAATCACTAAAAATCCCAAGATTGATCACAAATGAGTCACTGGGGATCAGAAATCTAAAAATCCCAAGATTGATCTCAGATGAGTCATTAGGGATCAGAAATCCCTAAAAAACCCAAGATTGATCACAGATGAGTCAGAGGGGATCAGAAATCCCTAAAAATCCCAAGATTGATCACAGATGAGTCAGAGGGCATCAGAAATCCCTAAAAATCCCAAGATTGATCACAAATGAGTCAGAGGGGATCAGAAATCCCTAAAAATCCCAAGATTGATCACAGATGAGTAAGAGGGCATCAGAAATCCCTAAAAATCCCAAGATTGATCACAAATGAGTCAGAGGGGATCAGAAATCCCTAAAAATCCCAAGATTGATCACAGATGAGTCAGAGGGCATCAGAAATCCCTAAAAATCCCAAGATTGATCACAAATGAGTCAGAGGGGATCAGAAATCCCTAAAAATCCCAAGATTGATCACAGATGAGTCAGAGGGCATCAGAAATCCCTAAAAATCCCAAGATTGATCACAGATGAGTCAGAGGGCATCAGAAATCCCTAAATATCCCAAGATTGATCACAGATGAGTCAGAGGGCATCAGAAATCCCTAAAAATCCCATGATTGATCACAGATGAGTCAGAGGGCATCAGAAATCCCTTAAAATCCCAAGATTGATCACAAATGAGTCAGAGGGCATCAGAAATCCCTAAAAATCCCAAGATTGATCACAGATGAGTAAGAGGGGATCAGAAATCCCTAAAAATCCCAAGATTGATCACAGATGAGTAAGAGGGGATCAGAAATCCCTAAAAATCCCAAGATTGATCACAAATGACTCAGAGGGGATCAGAAATCCCTAAAAATCCCAAGATTGATCACAGATGAGTCAGAGGGCATCAGAAATCCCTAAAAATCCCAAGATTGATCACAGATGAGTCAGAGGGCATCAGAAATCCCTAAAAATCCCAAGATTGATCACAAATGAGTCAGAGGGGATCAGAAATCACTAAAAATCCCAAGATTGATCACGGATGAGTCACTGGGGATCAGAAATATAAAAATCCCAAGATTGATCTCAGATGAGTCATTAGGGATCAGAAATTCCTAAAAATCCCAAGATTGATCACAGATGAGTCAGAGGGGATCAGAAATCCCTAAAAATCCCAAGATTGATCACAGATGAGTCAGAGGGCATCAGAAATCCCTAAAAATCCCAAGATTAATCACAGATGAGTCAGAGGGGATCAGAAATCCCCAAAATCCTAAGATTGATCACAGATGAGTCAGAGGGCATCAGAAATCCCTAAATATCCCAAGATTGATCACAGATGAGTCAGAGGGGATCAGAAATCCCAAAAATCCCAAGATTGATCACAGATGAGTCAGAGGGCATCAGAAATCCCTAAAAATCCCAAGATTGATCACAGATGCGTCAGAGGGCATCAGAAATCCCTAAAAATCCCAAGATTGATCACAGATGAGTCAGAGGGGATCAGAAATCCCTAAATATCCCAAGATTGATCACAGATGAGTCAGAGGGGATCAGAAATCCCTAAATATCCCATGATTGATCACAGATGAGTCAGAGGGCATCAGAAATCCCTAAAAATCCCATGATTGATCACAGATGAGTCAGAGGGGATCAGAAATCCCTAAATATCCCAAGATTGATCACAGATGAGTCAGAGGGGATCAGAAATCCCTAAATATCCCAAGATTGATCACAGATGAGTCAGAGGGCATCAGAAATCCCTAAATATCCCATGATTGATCACAGATGAGTCAGAGGGCATCAGAAATCCCTAAAAATCCCATGATTGATCACAGATGAGTCAGAGGGCATCAGAAATCCCTAAAAATCCCAAGATTGATCACAGATGAGTCAGAGGGGATCAGAAATCCCTAAATATCCCATGATTGATCACAGATGAGTCAGAGGGCATCAGAAATCCCTAAAAATCCCAAGATTGATCACAGATGAGTAAGAGGGGATCAGAAATCCCTAAAAATCCCAAGATTGATCACAGATGAGTCAGAGGGGATCAGAAATCCCTAAAAATCCCAAGATTGATCACAGATGAGTCAGAGGGGATCAGAAATCCCTAAAAATCCCAAGATTGATCACAGATGAGTCAGAGGGGATCAGAAATCCCCAAAATCCTAAGATTGATCACAGATGAGTCAGAGGGCATCAGAAATCCCTAAAAATCCCAAGATTGATCACAGATGAGTCAGAGGGGATCAGAAATCCCAAAAATCCCAAGATTGATCACAGATGAGTCAGAGGGGATCAGAAATCCCTAAAAATCCCAAGATTGATCACAGATGCGTCAGAGGGCATCAGAAATCCCTAAAAATCCCAAGATTGATCACAGATGAGTCAGAGGGGATCAGAAATCCCTAAATATCCCAAGATTGATCACAGATGAGTCAGAGGGGATCAGAAATCCCTAAATATCCCATGATTGATCACAGATGAGTCAGAGGGCATCAGAAATCCCTAAAAATCCCAAGATTGATCACAGATGAGTCAGAGGGGATCAGAAATCCCTAAAAATCCCAAGATTGATCACAGATGAGTCAGAGGGCATCAGAAATCCCTAAATATCCCAAGATTGATCACAGATGAGTCAGAGGGGATCAGAAATTCCTAAAAATCCCAAGATTGATCACAGATGAGTAAGAGGGGATCACAAACCCCTAAAAATCCCAAGATTGATCACAGATGAGTCAGAGGGGATCAGAAATCCCTAAATATCCCAAGATTGATCACAGATGAGTCAGAGGGCATCAGAAATCCCTAAAAATCCCAAGATTGATCACAGATGAGTCAGAGGGCATCAGAAATCGCTAAATTGGTCATAAATACATCAACCAATCGCATTAAATCCCTCGCAGGTGGTGTGGGTGTCGTGGCGCACGGCGCTGAACCTGTTCCGCAATCCTCAAAGCTCCATCATCCAACTAGTTGTGTACCTGTTCTTTGGCATCAGCATTGGCACCGTGTTCTTCGGCTTGGACACCTCGCTGGAGTCCGGCATTCAGAACCGTCAGGGCCTGTTTTTCTTTCTAATCCTGCAGATGGTGTTTGTTAACCTGGGCGCTATTGAGGTGTTTATTAAAGAGCGAGTCATATTTATACACGAGAATTCGTCCGGATTCTATCGGGTGTCGGTGTACTTTCTAGCCAAAATATTCTGCGACATGCTGCCAATCAAGACCCTACCAGTAGTGCTGTTCATGCCGATTGTGTACTTCATGTCCAGACTCAAGCTGGACGCTGGAGCATTCTTTTTCTACGAATTGAATCTGGTATTGGCCACTTGTGCAGCCTGCGGCGTGGCGTTCTTTGTATCGGCGTCTGTGTCAGTGTTTGGCATAGCTAATATATTCATATCCATCATCTACGTGTTCATGATGGTGTTTGGCGGCTTCCTGATGAACATCAGCTCCATGGGCGATTGGCTGGCCTGGTGCAAATATTTCTCTGTGTTCAACTACGCCTACGCCGGCCTGTCTGTTAACGAATTTGTTGGCTTGGACTTCTGTCCGATGCGGAATACTACTAACGTGACCAGGACTTGGTTAGTGGCTATTGTGTTCTTTTATATACGTTTGATAGACTCCTGTTTGAGGGCCGAATAGTGCAGGAGAGAGGAGGAGAGGAGAGGGGAAGGAGAGATAAGGAGAGGGGAGAAGAGGAAAGAATTGGAGACAAAAGTGGAGAGGAGAGATAAAAAATAGGAGAGAAGAGAAGAGGAGAGAAGAGGAGAGAAGAGGAGAGAAGAGGAGAGGAGAGAAAGAGAAGAGGAGAGGAGAGGAGAGAAGAGGAGAGGAGAGGAGAGAAGAGGAGAGAAGAAGAGAGAAGAGGAAAGGAGAGGAGAGAAGAGGAGAGGAGAGAAGAGAGAGAGAGAGAGGAGAGAGAGAAGAGAGAAGAGAGGAGAGGAGAGAAGAGAGAGGAGAAGAGAGGAGAGGAGAGAAGAGGAGAGGAGAGGAGAGGAGAGAAGAGGAGAGGAGAGGAGAGGAGAGGAGAGAAGAAGAGAGAGAGGAGAGGAGAGGAGAGGAGAGAAGAAGAGAGGAGAGGAGAGGAGAGGAGAGAAGAGGAGAGGAGAGGAGAGGAGAGAAGAGGAGAGAAGAGGAGAGAAGAGGAGAGGAGAGAAGAAGAGAGGAGAGGAGAGGAGAGGAGAGGAGAGGAGAGAAGAAGAGAGAAGAGGAGAGAAGAGGAGAGAAGAGAAGAGGAGAGAAGAGGAGAGAAGAGAAGAGAAGAGGAGAGGAGAGAAGAAGAGAGAAGAGGAGAGGAGAGGAGAGGAGAGGAGAGGAGAGAAGAGGAGAGGAGAGGAGAGAAGAGGAGAGAAGAAGAGAGAAGAGGAAAGGAGAGGAGAGAAGAGGAGAGGAGAGAAGAAGAGAGAAGAGGAGAGGAGAAGAGAGGAGAGGAGAGAAGAAGAGAAAAAAGAGAGGAGAGGAGAGAAGAGGAGAGGAGAAGAGAGGAGAGGAGAGAAGAGGAGAGGAGAGGAGAGGAGAGAAGAAGAGAGAAGAGGAGAGGAGAGGAGAGGAGAGAAGAAGAGAGGAGAGGAGAGGAGAGGAGAGAAGAGGAGAGGAGAGGAGAGGAGAGAAGAGGAGAGAAGAGGAGAGGAGAGGAGAGAAGAGGAGAGAAGAGGAGAGGAGAGAAGAAGAGAGGAGAGGAGAGGAGAGGAGAGGAGAGAAGAAGAGAGAAGAGGAGAGAAGAGGAGAGAAGAGAAGAGGAGAGAAGAGGAGAGAAGAGAAGAGAAGAGGAGAGGAGAGAAGAAGAGAGGAAAGGAGAGGAGAGGAGAGAAGAAGAGAGAAGAGGAGAGGAGAGGAGAGGAGAGAAGAGGAGAGGAGAGGAGAGGAGAGGAGAGGAGAGAAGAAGAGAGGAGAGGAGAGAAGAAGAGAGAAGAGGAGAGGAGAGGAGAGGAGAGGAGAGAAGAGGAGAGGAGAGGAGAGGAGAGAAGAGGAGAGAAGAGGAGAGGAGAGAAGAAGAGAGGAGAGGAGAGGAGAGGAGAGAAGAAGAGAGAAGAGGAGAGGAGAGGAGAGAAGAGAAGAGGAGAGAAGAGGAGAGAAGAGAAGAGAAGAGGAGAGGAGAGGGGAGTAGAGGAGAGGAGAGAAGAGAAAGGGAAGAATTGGAGACAAGAGTGGAGAGGAGAGATAAAAAAGAGGAGATGAGAGGGAGAGTAGGGGAGAGGACTGAGGCTAGATGAGATAAGGGAGAAAAGAGGAGATCAGGTATAGAGAAGCTCTTACATCGACACCAGAAGCGCTGGCCTAAAGAGAGGTGCATGCATCCACAACCCCCTCCCAGCAAATCCGGTTACGTGGTGCTCAGCGACCAGCAGATCGCCTACAAAACCGGCTGGGACCTGTGGAGCAACGAATTCGGCATGCTGTTAATAACAATGTTCTTCTTGGCGCTGTGCTACATTCAGTTGAGGCGAATCAAGAAGTACAAATGAGTCTTCACCATTGCACTGTGGCATGGGTCAGTCAGTCTGTCTGTCTGTCTTTAACCTCGACCACCTGCTTTCCGAAATTTTTTTTCTATTGGCCTTTTTGTCCCCTATTTGTTGTCTCAGTTATTTGTTTATTTATTTATTGCTAAACTGACTGACCATTTCATCGATTAATGCAAAAAGACGGCAAAAAACGGCATTCCTCATCATGCGATTCAATAGTCCTGTCACTCTCACCATATCTATTTAGTCATTTGTGCATTTCATTACACCCTTTCAGATATCGTATTTTTAATGGCTGAATTATAGAAGGTGGGATTTTTTATTTTCCAATTGTAGAGGGTGAGAGGGTAAGAATTTGAAATTTCCAGCTTTTAGGGGTGAGAATTTGAAATTTTCAGTTTTTAGGGGGTGGAAATTTGAAATTTCCAGCTTTTAGGGGGTGAGAATTTGAAATTTTCAGTTTTTAGGGGGTGAGAATTTGAAATTTCCAGCTTTTAGGGGGTGAGAATTTGAAATTTTCAGTTTTTAGGGGGTGAGAATTTGAAATTTCCAGTTTTTAGGGGGTGGGAATTTGAAATTTCCAGCTTTTAGGGGGTGAGAATTTGAAATTTTCAGTTTTTAGGGGGTGAGAATTTGAAATTTCCAGCTTTTAGGGGGTGAGAATTTGAAATTTCCAGTTTTTAGGGGGTGAGAATTTGAAATTTCCAGTTTTTAGGGGTGAGATTTGAAATTTTCAATCTGTAGGGGTGAGATTTTGAAATATCCAGTTTTAGGGGTGAGATTTTAAAATATCCAGTTTTAGGGGTGAGATTTTAAAATATCCAGTTTTAGGGGTGAGATTTTGAAATATCTAGTTTTAGGGGTGAGATTTTGAAATATCTAGTTTTAGGGGTGAGATTTAGTATTCGTCTTTGTTTCAATGGTTAAATTTTGAGACCTTTAATTTATAAAGGGACTCAATGGGTGTGAGAATTTGAAATCAACAATTTATTTTTAAGATCTAAAAAACACCTACATGTAAGGGGCCTTTTGTCTAGGTAGGCAGAAGTCGGTGTGAACTTTAAATGTGCCATGTCTTGCTCATCAGGCCGTTTTCTGTGTTCTGAGCTGCATCATGTGAATTATAAGACATGTTTTACATTTCTGTGTTTATGGTCTGTTCAATCTGTGTCAGAACTTGGACCCTCGTGCATTCCGTAAGGCAACACACTTTTTCTTTAGTTTTTTTTTGCTTAATTTCCTTTGCACTGGTTCGTTTTAACCTGGGAGTTTAGTTACGAATAATGTGACGACTTTTAATTAGAAAGTTTTACATTCCGACTCTGATGTGCAATATTGTAAAATATTGTATTAAGAGAAGTACATTTTTAGCAATCTACTATAAACATTTCTGTTTTTATTAATAAAACTCTACTGAGCTACTGACAGTAGTGCAATAAGGGTCTGTCAGCGAATTGTGTTATTATTATTTATTGTTTTATTCATTAACCGCTTTTAGCCTGATATATGTATATACATTCCTTACTCTAAAGCCGTTTTATTAAAAGAACAATTCATTAAAGGTCGGGTCGTCTTTCACTCCCGAAATGGAAATTGGTGATCAATTAAGTGCAATAATTTAATGATTAAATTTAATTGGCACTTTGAAATCAAGTCGCTCTGCACTATACATATACAATCTATGCATGTTAATGCAGATTACTTCTTAGTATATTTTCTAGTTTTTAATGCTGTCTTCTTTCTCTTCATGCGCCTTTGGTCTCTTGGTGATTGGAAAATATTATAATGTATATTTATATAACTCACTCTAACAATACATTTATAT
This sequence comes from Macrostomum lignano, assembly GCA_002269645.1. Lineage (NCBI taxonomy): Eukaryota > Metazoa > Platyhelminthes > Macrostomidae > Macrostomum > Macrostomum lignano. The sequence continues at coordinate 346,024 of NIVC01000481.1, read as the reverse complement.
GCTCATTGTGTGTGTTTTTTAGTGTTTTATCTTTACGCAAACTGGCTGTAAATGTATAAGTTATGCAATTACTTAAACGGACTAATAAAAGTTGCGGGTACAGAGAAGAGATCTTTGTGTCATCTAATTCTCTCGATTAGTATGTCCGCAGAAAAGTTTTTAAATCTATTTTTTGTCTTTATTTTTAACAAGTAACTAAATAATTTAACAAAATAGTTGGAAAATTTTAGATAAACACCGAAGCCTTATTTACTTAATTTATGTCCACTCAATTGATATAGTTAGCTTCAATTGTGCACAAATTATCAAAAGAGAAATTATCCAGTGAATTAATGACCGCAATACAATATTACAATGCAATCAGTTTTATCGCTATGGATAATTTGTCATAGGCAGTTTTTGTAATTTTGTAGTTCTTATAATTATAGTTTAAGTATGAATCTGATTATGCGTATTATGGCTCTGCTTGCATTCAGCTACCTTTTTTTCTCAGGTGTCTTCTCAGGTGTGCCACTCCTGTGTGATTGTTGTGTCACATCTGTGTCATTGTTGTGTCACTCCTCTGTGTGATTGGGTTGTGTCACTCCTCTGTGTGATTGGTGTGGGACTTCTTTGTGATTGTTGTGCCACTCCTGTGTGTGATTGGTGTGTCACTCCTCTGTGTGAATACTGTGCCACTTCTGTGTGATTGGTGTGCCACTTCTGTGTGATTGGTGTGCCACTTCTGTGTGATTGGTGTGCCACTTCTGTGTGATTGGTGTGCCACTTCTGTGTGATTGGTGTGCCACTTCTGTGTTATTGGTGTGTCATTACTGTGTGATTGGTGTGCCACTTTTGTGTGATTGGTGTGTAACTTCTGTGTGATTGGTGTGCCAATATTGCGACACTATATACAAAAGGCACGCTACTAGTTTTGAGTTGATGTTTGTACACTTGTATTCTACGGTATTTTTTATTGTATACTTGTTAAAACGCGCTCAATTTTTTATATTCTAATTATTTGTTATCAAAAGAATAATTATTGCCCATACTGTCAAGCCTTCACGCCTTTCTTGCGTTGGCATCCGAATATTCGACGACACCAAAATTTACACCGGTTGTCGTCGTCTTCTCCGAGCTCGTCTGGTCCGCTGAGTAGCAGCAGGCTCTGCTGTCGCGATTGAGCCTTCTCCAGTTGTTCCCGCTGACGCTGTTTCCGGTGCTGTCTAGACCGTTGGTGGTGTAGAAGCACTTCGGCTAGCAGCTGCGAGGTCAGACGATGTCCAATAAGTTGCTGAACGCAATCGCCGTGTTGATGCTGGCATCGATGAGGCAGTAGGCAGCTGGACGGTCGCTGTACTAAATAGAATCGGCCGCACACTGAGCTGGCAAATACCCGGCCAAAATTCACTCCGGCTTGTGCGGTTTCGCTTAAACTGTAGGCGCAGGTGCCGCTAGAGATCGCCACGATTATTGGCAGGGCAGAGAGGTCTGCTTGTTGCGGCGAGGTGAAATTTCGGGATCTTGCTAGGTGTTGTGTTTTCTGAGTTCGGTATAGAGTCAGATATAACTTTAATTCAACCATTCCCTTGAGCCTTTTCGCCCTTTGGATGTACTCAAGGCTACTCAGACTACTGGAATATTTGCTGTCCGAGAAATTCCCCTTAGTTTCTTAGCTACATTCTCCGAGCGATTGCTCTGGAGTCCTTGGCTACAATTCTCCGAGCGATTGCTCTGGAGTCCTTGGCTACAATTCTCCAAGCGATTGCTCTGGTGTCCTTGGCTACAATTCTCCGAGCGATTGCTCTGGAGTCCTTGGCTACAATTCTCCGAGCGATTGCTCTGGAGTCCTTGGCTACAATTCTCCGAGCGATTGCTCTGGTGTCCTTGGCTACAATTCTCCGAGCGATTGCTCTGGTGTCCTTGGCTACAATTCTCCGAGCGATTACTCTGGGAGTCCTTGGCTACAATTCTCCGAGCGATTACTCTGGAGTCCTTGGCTACAATTCTCCGAGCGATTACTCTGGAGTCCTTGGCTACAATTCTCCGAGCGATTGCTCTGGTGTCCTTGGCTACAATTCTCCGAGCGATTGCTCTGGTGTCCTTGGCTACAATTCTCCGAGCGATTGCTCTGGAGTCCTTGGCTACAATTCTCCGAGCGATTGCTCTGGTGTCCTTGGCTACAATTCTCCGAGCGATTGCTCTGGAGTCCTTGGCTACAATTCTCCGAGCGATTGCTCTGGTGTCCTTGGCTACAATTCTCCGAGCGATTGCTCTGGAGTCCTTGGCTACATTCACTGAGCGATTGCTCTGGAGTCCTTGGCTACATTATCCGAGCAATTACCCTACTTGAGTCCTTGGTTACGTTATCCGAGCAATTACCCTACTTGAGTCCTTGGTTACGTTATCCGAGCAATTACCCTACTTGAGTCCTTGGTTACGTTATCCGAGCAATTACCCTACTTGAGTCCTTGGTTACGTTATCCGAGCAATTACCCTACTTGAGTCCTTGGTTACGTTTTCCGAGCTTGAGCTTAAAAGTTAAAAAGCATGATACTTTTGCGTAATGATCCCTGTAAATATTATGGAGAATTACCTTGCTCCGCTTGCTGCTTGCCGACCATTCGAGCTAGCGATTCCGCCGTATCGCCTCCCAACGTCATGGACACTTTTCTTTTCGCCTCCTTAACGAAGCTGTACCAGCTGGCCAGATCGCGCTGGGCCGCCTCGAAGCCCTCGGCAGGATTGTATGCTAGAATGACGCAATGCGCGTCCGTAATATAGTTGCGAATCAGATTGCGATACCTTGGCTTGCCCGAAGTGTCCCACAGGTGTAACAGGACGGTTTTGCCGACTCCGCCTTTGCTGCAGCCTGCTTGGGCGGCACTTTGATTGTCAATCAGACGAACTTTGCACAGATTGACTGTCACGCCGATTGTGCCATCCGACTCCGCGACATCGTTGGTTGCTAATGGACTGTCCGAAAAGTAGTTCTTGTACGCTGTTAAATGTGGTTTTTTGATCGATAATTTTGGTCATGCAGCTATTAAGATTGAGTGTTGACCCACTCGAATTAAACTTCTTAGATTATTCGATTTTATAAGACCTTGAGTATTGTGCGCTAACTGACCGACCTTGAGTATTGTGCGCTAACTGACCGAAAATGGAAATTTAGGGTCAGCTGAGGCTGGACATAAATAGAGATTGGACTTTAATAGGAACTTTAAAATACTTTAAAATATCAAAACTTAAATTTTCGACACCTATAGGAGTCGCTTTCTCACTGTGGAAATTTGACATTGTCGAAATTGAAATTGAAATGAATAAAAATGGACATGCATGCTCAGCGTCCATTTGGCAGGTGCCGGTTGGTCACGTACGATAATTCCTCAAACAAATGAGCATTTGGCAAATGAAAGAAGCTTATAAGAAAATCTGCAGAGAAGGCTGTCTGTCGGATCAGTATATGGAAAGAAATTAAAAACAAAGAGTTGCGACTGTTAATGTTCTAACAATGGAATGTTTATGAATGAAGTTAGACACTACGAAGGAAATTTTTAGGAATTTTATAATATATATATTTATAGAGAAAAGGATAACCCGAATTCTGGTTCTCGACAATGTGAAACTTCGACGACATTGCTATTTCGACGCTATGATGGTACCGACATTTAACTTTTCTGACGTAAAACTTCATGCTTTTATTCGACTGAATGCTCCTATTCAGAAGTCACTGAACCAACATGGACAGGGCAGCATAAATTGCCTTAGTTATTAATTACTTTAATCCACGTCAGAAGACTCAGAAATCCATGTTAGATTACATTCGACTTACGTCTCTGCTTTTGTCGAGCCATCAATCGTTCGATTAGCCAAGTCTTGCCTGTCCCGCTGTTGCCCAGGGCAACCACTTTGTAATTGCATTGCTTCTCGCTGGCAGTTTTGTCAACCGTTTTATCGGATGATCTGTTGAGAAGATGGCTGCAACTTCTTCGACGCATGCTAAGCGACTGTCTTTGTCTGCCGATTCAATATTGATGCCTCTGTTACCGCGGAAGCCAGGTCTGCTCGTTCGCGTCGTTTTGAGAAGTCGCCAAAATATTCTTAGACGCTAAACAAGAATGGTCTCTTGGCCATAGAAAATTACTTTCTTGTAAGCTATGTTTCAAGGATCACCTTATAGTTGAAGGATTATTTTAGTTGCAATATTTATAAGCTAAGTACGAGCTAATTTACAATGTGTTCTACTGGACTCGGAACATCATTTAAATTTAGTATGTTTTTGTTGAATGTGATTCAAAAGTTTTATTATCAACTTTAATTTTTTAAAAATTAAAAGTCCTCCTCGAGAATAGCAAGCAAGTAAAGTTCGACCAGAACTGCGTCTCTTGCCATCTTTCCAACAGATTCATACGACGGATGGTTCTCGTCAAACTCCATTTAAGGCAATGCAATTCTACAATTGAAAAAAGAATCCAGTAGTATTTTGAATACTACATTTAAAATTGCAAAAAAACTTATCTCCAGTCAAACACAGGAAGGGCCACGACCCCCCCCCCCAAGTTCTGTTCCGTGCGCTGTCACATTCATTTGGTCCTTATGTGTCAGGGCCCTTGTACACCCTGTTTGAGCGTCCCTGTGTACAGACAGTATTGGCGCGCTTGTACGAGCGTCTGTGCTCAATAGTAGTCAGCGGGATGAGCAGAATTGCACCGGTGCTGGATTGTTTGACGATTTCATCAAAAATTTTGCGCCAGGCTTCTCAGAACTCTCCTGCGATTTTTATTAATTTTAATATTCCTTCTTACCTAGAAAAAAATAACTTTCCTAAAGTTTCAGAGTGCTATTAATCATCTGAATACCAACTAGCGGTCCAAATTATATTTGTTGAATTACGAGCTAATCAAGCTTTAGAAAGCCTCCTAAAACATTGTCTATAGGCTGATTAACAACCTCTTCTTTCAGCAACATTCTGATTGCCCTCCATGTCTACCCAGCAGCAGCAGCAGCAAGAGTCGAAGCACAGCTGGAAGCCAACGCCGAGCAATGATGAGGAAGAAGATGTTTTCGAAGCAATGCTAAAGCGCACTGGCTGTCTGGACCAGCACAATGACGTCATGGAGTGCATGGCCGAGCACAGAGACTGGCGGCAGTGCCAGGAGCAGGTTCGAAAAATGAAAGTCTGCATGGCCAAGTATCAGGAGACTAAAGGTGGTCAGTCGACGTGATTTCAGCACGGTTCTTCATCACCTGTATCGAGACTTCTACACTCTTACCTGTGTTCTTGTTAGACCAAAAAATATACTAGCAGCCGCATTGCACCGTCTTTTTCGAAAAAAATTAATTCCGGAGCTTAGTTTTCATTTTGTACTTTTATTTGATTGACAACGTGCTGTAATTTAACACTTTAACAAGCCAGGTAAATACACAGTTGATTTGCATCCAAAAATGATAGTTCATATCTTGTTTGCCTTGGATACGCATGCTGTATTTCAGCTATCTGTGTGTGAAGACACCCAGCTCCCACTTTCTCCTTGGCCTTGCTAAAATTGCTTTTGATAAACAGACTTTGGATTGATTTTTCAAACATTTACAATATGACAACATCTAGAAAAAATCCTTAGGAGCATCAAGCCTTTACAGTTGCTGTCAATCAGCAGGCTTGCTAGTCCTGCACAGGTGGCTGAGTATCTCAGGTCAATCAGCGAGCCCAGACAGCCAGGTAATCAGCGGGCATGGCGTTTCCTTTCCAATTACCTTTGCCCGTCGGGTTGTACCGAATCCGAGGCATTAAACTGGGTTCACCCATCCAGTCACAGCTGGAATCTGCATCAAATACGAGAAGCAATCCAGATGAATCTTGGCAGCCGTTGTAATAAAAATTTACACAAAATCTCGCTTCATGGCTGTCTGCTCCACGAATGCTAAAGAAGTTAAATGACCGGTTGCTCAGGTCGGGCACGGGCCAGCTGTAGACGAGGTGGCTCCAGTGGAACCAGTTCTCCCTGTCGATAGAGTCGCCCAGGCCGGACACGTCGAACACCAGCTTCACCACCAGCTCCCCGCCAGGCCTGTACACGCACACAATGAGCTGCTTGAAGGCCAGGGCTCGCAGCAGACTCGGCATCCTGTCCAGCAGGCCGGACCTGAACCTGTCCGGCAGCAGAGGGGAATCCATCGACTGCAGCAGCAGCCGCTCACTACTGGACGCCGCATCGCCGCCTGCGAAAAGCTGCCACGACTTCACTCCGCTGCCGGCCTTGATTGAGAACACAAGGAACGCCTTCGAGTCAGCTGACCTCACCAGAACAAGCAGGGGAGTCGGTCGCCGAGCTGATTCCGACTTGTTGATCAGCTTGAAGCGCTGGCACGAAGCAGAGACGATGCGGCACTCGCTGATGGAGTTGTGGTTTGGTGAGCTCATCATGACGAGTGCAGCTGGAGCAGCTGTGGCATTCTGGCTGGCAATGAGTGCACAGGTGAGTGGGCTTGAGGTGGCCACCGTGACAGAGTCGCCTGCTTCATCAGCTGTGCTGTTAGAGTCGCTGCAGTCCGGCTGCAGGCTGTAATTTTGGTAGCGACGGACACCGCCGGTGCACTGCTGCGTCTGGCCGGAGGCTGAGCAAGGGCTGCTCAGAAGCGATGCGAGCAGTAGTAGAGCTATCATTTTGGATTGTCGTGATATGGAATATATTGTTGGGGCTTGCGCCTCTCTGAGCCTAATACTCGTATTTATCACAAATTTCCCTCACACCAGAGAATTTCTTATTGGCCGTGTGTCGCTGACACCTGCTACCGTTCCACTTAAGATTCTGGTTATATTTCTGCTCCTAGGTGGTGTTGGCGAGGCTGGCTGGTTGACTTCACACGTCTCGCATTCAAGATTGGCTTGCATGGTTGAGAAAAGTATCGCTGTGAGGAAAATGACTCAAGTGCCACTCTTAAAAGGTAGCTAGCACAGCTCTTTAACGAGAAATGCGGAAGATGCTGAAACCACTCATGCTGTTCTTGGCAGTGGAGTTTATGCTATACTTAATTCAACTGCTTATCTCGGAAGGATGTTTTAGACCCTCTGCACTCATTGTGGACTGCCTTTTTTATAATGCAATCTTGAAAGTCGGTGATTGGCTGTCGAGCTACAGCTATAGCTACTGTTACAGTAAAAGTAATCTCTTAGCAGAGCAACAGTTTTCACAAAATTCGCATCTCCAGTGATCGCTAGGTACAACATTACATGCATGTATTCAATAGTTGGGCTTTGCGATGGTTATCGATCTCCTACCTGACTAGGAGTTCTAAAAAAATAAATAAGAGAAAGCTGAAAGCTGTCGATGACGATTAAAGAAAGTTATAAGGGGTCGAGACTTGCTCGCGTAGCAAGAAGTAAAAACGCATGATTGAGAGGATTCGTTTTGAGTCCAGTCAGATTGTCAGAGTCCATTGCAAAGACTCATCCTGTTGTGCTCAAGGTGGGAAGTGGTCAACAAACGGTCCTCATCTCGCCTGGAACAGCTATAGAGAGAGAGAGAGACAGAGGTGCCCTTGAATTTAGCAACGCGTGAATTTAGTAACGCAATGGTGCAGCTGAGGGATATCCCATATGTATTAGTATAATTATAATGTTACATTATATACCTACTTTTTATATGGGTGATTTCAATATTAATCTATGCATAAACTGAAGAATTTTTGCCGATCAGGACCTGCTGTACCTGCACAAGCACACAAACCCGTACACACAATTATTGGTTACAACTTACAATAGGAAGCATGCAATTGAATTAAGGGTTGTAATACGCTCACAAAGTATATGCTGCACATGAACGCATCTGACCCGAGTAGCTAACTCGGGTCAGCTAACACTTCAAAAATGTAAACAAATAGTAGCCTAGTCCGTCTGGACTTAATTAGCACTAATTAAATCCAGGCAAGCTGGTCACAATGCTGGTGCAAAGTGAAATAATCAGCTCTATGATCGCAGCTATATCCCAGCAAATGAACCCATTGATGCACTGACTGAATGACATAGAAAAACAAATGAAGATTTGCATCATGCCGGTGTAGATTATTATAAACTAATTACAGTAGTCAATTAATTACTTACCCCTTTTCATAAAAAATGGATTCATAGTTTCTTGTCTGAAAAAGTAATGAAATATAAAACAAATTAAAATTTGAATATCTATACTGACTGTTACAAATAGGTTTTCTTGAGTTTCCCACGGAATATAAAAGCAATGGAGGAATCAGGGAGATGTCAAAAGCAACACTTAACATGGGCTCAACGTTGTTGCTAAATTGAATTTTATTTACTGCATTTTATTGCAAAATTTTCTACATTGGGTTCACTATGTAAGAGTGAAATTGCAGGACAATAGAATTCCTTCATACCGAATATGGGTTGCTAAATTCAATAGTCACTATTATATATTCGTTACTAAATCCAAGCATTACCATCTAGGCGTAGTTGGGAGATATGGGGATAATCCCGATCGGCGAAAATTCTTCAATTTAATGGTCCGACCGGGCGTAGCTTGGTTGGGTGTTAAACCATGCAATGGGGCGTGGCTCTTGTGCGTTGGTGCGGGGTGGTGGGCCGCGCCTACACTGTAGGTCACGTGCCCGTGGCTTGGGTGGCGGTTATTTATGCCAAGCGGACTGTCGCTGACCCGCCAAGCGCGTAACGATTTTTTTTCGCTTTTAGGTCTCCAAGTTTTTTATTTGTTTTTTAAGTCCGATATAATAAAGTAAATAAATACGCTCGAATACTCGTACAATGGGGCCAGGCTCGAACCTGCGCCTCTCGTGTCAACTGCCTTGACTTCTTCTCACTGGTTTAAGCAATATTAATATTGCAATCACCCATTTAAAGAATAGATATATGTATCAGTAACTCTAAGATACTGATACATATGGGACATCCCTCAGCTGCACCATTGCGTTACTAAATTCACGGTTACTTAAAATGTCGGTTACTAAATTCACATAGACCCGGGAGAGAAAGAGAGAGAGAGAGAGAGAGAGTTAACGGCACCTCAATGCCAACCCCATCCCAAAGTGCCATGAGTAAACGAATGGACAGACTGAGAGACCCAATCAAATTTGTCTTAGTTTGCTTTGAATCACAGGGGAACGACAGGATTAATTAATCGCGAAATGAGAATTCATAGAGTGCGTGTATCTATAATAGTTAGCTGATGTGCGAAACGAATAACCTCAGGCCGAGCGCTATAGCCAAGCTGAACAAAAAAATAAAACGGCCTACATATATGCGCCTACAACCTAATTAGCATTTAGTAAAAATCAAATTGAAAACAGAAAAAGAATTCTAAAGAGAGTTTAACAAGATTTTTAAAAAACAATTCGGCTGGTTATAACAAACTGGTAAAGGCATTTAGTAAAAATCAAATTGAAAACAGAAAAAGAATTCTAAAGAGAGTTTAACAAGATTTTTAAAAAACAATTCGGCTGGTTATAACAAACTGGTAAAGGCATTTAGTAAAAATCAAATTGAAAACAGAAAAAGAATTCTAAAGAGAGTTTAACAAGATTTTTAAAAAACAATTCGGCTGGTTATAACAAACTGGTAAAGGCATTTAGTAAAAATCAAATTGAAAACAGAAAAAGAATTCTAAAGAGAGTTTAACAAGATTTTTAAAAAACAATTCGGCTGGTTATAACAAACTGGTAAAGGCATTTAGTAAAAATCAAATTGAAAACAGAAAAAGAATTCTAAAGAGAGTTTAACGAAGATTATTAAAAAGAACCATTAGGCTGGTTATAACAAACTGGTAACAACATTTAATAAAAATCACAAACTGAAAGCAGAAAAGGAACTCTAAAGGTTTATCAAGATTATTAAAAAAACGCTTCAGGCAGATTTTTCATAAAAACTCGTTCATCAGTCCGCTTAGGCAGCACAGAGACCGTGAAGCCAAACAGCTCAACTTCGCACAGGCTGAACACCCAACCACGCAAGCGACTGACGAGGCGAACCCGACTGCCGTAGCCGAGGCAGCTGACCATCTTGATGGAGAAGCTCGGATCCGCGTCCACCCTGGCGCACTCGACGTCGTCAACCAACAGGGTGAAGTTGTTGAGCCTCTCAGCGCAGCAGTCCTGTCTGTTGAAGATGCGGACTGCCGTGACTTGGGACTGCTGAGCGAGGTCGCCCTGCCACCACTGGAAGTCGCCTCCGTAAGTGTGGGTGCAGGAGCCTCCGTTAAAGAGCTGATTCGTGTTGCCATCAATTGCGAGACTGCAGACTGCACCCGCTAGAGTAGAAATCTGACTGCAGTGTTGAACAGTCAGGATGGATTCTGCTGACACTGCAAAAAGAGACATTGGGCGGAATTAGTGCTCGTAGTATTGATGAGAAACAAACCTTTCTGCAGTTGTATTTCAATTGTATGCCCTTTAACTTTTCCTCCTGCTTCACTCGGGTTGGATTTGGACTTGCTTAGAAACTTATCACTTTAACAAATAGACACTAAAAGAGATTCTGCAACAGGCAACGTCATTGATGCCAGGACCTTATCGATAATCGTGTAGTAGGGCAAAATTTAGGGGTAGAAATAGACACGGGACAAATATGCTTTTACACTACTATCAGTAGTTTTAGCCAGGGAAAATAATTAGGGTAGAGTAGATCGCGAATTTTGGGACTTTGGGCTCTTTACTAGTAAAGAGCAGTTGGGCTCTGGGGAAACGCAAGCGCTTCATCTTCCGAGTGAGGTTTCTGACTTGAAAGAATTCTATCAAAAGGAATTCAAGGTAAAAATAGGTAAGGAAAGAAAGGAATAGGTAAGCAAGGTAAGGAATAGGACTTAGAATCGCACTAAGAGGAGTCTTGCCTCAAAACTGGGATTCTTGCCCAAGCACTTACCTAGAAGGGGGAAATTAATGAAAAGAACCACTTGTGCAATTGGCGTTTTATCAATTATAATTTTATGTAAATTACGTTGTGTCAAACCTAAAATTTTTCATTTGGTGTCCTGAATCAGTTCTTTAAATACTACATCCTAGGATTAGGGAACACCAGGAGCCTGGTGGTAGCAACCTACCAAGATAATCCACTAAAATATTACAGTAGATAAAAGCAGTAGCCTAAACCGCAGGAACCACGCTTGTCCAATCGATTAAAAAAGGCAGGAAAGGAGCTCTGTGGGACGGATCCATGGGACTTGTGATTTTGGACTGTGAGCACCTGGAGGAGCTCTCATACTGCAAGTTAAGCAAAATCAAAGCTGCTTCTGTGGGTAACACAGCATGCAAAGCGAAGGACAAAACATTTAAGAGCTTTGAATCTCCGTGATTACAAGTCATTTATGCCATTGCATTCAATCAGCGCAAAACTCACAGTCGAACGGCTTCGTAAAGACGTTGACCGACCTGGCGCTCGGCTGCCACAGCGACTTGCTGAAGAACGCAGCGATGCTGAACAGCTGGCACAACAGACTCGCCTCTTGCCAGTAGAAGCCGAAGCAGACACCGGACTGGGCCCTGCACTGCAGAGAGCACTGCAGCTCGCTGCCAACTGCCTGCACGGACTTGAAGGACTGCGGCACCGTCAGGCTGTCGGGCTGAGCTAAAGAGAACAGCTTCTGGTTGGCGCAGCTGCCTGCGACTGTCTGGCAAGCCGTCGCTAACAGAGCGAATGCGGCTGCTAGGAGCTGCTGCATATCTCTTGAGTTTGAACTTTGCAGCTTGAAGTCGGTTGGCAGATCGTAAGTCACTCACTGATAGCTGTTGCTGTTGTAGCTCTTGCAAGCCGCTCGCTCACCTTTTTTTCTAGCTCAGTTCTGATCTTGTGCTCTGCGACATCTCCACCAGCCTTTAAAACTACATTGTTTTGAAGCAGAGTGGAAGCAGAAAAAAGTGGTAAGAATGGATGCTTGAATTGTGCGCTGCTTAGTCTTTGCTCAGAGAGGCTTTGAAGTCGAAAGAAAGAGAAGTCTAGTTTCCCAGAGAAGGTGGCACGACAAGCATGGCTAACTTGTCAAGTTAAGATAGACAGAAGGAAGCAACTTGAAGCAACTCTTCAAGTCGTATAATTTCTGTTGCTTCTAAAAAGTCATTTGGGATGGCTGCATTGTCTTCCAAAACTTCTTCTATCGTATACACAGCGGCAGCTAACCCCCTAACCCCCCCCCCCAACTAACGCTTTTACGCGCCACAAAAATTTAAGCAATTTCTTTTAATGCTTCTTTCAGTATCGCGTGTGTATAGGAACCCCGAGCATTCAAAAGTAACTGTCATTCGTCGTGGCATCCTGATCACCAGCCGATTGATGAACTCTCGGGGCAGAGCTGTTGCAAATGGCTTCACTGCTCATCATTTTTGCAAGGCACCCTGCTAAAGTCTTCGCTTTACGAAGCCGATGGGCTTTCATGCGACTTTGGCGGCCTGGTTTCATGCAGCAGCTGCACTTTGCTATTCTCGATTCAGCGCAGCGTTTTCGCCATGACGAATGCAAGTTCTGCAGGCTGTATAAGATTGCTGTATAGCAAGGTTTACAGAGACTGTTGCTTTAACAGTTCTGCATACATAGGTCTGCCCACGTGCAGCCACATTCTGCTCCAGGCGTGCATTGAAACACTCTGTGAGCCGGCTAGCCGCACAAAGTCGTCCAGAAACTCCTCCTGTGGCTAACGCCAAACCGATCGCATTCGGTCGTTGTTGCAGAACATGAGACACAAACGTGGGTGGTGTCATCAGTGAAGATATCACCCTCCGTACTCATTGCTGCAGGCGCCAATCATGCGCACGAATTGCACTGCCGCATTCTCTCTTGCTGTCACGTGAGCAGCAGACAATCACGGTCGGTTTCTTATCTTCCTAGAATGCAGCGGTGTCTCTGACTCTGCGCTCGCGAGTCTGGGAGCTCAGCGATTGCCTTTGTTTAGGGCCCTTTCCTCCCACAGCGGTCGCAGAGCAGTGTTGTTGCCGGGAGGAGTTCGATTTGCTCGCATTCTCTTTTTTGCGTCACTTCTTTTTTTTCAGACATTCGTCTCACAATATAGCTTTGGTTTTCATTGTGGTTAATGTTTGTCACTGTGCCAGATTCAAACAAAAATAAACACCATGCAGCTCCAACTTTAATCCTTTTAACATCCGCCTCATCTCCGGCCCCGTCTGGCGGCGGCAGCTGCATGTGTGATGTATTCTATTTTCCGCAACCATATGTGCACGAATGTATGCACAGACTGAAAGACAATTATAAATACCCTAGTCGAAACGCTCGCACTTGATTGCCATGGCAGTGGATTAGCTCGACTCTATTTTGATTTTGATTTGAACCAATTTGCGTTTACTGCAGTAACTTCTATAGTGGAGTGGTCCCTTGATTCGGATGTGGAATGCATAAATGCATATATTCACCTCGAATGAAACGCAATAACATTTAATAGTTTGTAGAACGAATAGTTCGTAGTTCGTAGCATTTAATTGAAGATATAATTAATGCATTGCATATGCGCATCCTTGACAGGAAACATGCATTAAAAGGACGCAGTTTTTTATGTTAAATACAAATAATAGCAAGATAGAAAAAAGTTAAAGCCTACAACTAAACTTTCTGAACAATAAATATGTGGAGTATAGTTTCAGTTTTGATAAAAAACAAAAGAATCTCGATCGTTACAGCCTCAATTCTGACAGTAAAGCATCCATCAGAACCCTGTGCTTTCACCTACATGTAAATGTAAATCTGTTTTATTTGTCTCGTTGATTTGATTTCCTTATCATCATGACGCCTCAAAAGATTCCGCGCTGCTGGAGGCTGGATCTATTTGACGACTGTCAGTGGAGCTATACAGCTGCTCAGATATAGCTCAAATACAGCTCAGATACAACTCAAAGTCAAATACATCTTAGGTCACAGCTCAGCTATAACTTTGATGCTATGACTAAATTTTACTCCTTTTTTGGTTGTGATTACATAATAGCATTTTAAAAAGTTTTTTTAATGTTAAAAATGGACTAGGTTCTGCTGAAAAACTAACTAAAGTTTGGCTAAAATACGTTTTTTATATTGTTTATATGCCTACGTAGCTTTGCTCTGTGCAAGGCTTATCTTTCTTAGAAATTTTGCTACTTTTTTTCTCTGCATAGATCAGCGTTCAAACTGACTAAGAAACTGTTTACCTGTCAATTAACTAAACTTTCTTTCAAAAACTCCTTGTTAAGTAATTGAAAGTAGAGTCTGCTACAAGCTGCCATGGAGTACGTTAAAAGGCTTGAAAAGTTTCTCAATCAGGACAACGCAATCGGTCAGGCGTGTAAAGTCGTGGAAGAAAAGACTGGAGTCAAACGATTGTACTTTGCTCTTGGTATGTACGATGCTGGTCTTTTGTTGAGCATGTTGAGCATTAAGAAATATTTTTATGAATGATGGAAAACGTGAAAAAATAGCTAAAAATAAAAAGCTAATGGTAACATAATGCCAATGCCCCCCAATGGTAATATAGTGACAAAAAAGTTTTTACCAGTGCAGTTATTATTACTAATTACTATACTAATTAGGTCTTTAACAAAAAACAGTTTACGGTTTTAGACGAAGGAGAATCAATGAAATGAAAAATATAAAACAATATAATAGCAAAAGTGCCCAGAAATAATTTATTAATATTTGGGTAAGACAACAAGCAATTTTCTTATGAATATATAATTATCTTTATAGGCCTAGTAACAACATTTCAACATAAAAATTGGTATTTTCCCTAGACCCTATCTTAAATATATTAAACTATGCTTTTCTGAGCAAAAGACAAGTTGTTTGCAATAAAAAAATCTATAAAAATTTTAGCATTCTAAAATTTCTTCTTTAGGTCTAGGTGTCACACATGTCATTTTGTAGTTTTTGTTACCATATTATTTTTTGATATATTGTAATTGACATATTTTTATATATTGTATTGTATGCATTGTTTTATATATGAAGATATCTAGGGATTAAGACAAAAAGGGAAAAGTTGCTAGGGTAGCCACGGTTAGGCTGGGCACTGATATTGGGGAAAAAATTGCCACAAGATGGCACCTATGTACCATTAAACTACTGCCTTTCTGTAGTTCAGAAAGCCTACTCATTAAAATTCATGTGCCTATCTTTGTGTACAATCTGTGTACAATTGCTCTCATTAATTGCTCTCGTTAATAAGACAAGCAGAAATTTTTAGCAAGTGACAGACTTAATGTATACTTGTACAAAAAAGAGTACAAGATTACAAGAAGTTTATTTAGGTTAATGTTTGTGTAGTATTATTGCTTGTTTTACTTGTTAACTAGCTTGTAAGTTAGTAAGTTAAATAAGTTTACGATTTCTAACATTACAAATTGTTTACATTTAAATACTCGGAAACAGCATGGGTTTTATAGAAAAATTTCAAAATAACTATATTCTTTTTGTGTAGCAAGTTCCTCAAATATTAACCAGAACTACATGCATTTCTGCAATAATATTGCAAGGTACGCTCGTATTAGCATATAAAGTAGCAAAAGTATGAAAGCTTTCTACAGTACGGGAGCTTGCAAAAATTTTAGTATTTTAAATTTATAGGGTCCTTTGAATACTACTTTACTGTAAGACTAACAACCACTGCCATTTCTTTTACCGGTAAAGCAGAAAACCGAGTTACCGGGATTAAATGTGGTGGCTGTTGTAAGCAACCACGGCGCGCAAAAGATTTTGGCCAAACTCAGCATGGTGCGCTGGCAGGCTGTACCGTGACCACGTTTTGGCAAAATCAGAGTGAACACTCTCCACTGCTTGCTCGCTGCAGCTGCCAAGCACTTGCCCTGTCCGCCGGCAGAACTCTCCAACATGGCAAAAGACAACGTGAACTTTTGGGGTGACAGGCAAGCTTAAGCTCATGTAGGCCAGTCGAAAATTCTCAATTGCCTCTTCAAAGTCTGCCGCCAATTCGGTTCCAAAGGCGCTGCTGACCAGCCGATCGAACGCCATCAGACACGCCCCGTACGGCTGTAATGGTGGAGGCAGATCAGCGTGAAGCTGCGGTGATTTGCGGAGCAGCTGGCGGCAGGCGTTTCCTTCCATCATGCCACCTCTGTAATCAGCTCGAATAATGCCATGCTGATGAGCCCACTCGAACGCGCGATTCGCACCCCAAGCTTCGTTGAGCTTGTCCAGCAGTCGGTTGCTGACTCCAAGGAGCAGGTGCAGCTCAGGTGGCGGCAGAAGCATCAAAACTTCTTTGTCATCATCGCCTGGTAGCAGTGGCATGTTGACACAGTTTTTAAAGTTCTTTGCCTTTGCACGAACTTGGCCAGCTGCTTGAAACTGCTGAGCAAACTGCCGAATTCTCCCAAGAGTTCTTGGCACACCATTTTCTGTAAGAGGAGCCAGAGCTTCGCAATAGGGGCACGGATGTGTACAGGAATGAGGTTGCAGTCCGCAGATGATGTTTGCAACTTTCATATCTGCAGTGACTGGGATTTGAAGTTCGTTGACAGCGATCGCCTCGAGCAGAGCCTGAATATTTCCGTAAGTCTCAGGAACGTCGTTGACGATCGCAAGCAACAGGATCTTCTTGACACCCGTGTCACAGAATTTCCTGCTGTTGGCTCCTCGAGTTCCGATTTCGGGTTTTGCGTTAGAGCCAATTATCGAAACGCAAACTTTAAAAAATCCGCCGCCACCATCGAGACCCAGCAGACAGTGAAAATCATTGAAACTGCGTTGCTGAGCAACATGTGCAATGAGTTTGACCGAGTCGTTGCAGACAACAGTCGGGCGGCAAATAGTGTCGGCTGTTGCGGCAGTCGAGGTCAGCTCCGAGAACTGGAGATTCTGGATGTCGAAGTAATCCTCTAATGCTCGATTTTGCTGTACCAAAATTTTCTTCAAGTTTGACTCGACTGCACGAGATGAGCTCGCGCCAGCACGAAGCACTTGAGCAGCCTGTAGCACTTGATTGTTGCTCAGATTCAGAGTTGTTTTCAAGTGCATCATAGTGTCCGTCCTCGTTGGAGGAAAGCTCGCACTGCTGTTTTGAGCAACATGCACAGCAACTCGAATCGGATGGCCGCCTCGATGTCTGGCTAGAGTGATCGAATTCGAATCCGCCGTCGACCCACCCGTCTTTTCGGCAATGCAGTTGCTGGCCAGCATCTCCCTTGTCCTTGGGCTGACTGTTTGCTCGATGTTAGTCACCTTAGCTGTCGAGTTGCATTTGTGCTGTTTGCCACGCCCAACTGGAGAATGACAGTATGAGCAGGAAAGCACAGCCGTTGCTCCTTCAGCTGGCGCTGGGGATCTTTTGCGTGGTCGACCAGGTGGGGCTCGAGCAGGACCTGTTGTGTAAGGCGTCTTTGGATCGCTGCCTTTGTGGTGATTGCCACGAGCCATTTCGCACAGTTGGCAGTTGCAATCCGGTCTGCTTCTGGTGGCTGGAGGCAGACTCTTCATGTCGGCTATTATCTTCTCGTAATCTGGTCGCGGTGGCAGAGCACGAGGCGTCAGACTTCTTAGTGACGATAAAACGCCCCTGCAGCCCTGGCAAACTCCTTCAGGTAGAAAGTGCCGCACTGCCTCGTAGTCCTGGAACAAGTCGGCTGCCACAGATTCGAAATTAGAGCAAGAAGAAATCAGCGCAGAAGCTCGTCTCAAGCAGAGCAGGCACAAACTTTGCCTGTTCTCGTTATGAGTTTTTTTTGTCGTTGGCATTGTAGACAGTACAAGCTATGCAAACAGCTCTTTCAGTTCAGGCACTCGCTTGTTTTAGATCAAATAGAACTAGATCAAACCTTTATAAGTAAATTGAGCAGTATGATAACCAAGTTAACGCACCTGGCAGAAATATTACAAAGCAATTATAGATAAGATACTACTGTGTTATTACTATTGATAAATTCCTCTTTATGACTGCAATTATAAGGCATAAGCTACCTGTGGTGCAGCGTTTTATTGCTCAAGCAGATATGGGGCAATATTTACTCCCAAAGTCCTTTGTGGTCTATTCATAATTATCATCTGATTAGCAAAAATTCTATTAGAGCAATAAAATATTTTGTTTTAAAGTGTACCGAAACATATAGTGCCATACACAGCAAAGATAGGCACATGAATTTTAATGAGTGGGCTTTCCAAACTACAGAAAGGCAGTAGTTTAATGGCACATAGGTGCCGTCTTGTGGCAATTTTTTCCTCAATATCAGTGCCCAGCCTAACCGTGGCGTTTTGGCTTTACCTTTGTCAATATATATTTTCCATTTTCCTTATTTTGTATTAGTTTCATATTGAAGTAGTATTAGTCAGTCAAAATAGTCATGAATACTTGATTAAATATACTATATAGTCTAGCTTTATTATATATACCATGTTCAAAAGAAAGTCATAGGCTCCTTCTTGTGATTAAAAAATAGCATGATGTTTTACTTAGTTTAAATGTTTCTAAAATTTAAACTATCATTTAGCTTCTTTAGCCTAGATAAGATCACTTTGTTTATCTAGTTGCTTTGATTTTTATAGGGAAATAGTTACTAATTGATAACTTCCTATATACTATATGATTATACATGGTAATTACAGTGTGCGGCTGCTAAATCCGGAAAGGTTTCAATCAATTCCAGCTCAAAGACGACACGTTAAAGAGAAAAAACTGCAGCATTTCAGACGTCTGTATTTATATAGCTTTTAAACCATATAGAATACCTGTACCTGTAGCAATGCATAGCAAGTACCCTGCCCACATCATGGTGTTTGGTGTTGTCAGCTCTGAGGGGGATGTCATGCCACCGTATATCTTCAAGGACGGCCTCCGCCTTGGCGCTGACGACTACATCAAGATCCTGAGGACAACTGTGAAGCCCTGGATGGACCGGGTTGCCCAAGGGAGGCCATACGTCTTCCAGCAGGACTCGGCACCAGCCCACAAGGCCAGGACCACCCAAGCCTGGCTGTACAGCAATGTGCCCCACCACTGGTCGCCGGACTTGTGGCCTCCCTCCTCCCCTGACTGCAATCCACTCGACTACTTTGTCTGGGGCGAGTTGACCAGACAGGTGAACCACAAGTCCTACAACACCAAGGACTTGCTCAAGGCGGCCATTGTGGAGGCAATGGCGAACCTTGACAAGAAGGTCGTTGCCGATGCCTGCCGCTCTTTCCGGTCCCGCCTAGAGAAGGTCGTCGCTGCTGATGGCGGGTTTTTTGAGTAAAACTCTCTATCATCATTTAACATATGCTCTTACCAATTTACATTAAAATACAGTGCTTTTTTCTATGGATTTCAAGCTTTTTTAAAATAGTTTAATAAATTCCGGATTTAGCTGCCGCATACTGTATATATGGTTTTAGTAAAGGGCACATGATATACAATAATATATTATCAAATTAAAAAACTGAAGGAATACTATTGTAAGTCTATATAGAATTTACCCAAATACAATCAAAAAGCTTTCAAAGGGATACTAAGTTTGTATACAAATCTTTTCTAAGGTCTGTGTGGTATACTATACTCTGTAGTTTATGCAGAGCACAATCATAAACAATTTTTCGTATGAAAAAATACGAAACTAAATCAATCCAGTTAGACTTTCAGTCCTCTGTTGATAATGAATTATGCACATGTTAAAACCCACCACTCAAACCAAAAACAGGTCTCATTGCATTCTTGGCCATCTACCTGATGTTTGGCTATGGCTCAAACTTCTTGGCCAACTTCATTGGCTTTCTATACCCAGCCTACGCCTCTGTGAAGGCCATTGAGACTCACGAGAAAGATGACGACACCAAATGGCTCACTTACTGGGTTGTGTACGCCGCCTTCAGCCTGCTGGAGACATTCACTGACATCTTTCTCTGGTGGATTCCACTGTACGCCTTTCTAAAGTGCATCTTCCTCATCTACCTGATGGTGCCAATCTCTGCCAACGGATCTGTGCTGCTCTACAACCGAGTGATTCGCCCAATTGTGCTCAAGCATCAGAAGAGCATTGATGCCACTCTGGGCAAAGTGCATGACGCTGCTGGGCAGTTGGTTACTGAGGGTAAGTGTTTTGCATTGCCTAACCAGACCTAAATTAGCAGAGTGTACCTAAACCTAATTGGACCTAAATAGCTCATGGTGTACCTAAACATAACCAGACCTAAATAAGCAGTGTCCCAAAACCTAACCAGACCTAAAATAGCACAGCTTGTACCCAAACCTAACTGGACCTAAATTAGCAGAGTGTACTAAAACTTCATTGGACCTAAATTAGCAGTGTCCCAAAACCTAACCAGACCTAAATTAGCACATAGTGCACCTAAAACTAAACAGACCTAAAGTAGCACAGAGTGTACCTAAACCAAAGCAGACCTAAAGTAGCACAGAGTGTACCTAAACCAAAGCAGACCTAAATTAGCACAGAGTGCACCTAAACCTAACCAGACCTAAATTAGCACAGAGTGCACCTAAACCTAATCAGACCTAAAATAGCACAGAGTGCACCTAAACCTAACCAGACCTAAATTAGCTCATGGTGTACCTAAGCCTAACCAGACCTAAATTAGCTCATGGTGCACCTAATAACCACCTAAATTAGCATAGTGCGCCTAAACCTAATCAGTTCCAATGAGTGTCCCAAAACCTAACCAGACCTAAATTAGCACAGAGTGCACCTAAACCTAATCAGACCTAAAGTAGCACAGAGTGTACCTAAACCAAAGCAGACCTAAATTAGCACAGAGTGCACCTAAACCTAACCAGACCTAAATGAGCACAGAGTGCACCTAAACCTAATCAGACCTAAATTAGCACAGAGTGCACCTAAACCTAATCAGACCTAAATTAGCACAGAGTGCACCTAAACCTAACCAGACCTAAATTAGCACAGAGTGCACCTAAACCTAATCAGACCTAAAGTAGCACAGAGTGCACCTAAACCTAATCAGACCTAAATTAGCACAGAGTGCACCTAAACCTAATCAGACCTAAATTAGCACAGAGTGCACCTAAACCTAACCAGACCTAAATGAGCACAGAGTACGCAGACCTAATTGGACCTAAATTAACATAGTTTATCCATATCTAATAAGTACAGTGCACTTTATTAATAAAAATTTGTTCCTTATAATTCTGTATTTTTCTGTTCTGTTAATAATAGTAAAGAAAAATAATATTAATAATACCAATGTATTAATGTAGTAATGCAGTATTACTGTAATATTCAAACAATACGCAGTATTCAAATCGGCTCAGCAAGCTCAGGCTCAGGGTAAGCCATGAAGTAAAACGAAAGTTCTTATTTTGAAAATATCAACTGTCAAATTGTTTGATAATTGGAAAAAATGAGAAATAATAATAATAAGGATTTGATAGATATTGCTTTTATCTGGCAGTTTTTCTTGTTCTGGGTTAATGTTTATGTTTTCGAGTGAGTTCGCTCTATTTTTTCTTCTATTACATATCGTTGACCTATGCTTCAAATTTTCCTATAAAACAATAAGATTTATACTACTTATGAACAGTTTTTCAGTAAGTAGTATAATAGAATATAAGCTAGAAATGCCTTGCTGGTAAATGGTTTCTTTAAATGCTAAAATTTATTGTTTTATCCCAGCGAGTAAAAAAGATTGTAAGTAATTGCTTTTGTATACTTGCTAATGATGAATATCCTCATTATAACCGAATATAACTCGACTCTCCTTTGTTTGTGTGTGTGAATTATTTTCCAGCCGAGGGCGAACTCAAAAGGCGCGCCGTGGACGCCGCTGCCGACCAAATTTCGGCGCCCAACTCCGACGAAACCGGCGACTTTAGCAAGACCGATTGAGTTTAGTTGATGAGAGAACTGTCTAAAAGTCTATTGCTAACTATACTACTGTTGGAGAATTCGGAGTAGTAGTGTGATAGGAATTTTTTCTAGCTAAAAAGCTTCTAGTGAGGGACCAGATCGTTTTTCTGTGCGCGTGATGTGTATTTTCAATGAATAAAATCAAAATTTATCGTTTCCTGATCCTTTTTTACCTGATGATATAGTAACACTTATTAATTAGCAGGATTTATAATTACTCCGGTAATTAAGGTATTACTGATTCGATAAGAACTTCTTTTCAAGTTGTCAACTTCTCCCCATATCTCACTGTCTACTTCTCCCCCATATCTCACTGTCTACTTCTCCCCCATATCTCACTGTCTACTTCTCCCCCATATGTCACTGTCTACTTCTCCCCATATCTCACTGTCTACTTCTCCCCATATCTCACTGTCTACTTCTCCCCATATCTCACTGTCTACTTCTCCACCATATCTCACTGTCTACTTCTCCCCCATATCTTACTTTAGACTTCTCCCCCATATCTCACTGTCTACTTCTCCCCATATCTCACTGTCTACTTCTCCACCATATCTCACTGTCTACTTCTCCACCATATCTCACTTTAGACTTCTCCCCCATATCTCACTGTCTACTTCTCCCCCATATGTCACTGTCTACTTCTCCCCATATCTCACTGTCTACTTCTCCCCATATCTCACTGTCTACTTCTCCCCATATCTCACTGTCTACTTCTCCCCATATCTCACTGTCTACTTCTCCCCCATATCTCACTGTCTACTTCTCCCCATATCTCACTGTCTACTTCTCCCCATATCTCACTGTCTACTTCTCCCCATATCTCACTGTCTACTTCTCCACCATATCTCACTGTCTACTTCTCCCCCATATCTTACTTTAGACTTCTCCCCCATATCTCACTGTCTACTTCTCCCCATATCTCACTGTCTACTTCTCCACCATATCTCACTGTCTACTTCTCCACCATATCTCACTGTCTACTTCTCCCCCATATCTCACTGTCTACTTCTCCCCCATATCTTACTGTCTACTTCTCCCCCATATCTCACTGTCTACTTCTCCCCCATATCTTACTGTCTACTTTTCCCCCATATCTCACTGTCTACTTCTCTCCATATCTCACAGTCTACTTCTCCCCCATATCTTACTGTCTACTTCTCCCCCATATCTCACTGTCTACTTCTCCACCATATCTCACTGTCTACTTCTCCCCCATATCTTACTTTAGACTTCTCCCCCATATCTCACTGTCTACTTCTCCCCATATCTCACTGTCTACTTCTCCACCATATCTCACTGTCTACTTCTCCACCATATCTCACTTTAGACTTCTCCCCCATATCTCACTGTCTACTTCTCCCCCATATGTCACTGTCTACTTCTCCCCCATATCTTACTTTAGACTTCTCCCCCATATCTCACTGTCTACTTCTCCCCATATCTCACTGTCTACTTCTCCACCATATCTCACTGTCTACTTCTCCACCATATCTCACTGTCTACTTCTCCCCCATATCTCACTGTCTACTTCTCCCCCATATCTTACTGTCTACTTCTCCCCCATATCTCACTGTCTACTTCTCCCCCATATCTTACTGTCTACTTTTCCCCCATATCTCACTGTCTACTTCTCTCCATATCTCACAGTCTACTTCTCCCCCATATCTTACTGTCTACTTCTCCCCCATATCTCACTGTCTACTTCTCCATATAATAAATACTCTACTTGTTCAGATCTTAGTGTCTACTTTTTTGTCTCAACTACAGCCTGCCCAACCAAAACGCATACATGTATTTTCTCCCTGCTCTTCTAAACGGTGATAGTTTTACTAATCATTACGAGCATATATGCTGTATTAATGAGTAATCATTTATAATTTTGCCTTTTTAGTCTTCCGTTAACTGGGTCGTTGACCTTTTTTGTCCTTCAAACCTGACTGGGTTTTTTGGTTCGCCCGTCTTTTTCTCTTGACAATATCCTGCAATATTTATTTTTATTTGACAGATCCAGCTTTTTCTCTTCCCACATCAAGCATAAAATTTTTGACCAGATGTAATACTAAATTATAATTTTACTAACGCGATTAAATATATCAATAAATTTGCTTTGTTCCAACCCTCAAGAAGGCTTTAACTATTTCGTTTTAAAATCTATCTCTTTGAGAAATCAAAAAGATAATTTAGCTGGCTTACTGAGTTACTTCTTTCTACTGTCATTTGTAAGCGATCTACTTCTCACGTGTTTACTTCTCCTGTGTCTACTTCTCCCGTATCTACTCCTGTGTTTACATCTCCCGTGTCTACTTCTCACGTGTCTACTTCTCCCGTGTCTACTTCTCCCGTGTCTACTTCTCCTGTGTCTACTTCTCCCATGTCTACTTAATTGTGTCTACTTCTCCCGTGTCTACTTCTCCGTGTCTACTTCTCCCGTGTCTACTTCCCCTGTGCCTACTTCTCTCATGTCTACTTCATTGTGTCTACTTCTCCTGTGTCTACTTATCCCGTGTCTACTTCTCCCTTGTCTACTCCTGTGTCTATTTCTCCCTTGTCTACTCCTGTGTCTATTTCTCCCTTGTCTACTCCTGTGTCTATTTCTCCCTTGTCTACTCCTGTGTCTATTTCTCCCTTGTCTACTCCTGTGTCTATTTCTCCCTTGTCTACTCCTGTGTCTACTCCTGTGTCTACTCCCGTGTCTACTTTTTTCAGTGTCTAATTTTATGTCTACACTCGTACTTCTCTCTCTATCTACTTCTAATTATCCCATGTATGCTCCTCCTTTGTCTACCTCTACTTCTGTTTCTACTTCTAATTCTCCCATGTCTACTTCTCCTGTGTCTACTGCTACCTCTTATGTCTACCTCTACCTGTCACGTGTATACTTCTACTTCTCCGTGTCTAAGTATTATTCATCATATCTACGTCTACTTTTCAATATGCAGTTCTACTTCTCTCCTTACACGACTGTGAGCAGCAGACTAAAAGTACATTGGTGACTCGATATTTTGCCAGGTTGCCGCGCCTCTGGCCTCTACCCGTCAAAGCCTTCCGTATTGACATTATATATATGTATATGTGTGGTTTCATATTTCTATCATTTACATTTTATAAGTCATTCGCTTGGTTGGGCTATAAATACAATATGGGAATAGGGGGGGCCTGGCTACGATAAAATCTCAGTTGTGCGTCTACTTATATTAGCTGCTCATATCTGAGCATTTTATCTGATTTTTTATCCTTCTGCTACAATTCGAACTGTCAGAAGCAGTTTCCCGAGAAGCTCACGCAGCACTTCTGCTACAAATTCGACTATATAATGGCATATAACTCATAAATATCTATATCGCTTGCATCTGGGAATTTATGGATGTAGAAATCCGTGTCTCATTGCAGTGAGAGCTATGAATCGATTTGCTGCTGCATAAATTTCAACAATCTCCACGGCGAGCCTCAGCAAATCAGTTGGCGAATTTCTTTGACCGATTTTAGTTAGAACTTTGTAAGGTCTACTTGTCCGATCATAGCTTTCTAAAGAATTTTGGTCATACCTTTGTAGACAAATCTACTGATCTTATCTGTTTTGTATATTGGTCATGCCGTATGACCAAATTTTTATCGATCAATTTACAAATCGGTCATGCATAATGATTTACTGAATGGTCATAGATCATTCTAGAAATCGGTCATGCATAATGATCCACTACATGGTCATAGATCATTCTAGAAATCGGTCATGCATAATGATCCACTACATGGTCATAGATCATTCTAGAAATCGGTCATACATAATGATCCACTGCATGGTCATAGCTCAATTTAGAAATCGGTCATACATAATGATCCACTCCATGGTCATAGCTCAATTTAGAAATCGGTCATACATAATGATCCACTCTATGGTCATAGCTCAATTTAGAAATCGGTCATGCATAATGATCCACTCCATGGTCATAGCTCAATTTAGAAATCGGTCATACATAATGATCCACTCCGTGGTCATAGCTCAATTTAGAAATCGGTCATACATAATGATCCACTCCGTGGTCATAGATCATTTTAGAAATCGGTCATACATAATGATCCACTCCGTGGTCATAGCTCAATTTAGAAATCGGTCATACATAATGATCCACTCCGTGGTCATAGATCATTTTAGAAATCGGTCATACATAATGATCCACTGCATGGTCATAGATCAGTTTAGAAATCGGTCATACATAAAATCCACTCCGTGGTCATAGCTCAATTTAGAAATCGGTCATACATAATGATCCACTCCGTGGTCATAGATCATTTTAGAAATCGGTCATACATAATGATCCACTCCATGGTCATAGATCAATTTAGAAATCGGTCATGCATAATGATCCACTCCGTGGTCATAGATCATTTTAGAAATCGGTCATACATAATGATCCACTCCATGGTCATAGATCAATTTAGAAATCGGTCATGCATAATGATCCACTCCGTGGTCATAGATCAATTTAGAAATCGGTCATACATAATGATCCACTCCGTGGTCATAGATCATTTTAGAAATCGGTCATACATAATGATCCACTCCGTGGTCATAGCTCAATTTAGAAATCGGTCATACATAATGATCCACTCCGTGGTCATAGATCATTTTAGAAATCGGTCATACATAATGATCCACTCCATGGTCATAGATCAATTTAGAAATCGGTCATACTGGTTGAAAATATTCATAATTCATACCAGTCTGCAGTTTGTTAAGGCAGAGTTGTTCAATGTAAAGTACTTTTTCAATTTATTTTTTACAAGGTCACTGTCGTCTGCTTCTCATCTTTTCATATCAAAAGTTTGGCCGGGTTCTCCGCCTTGTACCTGGGATCTTCTTACAGTCGGTACCTTTGGTTGTCAGCAGTGGCACAGAATCAAGGACATCAGCTATACATGACCCTCCACACTGCCCTGACACGAGAAACTCCTCTGCACATATTTGAAGACTGATCTTGTTTTTTTGCCTTAAAGCCGCCTTAGCTATACTGAAGTGTATGCACAGGGCGTGCAGCATCTTTCCCCAAGAGATGAGGCAGCCGCGCGTCTATTGCCTTGCGCTAGTTGAAAATTTTTCTTCAAAGTTGAGCTGTTCACTCGGAGAAAGGAAAAACTCGACCCTACGGCGCTTAACCGGGGCTCAAAATACAATGTACGAGTTGCATGTGCGTGTCTTTTAATTTGAAATTCCCTTTCCTGCATGGTTAGGAGGCTGGGTTGGGGAAAATTCTTCATCATATCTGTTTGAGCCAAATCAAGTATTTGCTCAACGCAAATTTGCTAATAGCGGTGGCTGAAGCATGGATTCTGTTCTTTGCCTGTTGTAGTTGTAGGGATATTAGTTAGTTAGTTAGTTAGTTAGTTAGTTAGTTAGTTAGTTAGTTAGTTAGTTAGTTAGTTAGTTAGTTAGTTAGTTAGTTAGTTAGTTAGTTAGTTAGTTAGTTAGTTAGTTAGTTAGTTAGTTAGTTAGTTAGTTAGTTAGTTAGTTAGTTAGTTAGTTAGTTAGTTAGTCAGTCAGTCAGTCAGTCAGTTAGTTAGTTAGTTTTTTAGTTAGTTAGTTAGTTAGTTAGTTAGTTAGTTAGTTAGTTAGTTAGTTAGTTAGTTAGTCAGTCAGTCAGTCAGTCAGTTAGTTTGTTAGTTTTTTAGTTAGTTAGTTAGTTAGTTAGTTTGTTAGTTATTTAGTTAGTTAGTTAGTTAGTTAGTTAGTTAGTTAGTTAGTTAGTTAGTTAGTTAGTTAGTTAGTTAGTTAGTTAGTTAGTTAGTTAGTTAGTTAGTTAGTTAGTTAGTTAGTTAGTTAGTTAGTTAGTCAGTCAGTCAGTCAGTTAGTTAGTTAGTTAGTTAGTTAGTTAGTTAGTTAGTTAGTTAGTTAGTTAGTTAGTTAGTTAGTTAGTTAGTTAGTTAGTTAGTTAGTTAGTTAGTCAGTCAGTCAGTCAGTTAGTTAGTTAGTTTTTTAGTTAGTTAGTTAGTTAGTTAGTTAGTTAGTTATTTAGTTAGTTAGTTAGTTAGTTAGTTAGTTAGTTAGTTAGTTAGTTAGTTAGTTAGTTAGTTAGTTAGTTAGTTAGTTAGTTAGTTAGTTAGTTAGTTAGTTAGTTAGTTAGTTAGTTAGTTAGTTAGTTAGTCAGTCAGTCAGTCAGTTAGTTAGTTAGTTAGTTAGTTAGTTAGTTAGTTAGTTAGTTAGTTAGTTAGTTAGTTAGTTAGTTAGTTAGTTAGTTAGTTAGTTAGTTAGTTAGTCAGTCAGTCAGTCAGTTAGTTAGTTAGTTTTTTAGTTAGTTAGTTAGTTAGTTAGTTAGTTAGTTATTTAGTTAGTTAGTTAGTTAGTTAGTTAGTTAGTTAGTTAGTTAGTTAGTTAGTTAGTTAGTTAGTTAGTTAGTTAGTTAGTTAGTTAGTTAGTTAGTTAGTTAGTTAGTTAGTTAGTTAGTTAGTTAGTTAGTTAGTTAGTTAGTTAGTTAGTTAGTTAGTTAGTTAGTTAGTTAGTTAGTTAGTTAGTTTGTTTGTTTGTTTGTTTGTTTGTTTGTTTGTTTGTTAGCAACACATCCGGTTAGCTGCACATTCGGTTAGTTACACATCCGGTTAACAACACATCCGGTTAGCTACACATCCGGTTAGCTACACATCCGGTTAGCTACACATCCGGTGAGCTACACATCCGGTTAGCTACACATCCGGTGAGCTACACATCCGGTTAGCTACACATCCGGTGAGCTACACATCCGGTTAGCTACACATCCGGTTAGCTACACATCCGGTGAGCTACACATCCGGTAAGCGAACGAGGGTCCTTACAAAAAGAAACGAAACCACAAACGGAATAGAACGAGATCCTTTGTCAAGCATTGCAAAGCGATCATTTTACCTTAATACTCTTAACCGTTATCCAACAACTTGAGCTTCAGTGTCTTCTTTGTCATTTCTAACTCTTTCCATTCAATACAGACTAAGAACTGTTCCCCTCAGCCCGAGCTGGTTGCTAAGAGCAACTCTAGAGAGCCTGGATTTTGAGTAGATGCAGAGTCTAAAGTTTCATCATGCACTTTGGCTGTTTCTGTTCTGTTTACCCGTCACCTTCGTCGATGCATGATCGTAAAAATGAACTCCTTCACTTTAATAATTCATATAAAATTTTATTATTCAAATTTCGAGAATTACGTCGACTCAATTCCCATGCAATAAATAATCAATAAGTGTGCGTCGATGCCTTTGATTACACAGCTTAAGAGTATATGCATGCATAAAAAAGTCATATTCCGGGATCCCATAGCAACCGGCTTCAACCAATTGGGAGTGGACAAGGGGGATAGAAAGGGACTCAGAAATTAGGAATAACGCGAGCAGATCGAGAGGAAAAAGCATTAATGATCGGGACTGAAGCTAAAGCGATCTCGCAGCATCTCTCTCTATCTAGTACTTCATCAGCCGATTGCTGAGAAATCAACAACAGCAGAAAGGCTCAGAAAGATCATGCAGCCGAACGAACGGAGTCGAATACTCAACACCCGGGCCGCTCGCCACTCCGTCTGCGGTGTCGGCAGCTCCGACGGCCTCGGGCTTCTCGAGCGTCGCCGACATGTCCCTGACCGCACCGCGACCCTGACCAGCAGACACGGGTCAACCGGCGGCTGCTCAGAGCCCTACGATGCGGTCTGCAAGGTGATGCTAATCGGCGATAGCGGAGTTGGCAAGACTAGCTTCCTGCATCAGTTCAAGGACGCCAAGTTTCCGGGGAGCACTTTTATAACCACGGTTGGAGTTGACTACAGGGTGAGTGGGAGATGCTCCTGCTGAATCTGCTTCCTCCTGTTTCTGAGAATCGTTTCTGGTTTGGAAAAAATCTCGTTATTTTTAAGGATCTGTAAAATATTTGTTGATTTCTAATAAATGCGTTGTGGTTTTCTAATACATCTGTTGTTGGTTTCTAATGGATCTGTTGTTGTTTTTTAATAGACCTGCTGTGGTTTCTAATAGATCTATTGTTGATTTCTGATAGATCTGGTGTTGATTTCTAATAGATCTGTTGTTGATTTCTAATAGATCTGTTGTTGATTTCTAATAGATCTGTTGTTGATTTCTAATAGATCTGTTGTTGATTTCTAATAGATCTATTGTTGATTTCTAATAGATCTGTTGTTGATTTCTAATAGATCTATTGTTGATTTCTAATAGATCTGTTGTTGATTTTTAATAGATCTATTGTTGATTTCTAATAGATCTGTTGTTGATTTCTAATAGATCTGTTGTTGATTTTTAATAGATCTATTGTTGATTTCTAATAGATCTGTTGTTCATTTTAATAGATCTGTTGTTGATTTCTAATAATCTGCTGTGGTTTCTAATAGATCTATTGTTGATTTCTAATAGATCTGTTGTTGATTTCTAATAGATCTGTTGTTGATTTCTAACAGATCTGCTGTTGATTTTTAATTGATCTATTGTTGATTTTTAATAGATCTGTTGTTGATTTCTAATAGATCTATTGTTGATTTCTAATAGATCTGTTGTTGATTTCTAATAGATCTGTTGTTGATTTCTAATAGATCTGTTGTTCATTTTAATAGACCTGTTGTTGATTTCTAATGGATCTGTTGTTGTTTTTTAATAGACCTGCTGTGGTTTCTAATAGATCTATTGTTGATTTCTGATAGATCTGGTGTTGATTTCTAATAGATCTGTTGTTGATTTCTAATAGATCTGTTGTTGATTTCTAATAGATCTGTTGTTGATTTCTAATAGATCTGTTGTTGATTTCTAATAGATCTATTGTTGATTTCTAATAGATCTGTTGTTGATTTCTAATAGATCTATTGTTGATTTCTAATAGATCTGTTGTTGATTTTTAATAGATCTATTGTTGATTTCTAATAGATCTGTTGTTGATTTCTAATAGATCTGTTGTTGATTTTTAATAGATCTATTGTTGATTTCTAATAGATCTGTTGTTCATTTTAATAGATCTGTTGTTGATTTCTAATAATCTGCTGTGGTTTCTAATAGATCTATTGTTGATTTCTAATAGATCTGTTGTTGATTTCTAATAGATCTATTGTTGATTTCTAACAGATCTGCTGTTGATTTTTAATTGATCTATTGTTGATTTTTAATAGATCTGTTGTTGATTTCTAATAGATCTATTGTTGATTTCTAATAGATCTGTTGTTGATTTCTAATAGATCTGTTGTTGATTTCTAATAGATCTGTTGTTCATTTTAATAGATCTGTTGTTGATTTCTAATAATCTGCTGTGGTTTCTAATAGATCTATTGTTGATTTATAATAGATCTGTTGTTGATTTCTAATAGATCTGTTGTTGATTTCTAACAGATCTGCTGTTAATTTTTAATTGATCTATTGTTGATTTTTAATAGATCTGTTGTTGATTTCTAATAGATCTATTGTTGATTTCTAATAGATCTGTTGTTGATTTCTAATAGATCTGTTGTTGATTTCTAACAGATCTGCTGTTGATTTTTAATTGATCTATTGTTGATTTCTAATAGATCTGTTGTTGATTTCTAATAGATCTGTTGTTGACTTCTAATAGATCTGTTGTTGATTTTTAATTGATCTATTGTTGATTTCTAATAGATCTGTTGCTGATTTCTAATAGATCTGTTGTTGATTTCTAATAGATCTATTGTTGATTTCTGATAGATCTGTTGTTGATTTCTAATAGATCTGTTGTTGATTTCTAATAGATCTGTTGTTGATTTCTAATAGATCTGTTGTTGATTTCTAATAGATCTGTTGTTGATTTCTAATAG
This sequence comes from Macrostomum lignano, assembly GCA_002269645.1. Taxonomy (NCBI): domain Eukaryota; kingdom Metazoa; phylum Platyhelminthes; family Macrostomidae; genus Macrostomum; species Macrostomum lignano. The sequence continues at coordinate 314,471 of NIVC01000481.1, read as the reverse complement.
ATCTGTTGTTGATTTCTAATAGATCTGTTGTTGATTTCTAATAGATCTATTGTTGATTTCTAATAGATCTGTTGTTGATTTCTAATGGATCTTTTTATGTTTCTAATAGGTCTGCTGTGGTTTTCTGATTGATCTGCTGTGGTTTTCTAATTGATCTGCTGTGGTTTTCTAATTGATCTGTTATGGTTTTGAAAGAATTTCATGAAGTAGTTTTTATGCAGTTTTTAGTGTTTACTGCTACACTCTGCATACGAATCTTACGAGCCTTGCTTCTTCCTTGCAGAGCAAAATTCTGACAGTAGATGGCTACAGAATCAGATTCCAGGTGAGTATTTTAACTGCATCTCCCTTTCCCATCTCCCTCTCCCCATCTCCCTCTCCCCATCTCCCTTTCCCATCTCTCTCCCTATCTCCCTATCTCCCTATCTCCCTATCTCCCTCTCCCCATCTTCCTCTTCCCATCCCTCTCCCTTATCTCTGTTAATGACACCAAATTTTTGAATGAATTTCTTAGCTATGGACATAGACAGACTGCAAGAGGCTTTTAAGCCCCGGAGGTTCAGATCAATCAATCAATCAGTCTCGCACATACCATCCTCGCATGATATCGCGCTTGGATCTCAATTTCGCTGTCAGTTCGGGTGAGTCCCCGACACTTCTCTCTGCGCCTCTAAGCTGCCGCCTATAGAATCTCAAGCAGTGCTGTTTTTGAGTCTGGGGCTGCTCTGGGCAGATGCCATGCACTCTTGCCCCAGCGCTCTTCAATTCCTGCTTGAAATCTCTCCCCCAGACACTCCAATAAGGACTTCTTCATGCATGAAAAAAATGAATGATACAGGACCCCTATGCCAGCGTAAATTTCGATAGCGTTCGCGGTTGAATAAGGATTCGCGAAAAAAATTTAAATTATATATTTTTAGCTACCAAGAATTCTTTGTGTCTCATTTTTTTAGACCAGGATCGTTTTATATAGACTGTTAAGTTCACAGCACTGTTAGATGTGTTAGATAGAACATTGCTAAGTTAATTTTACTGTTAGACAGAACCATGTTACAGATTTCATTCCTGTTAGACAGATCTGTGATAGAGATTAGATTCTTGTTAGACAGATCTGTGTTAGAGATTAGATTCCCTGTTAGACAGATCTGTGTTAGAGATTCTTGTTAGACAGATCTGTGTTAGAGATTCTTGTTAGACAGATCTGTGTTAAAGATTCTTGTTAGACAGATCTGTGTTAGAGATTAGATTCCCTGTTAGACAGATCTGTGTTAGAGATTAGATTCCCTGTTAGACAGATCTGTGTTAGAGATTAAATTCCCTGTTAGACAGATCTGTGTTAGAGATTAAATTCCCTTTTAGACAGATCTGTGTTAGAGATTAAATTCCCTGTTAGACAGATCTGTGTTAGAGATTAGATTCCCTGTTAGACAGATCTGTGTTAGAGATTAGATTCCCTGTTAGACAGATCTGTGTTAGAGATTAGATTCCCTGTTAGACAGATCTGTGTTAGAGATTAAATTCCCTGTAAGACAGATCTGTGTTAGAGATTAGATTCCCTGTTAGACAGATCTGTGTTAGAGATTAGATTCCCTGTTAGACAGATCTGTGTTAGAGATTAAATTCCCTGTTAGACAGATCTGTGTTAGAGATTAGATTCCCTGTTAGACAGATCTGTGTTAGAGATTAGATTCCCTGTTAGACAGATCTGTGTTAGAGATTAGATTCCCTGTTAGATATGAGATTGTTTGCGCCCAAACTGCAGGTGTGGGACACGGCTGGCACAGAGCGCTACCGCAGCATTAGCAACGCCTATTACCGCGATGCAGATGGTAAAATTATCGTTCTAAAATAATTGAATTTCCATTTCTCTTACTATTTAGTAGAAATTTACGAAATTTGTCTCCTTTTCTTAAAGCTATTCTGCTATTCTACGACATCACCAATCGGCAGTCGTTTAACAGCGTGCGCAGCTGGCTGGCGGATATTAAAGACCACGCCAGCCCCGGCGTGTACGTGATGCTGCTTGGCAACAAGTCGGATGCTGACCGCGAGAGGAAGGTGTCAGCCTCCGAGGGTCAGAAGTTGGCTAAGGTGTGTCAAAGGATTGGTGATAAGGGACAGCGATATTGATTGAATGTGTGTCAGAAGTGAGTCATCAGTAAGTCAGTGTGTAAGTGAGTCAGTGAGTCAGTGTGTCAAGTGAGTCACGAGTCAGTGAGTCAGTGTGTAAGTGAGTCAGTGAGTCAGTGTGTCAGTGAGTCACTGAGTCAGTGATTCAGTGAGTCAGTGCGTCAGTGAGTCAGTGTGTCAGTGAGTCACTGAGTCAGTGATTCAGTGAGTCAGTGAGTCAGTGAGTAAGTGAGTCAGTGAGTCAGTGAGTCAGTGAGTCAGTGGGTCAGTGAGTCAGTGAGTCAGTGAGTCAGTTTGTCAGTGAGTCAGTGAGTCAGTGAGTCAGTGAGTCAGTGAGTCAGTGGGTCAGTGAGTCAGTGAGTCAGTGAGTCAGTGAGTCTGTGAGTCAGTGAGTCAGTTTGTCAGTGGGTTAGTGAGTCAGTGAGTCAGTGAGTCAGTTTGTCAGTGAGTCAATGAGTCAGTGAGTCAGTGAGTCAGTTTGTCAGTGAGTTAGTGAGTCAGTGAGTCAGTGAGTCAGTGAGTTAGTGAGTCAGTGAGTCAGTTGGTCAGTGAGTCAATGACTCATTTACCTGTCAATCCCTACAGGAAGACAGCATCTCCTGTTTTATGGAGACCAGCGCAAAAACAGGTCACCAAGTGGAACTCTGCCACAAGATCATCGGCCGGTGAGACTATTTTTACGATGCCTTATCTTAAAATGGCTTAGAACAATGTTCAAAATATAATTTTCTCACGCATAACTGCAGCTGGTTTCTAGCCAGAAGGAATCTGTCTGAGCATCATTCCGGGGACGGTTGCGAGGCCTGTGCAGCAGTAATTTCCCTGTCTGATCACGAGACGCCGAAGACTTCTCCTGTCGGTAGATTCGCCGAGATATTCAGCGACAGTCGTGCTCGATGCAACTACTGCTGAGCTGTCCAGTTCATCAGTCGTATATAAAGCGTTTTGACGTCGAATTTTTTTTCTAGTTAAAAATAATAAAACCGTTTAACTATCAAGCATTAGAGCTCTTCTTAGTTAGTGATAATAGCAAAATTCATAAATTTCTAGACTATATTTGTTACATAATAATCAGACTTCATTCTCTAGTCTCTCAATGTATTTTTTCATTCCAGATTATTCGATGTTGTCAATATCTTCTTGTCCCTCGTGTGTACTATTAATGCAGTCTTCCTTATTTGTCTTATTGTAGATTTCTTCTGTCCGTAGATTTTTTCATTCTTCAGGTAAATTATCTTAGAATACAAAGAAGTACTCGAATTACAAGACTGTGTTCAATTAAAATCTCAGTTTCTTAACCAATCAATAGGCTTTAGTGAATGTGGCTCTTCGGAAGTATAGAAGAGCATTCATTGGCTGAGCGCTTGTCAGCCAATGAGAGGTTAGGTCAGTTCAGAAGGGGTGCTGCATGGCGTGAGGTGGGTGTCTTATCGTTTGGGCAGGGGATAGGAATTTTAGCTGAATGTACAGTTGGACTGTACAAAGAGCTCCATACGCTTAATGATACGTTTATAGTCAATAAAAAACATCTAGAAAAGCGTGCAATGAAACAAAGAATTAGTTGTAAAAGTATATGGAAAAAGCAAATATAATTCTCAAGAACTTTCCAGAAGCGTGGAAAATTTTAAAAAGATATATTAGTTTACAAATAATGCGCTAACAAAGTAAGTAGGAGAGCTTCCATTTTGGCAAGTAGTGAGTTTTCTACTCGAATGTAGGTGTGTCATATACGTAAATTGTAGGCCGAGCATTTGTAAACACACGAGTACAGCATTGTGTAGAAGCAGGTAAACTTGTAGAACCGCGAAAACCAGTGAGTCATTGAGTGAGGCAACTCTGGCCCGCCGGTCACATGCGACCTGCTAAGCCTCTATCCGGGCCCCCGGGTCCTTTGACGCTTCCCAATAAACTTGCCCGCTCAAAGTTTGTTTCTTCTCTTCTCTCTTCTCTCTTCTCTCTCCTCTATTCTCTCTTCTCTCTTATCTCTCCTCTATTCTCTCTTCTCTCTTCTTTCCTCTCTCTCCCCTCTTCTCTCTTCTTTCTTCTCTCTTATCTACCCTCACCCCTCTGATATTCTCATTTTCTCTCATCTCTTCTCATCTTATCTAAACTCTCATCTCCCCTTCTATCTCCACACTCTCTATCAAAGACTTACTGCTGACTTTAATTTTTGCACAAAGCTAAAAAAATGCTCTTCACGAGTATTTGGCTTGCTCTGTGCGTTCTGTTGAACAGAACTCCAACAGCAGAACAGAGTGCAAATATTATTTGAACTCAAGTTACTGCATGGGCCAGTCATATTAGAAAATGCAGCAATGCCACTCTGTGACTCTGAGTATGTCTTTATTCGCTCGATCGTTTTCTTCTTTTTTTACAAGTTAAAGAAAGGCACACGCTTCATTGCAGACGCACCTGAGCATTAACGGAGCTTTACATATCAGTGAAATAAAATGACATGGCATTGCCTGAAATAGTCTTCTATTCTATCTACACCGGTGAGAGAAAAAGTACGACCCACTAGTTGTGACAACTACTCTAAGTAGAGACGTAATAAAACGCAGTATTTTACAGACATCAATTAAACAACGTAATCTTGGGCAGAAGTTTGCTAGCTATGCAAAATATACATGAAACTATTTAAGACAGAAAACATTGCTTCACGCTCCAATTAATACTCTGTTGAATATTAAGTGGTCATCAAGTTTCATGTAACTACATGTATATAGATCAAACTTTGTCCTGTGCATGTACGCGAGGTTAAAAATGGACGCGACTAACTCAGGAGTGTAGCCAGGATGTTTTACGAGTATTAGGGGTCTTTGAGAGTCTTTGGAGTCTTTGGGAGACTTGAGAGTCTTTGAGATTCTTTGAGAGTCTCTGGGATTCTTTGGGAGTCTGTGGGATTCTTTGGAAGTCTTTAGAAGTCTTTGGGAGTCTTTGGGATTCTTTAGGAGTCTTTGAGAGTCTCTGGGATTCCTTGGGAGTCTTTGGGATTCTTTAGGAGTCTTTGAGAGTCTTTGAGAGTCTTTGGGAGTCTTTGGGGTTATTTGGGATTATTTGAGAGTATTTGAGATTCTTTGGAAGTCTTTCGGATTATTTGGGATTCTTTGGAAGTCTTTGGAAGTCTTTGGAAGTCTTTGGGAGTCTTTGGGAGGCTTTGGGCATTCGAGGGGCGCCATCGTGAGAAAGGTAGCACTAAGGGGCGCCAAGTCAGTTTGCAAGAGGGCGCCACAGCTACTCTGAAGGGGGCGCCACTGTAGGGGCACCAGCACCAAGGGCGCCTAATCAGCCAGCAGCTTGTGCCAACCTATTAGGGGGGGCCCTGCCCCCTCCCTGGCCACGCCTCTGGACTAGCCCAGGTCCTACCTTCCTCAGTACTAAGCCATAGTTGCAACCAACGTCTAACTAAAGCTCAGTGAGATTCAACAGCTCTACTGCTAGTAGGCATTCCGCTTTCGCCATTCTGTTTGCCGTCGACTCCGCCGCCGCTGCCTCTGTTCCGTCGGGGTCGAACAGTTTTTCCTGCAGCAAACGGATTGACGTCCTTATCATGCTGCGTCTTCGATTGCTGCTTCTGCTGCTGTTGCTGAGGCTGCTGAGGCGGCGTTGCGACCACGTAGGCCTTGCTTGTCTCCTGACTGTTCCTGAGATCTTTCTCCTCGTCCTGCGTCAGTCTCCGAATCGTGTAGGTCTGGTGCGTGCCCGGCCGTTGGCTCTGCTCCGTCGGGCCCTGCACCCGGCCCAGAATCTCGTGCATCCGGTCCTGATTGGTCTTCATCAGGGTGTACCGGCGCTCCAGTTTGCGCTTCTCAGCTCGAAGCCTAGTCAATAGTTGATTAGCCTTCTCCAAATTCACCCTACTCGTCTCCGAATAGATGACAAAGCTGGACTTAACCTCCAGTTCCAGGCTAAACTGAGACTGCTTGATGTCTAAGCTGTACTCCAGCAGTTTGAGCTCTCGATACAGATCAATCATCACGGGCTCCATCGCTTTGAGCTCCTCTTCTAGTTCTCGATATCGTTGCGTGTTTTTAATAGTGTTCTCCAAGCGCTCCATCAGATCTTTGCGCTGCTCGATCTTGGCTTTGTACCGCTCGCCGAGCTCGTTCTTGTGCTTCTCAAGGCTCTCCGAGTCTCCGTACATATCGGCTACTCGTTTCTCTCGCGCTTCCAGGAACTGCAGATCGGCCTGGTGAATATTGACCGAGTGCTCCTGGCGTCGGATGTCACGCTCCTTCTGCTCGATGTGCCGCATCAGGGCGGTCATCTTCTCCCGATAGTTGGCTATTGGCGCTGGAGCGTCTCTGCCGCCGTAGATTCTGGAGGCCTGCTGCCACCACAGGCGTGCTAGTTGCAGACTTTTCTGACACTTCACGAACAGATCAGGGGTGGCGCGGAGCAGGATGTAAACAGGATCGGAGGGCGGCAGGCCGCGCATTTCAACCTCACTGTCGGCGTCGAATAGTGCTGGATCGATCGGGCCCTCCGTGTTGACGATGCTGCCCCAGCGAGCGTTGATGTCGTACAGCTGTTCGACGGCGTAGGCCAGCTGCTCTCGGTCTGTGAGCTGCTCAAGGTCGAGTCCGTAGCGGAAGCCGCTGCCGCCAGCAGTTGCAGCTCCTTTTCTGTGACTGTTCGAGCCGGCGGCTTGTCTGAAAAGTCAGTGTGAATAGCCCTAGCCGCATGGGATTGCATTGTCTACTATATATCTGATTCTGTATGTACTTTCGGTCAGCCTAGTGTCAAGGATTGATGTGTGTCTTAGACAGAGGATGTCGTAGTCTTAGGATGGAGGTGTGTGCTAGTCTACTGATGAGCAGAGGACGTCGTAGCCTAAGGATGGAGGTGTGTGCTAGTCTACTGATGAGCAGAGGACGTCGTAGCCTAAGGATGGAGGTGTGTGCTAGTCTACTGATGAGCAGAGGACGTCGTAGCCTAAGGATGGAGGTGTGTGCTAGTCTACTGATGAGCAGAGGACGTCGTAGCCTAAAGATGGAGGTGTGTGCTAGTCTACTGATGATCAGAGGACGTCGTAGCCTAAGGATGGAGGTGTGTGCTAGTCTACTGATGATCAGAGGACGTCGTAGCCTAAGGATGGAGGGGTGTGATCTTAATCAGGTCGCTCATGCAGATTGAATCATGATTTTTAATTACTTATCGCGATTCGACTGTTGCTTCTGATCAGTCTCAGCCTCCTCGTCCTCCTCGTCATCGTCTCTCATTTGCTGTTGCGTCAGAAAGAACGCCGAGCTGCCATCGCCGCCATCGTCGTTGGCCTCGTCAATAAGCAGGTCGCTTGGATCGTAATAAAACCTGTACAGAGTGGAGTAGATTCTCTCGTCGAAGTAGCGCTTCAAATGCCTCATGTACTGCAGGTCACGCAGGAAAGTCTCAGCCTGATTGGCCAAGGCGGTTTCGCTTTGGCTTTTCTGACTGCGACGTTTCAAACGCATCAAAGAGTCGCGGAGTCGTTGGACAGAGTCCAAATTCGACGTCGAGTGCTGCTGCTGCGACTGTTGCGCCTGCTGTTGAGCGGCAGGTCGCGGGGTCTCGGGACTCGCCCTCAGTCGCGGGTCGATCTTCTTTGGCGACGATGGAAAGGGCGGATCGGCCAGACGAGACAGCATTCGTCGGGTTCGTTCGACTGAGAAGCGAGATACGGCGTGGTTGACCAGCTTTTCAAAGGCCTCGATCTGCTTGTCAGTGTTGTCGCGAGCGTTTTTGTCGTTGGGTGTCAGCTCGTGGCCCAGCAGCTGCAATGACGGTTGGTGGGTGATTTAGGCATTGGCATTGGCAGCTTGGAAAGCAATGAACAGTGCTCACTGTAGCATCGATGGGTCTTAAACAATGAACAGTGTTCACTGTAGCATCAATGAGTCTTCAACAATCAACAGTGCTCACTGTAGCATCAATGAGTCTTCAACAATCAACAGTGCTCACTGTAGCATCAATGAGTCTTCAACAACGAACAGTGCTCACTGTAGCATCAATGAGTCTTCAACAACGAACAGTGCTCACTGTAGCATCAATGAGTCTTCAACAACGAACTGTGCTCACTGTAGCATCGATGGGTCTTCAACAATGAACAGTGTTCACTGTAACACAGACTGGTCAGTGTCGACTGATCACAGATTTGACTCTGATGTAACCACGCTCTGGTCGCGGGATAGGGCATGGGAACTTTTTCGAAAGTGCCTCCTATCCCGTGCACCCTCTGCACAGAGCTGTCGAGACTCGGCCAGGTCTCCGACCGGGCCTGGAGACTCCCGCTCTGCTGCACCCCTCCTGCTGCCTTGGTCCCGTCTCTCCTGCCGCCACACCTGCCTTTCCGGAGCCCCTACCCCTTTCTGTACCTCCCCCTCTACCCTATCTCTTCTGTTCCCGCCCTATTCTTCCTGTACTTTCTCTACCTCCTCCCTTTTTTTGTCTCCCTCTGCACTCTTTTCCTGCGCTGTCCCCTCTTTCCCTGTGTCTACTTACAGTACTTTGTGTGCTCACCGTCTCCCCATCCCCTCTCAAACTCCCAAACGGTGAAGCAAGTCGTGTGACCCCTTCTCCCCCTCGGTGACTCATCGATGACTCATCCCCCTCTCTTGCGCAACCTTTTCTCACGCTATTGTTCTCCTTCCCAAATTTCTCATGTGACACCCACCCCACCTCCGCTTCTATTGTTCTCGTTTTTGCTTCTTTTGTTCTCTCGACCCCCACCAATTATCACATTTTCTCCGATTTTCTCTTTCTTTTGTTCTCGTTTTCGCACCTAATTATCACCTTTTCTCCAATGTTTACTTTTCCATTGTTCTCAGTTTTCCCCAATTATCCCCGATTTCCAATTCCTTTGTTCTCGACCCCAGCCCTATTGTTCTCAATGTTTGCTTGCGCAACACTTTCGCGACCACCCGCTGCGCCAATTATCCCCCCACCCCACCTCCGGATTGCGCAATTTCCCGATTTCTCATGTTGCTATGCCGGTCTCATGCTTCTCATCATGACTCATTCTGACGTCATTCTGCCGGCAGCCAATCAGAGAGAGGGAGCCATGGTAACGACCTTGAGGAGGCGGCTGTGAGGTCTATAAAAGGAAGCGATTTCGGCATGAGAATACTCAACTGAGTTTATCTCCGTTCCTCTCCTCGTCCTTCTTTGGACTTGCTGTCAGATTGAGCTCTGACCCATTCGTCTATAAGACGAATCCCTGCCGGTCCGCGGTCTGTTACCGCCAAGTTATCCTTAGCTCCCCAAGTGAGCTCGCCTATCGGCCAGCGGTCTGATACCGCCCAGCATCATCAGCATCGCCTGATCTACATCAGCGCCTCGTCGCTCCAGCGCATCGCCGCTTCACCGTCTGCCTGACTGCAGCCTACAGCCGCCCTCGGTCACTCCGCCTCTCTCTCTCTCTCTGTGCAGCTGCCGGTAAGTTCCTACTACTAATTTGTGCTCTAATTGCCTTTGCTTATCCGGGGTTTGCCTATTTTCCATTGTCTGATTAGAGAGCTGAGCCAATTGTGATACCGTATCTTTTGCTGTATTTTACTCAATAGTGAAGCCGCCTAATTGCCTGCTTATTTGCCTAAGGGCCTAATTATTAACTATTAACTAACTTCATCATTATTCAATCTTTCACCATCATTTCACTCATGGCTTGCTAAGCCTTTCTCCCGGGGTGGCAAAGCATAAGGAAGTTTGGGTAAGCTAATGGCCTCTCCCCGTGCAAAGCCCGCCTGTGAGGGCGTGCTGCGGGGCCGCGTGTGCGTGCAGTAGAGGGATTAGCGAGTCTTGGCACAGCATGGCAGTAGGAAGGTTGCAACCCCATGCTAACGCGTCCCTTCGCCCTGAGCAATCTAAACTGTAGACAGTACATGTTCGCCTCATACTACTCTTAGTAATCAAAGTCGCAAGTCAGCCTCGCTCACAGCCACAAAGGATCCCCTGCTGAGAAATCCTCCAGGATTGAGCCCAGAGTTCCCGATCATGCCCCAAGCAGAGTCCCTGTACTCGGCTGCATGCGTCTCCCCTGTTAGCCTAAATCCCCTGGTAACCAATCCAGGCGGGGCTCTAGCCTCGAGAGGTCTGGTAGAAAGATCCAGGTGCGCCAGGTCACATAGAGTGGTGGCAGCCACTCGGTCATACTATGACCGAGTGACCAACTATTGCACCTTGGCTACAGGTGGGGTCCATGTGGGTCCTTGGCCCTCTGGTCACGAAGCGCTACCAAAGCTACTAATCATGTGGGGGGGACAGTCTGGTGCTGGAGGTCCGTCAGGTCATTGCCCGGTCATAGGCAGCCTACGGTCATTGCCCCCTCTAGTCATGCGTTCGTCTCTCTACGGAGCGGACAGGCGACAAGGGCGGTTACATCAACTCAACTTACCAGCTGCACTCTGCCAGCGAATGTGTCAATTCCATCAAGTTCGCTATACAACTGCTCCAGCTCTGCATTGTCTTCTATCATGTCTACTTCCATTTTTTCTCTCCAATTGCGCTATCTAAGCTATCTAATCTGAATCTTTTAGTAGCAAAATAAATGCAGATCTGACATGGACAGATTTTTAATAAATTTATACACACTGGAATTCACACTTTTCTTTCTCTGGGATGAGAAGGGGGTAGCTTGGGTAAAGGACTTATTATTAACGGAATTGTTGAGGCCTGAAGCTTAGAGGCGAGAGTGAGATGGCGTGCTGTCAGGGGGAGAGGTTGGGGGCAGAGGTTGAAGTCGTGCGCAGGGTGACATCAAGAGACAGAGACCAAATATTGGGGCAGCCACTTCAGATGGGCGCACAGCCGAGTCTAAAATGAGCTCAGCTCGTTCTTAGCCAAAACCCACCGCAGCACACACTCTCAAGATCTCTGCTCTCCACCCTCCTCTCTCTCTCTCCTCTCTCCTCACCTCTTCACTCTGCCTTTTCATTTGCATTCTATTTACTGTGCCGTTCAACCCAGTCACTATTGGCAACCGAGTGCTGTAGACTGTTTGCACCCACCTCACCCTCCCCACACCTTCCCTACGGCCAACACTTACTGACAGATATGTGCCTCATATTTATACAAGTTTAGTACTTTGGCCTCAGTTTAGCAACTGGCTATGCACTATTGAGAAGCTGGATGCCGTAACAAGGGTGACACACTAATGCAGGGGCGTACACAGGAATTTTAAATGGAGGGGACCGCAACCCTGAGGGGCACCAATGTTTGGTGACTTGATGGGCGCCCCTATCTCTTGGTGGGCGTTACTGTCTCTTGGTGGACACTCCTGTCTCTCGGCGGACAGCCCTATCTCTTGGCAGACACCCCTGTCTATTGGTGGACACACCTGTCATTTGGCGGACACCCCTGTCTCTTGGTGACATCCCTGTCTCTTGTTGTACGCCCCTGTCTCATACCCATATTGGTGGACACCCATATTTCTTGACGGACACCCCGTCTCTTGACGGACACCCCTCTCTCTTGGTGACATCCCTGTCTCTTGACGGACACCCCTGTCTCTTGACGGACACCCCTGTCTCTTGGCGGACGCTCCTGTCTCTTGGAGGACACCCCTGTCTCTTGACGGACACCCCTGCCACTTTTTGGACACCCCTGTCTGTTGACGGACACCCCTGCCACTTGTTGGACACCCCTGTCTCTTGATGGACACCCCTGTCTCTTGGTGGACACCCCTGTCTCTTGGCGGACACCCCTGTCTCTTGGCGGACGCTCCTGTCTCTTGGCGGACACCCCTGTCTCTTGACGGACACCCCTGTCTCTTGGTGGACACCCCTGTCTCTTGGCAGACACCCCTGTCTCTTGGCGGACGCTCCTGTCTCTTGGAGGACACCCCTGTCTCTTGACGGACACCCCTGTCTCTTGATGGACACCCCTGTCTCTTGGTGGACACTCCTGTCTCTTGGTGGACACCCCTGTCTCTTGGCGGACGCTCCTGTCTCTTGGAGGACACCCCTGCCACTTGTTGGACACCCCTGTCTCTTGACGGACACCCCTGTCTCTTGGCGGACACCCCTGTCTCTTGGCGGACGCTCCTGTCTCTTGGAGGACACCCCTGTCTCTTGACGGACACCCCTGCCACTTGTTGGACACCCCTGTCTCTTGACGGACACCTCTGTCTCTTGGTGGACACCCCTGTCTCTTGGCGGACACCCCTGTCTCTTGGCGGATATCCCCGTCTCTTGACGGACACCCCTGTCTCTTGATGGACACCCCTGTCTCTTGGCGGACGCCCCTGTCTCTTGGCGGACACCCCTATCTCTTGGTGGACACTCCTGTCTCTTGGTGGACACCCCTGTCTCTTGGCGGACACCCCTGTCTCTTGGCGGACGCTCCTGTCTCTTGGAGGACACCCCTGCCACTTGACGGACACCCTGTCTCTTGATGGACACCCCTGTCTCTTGGCGGACGCCCCTGTCTCTTGGCGGACACCCCTATCTCTTGGTGGACACCCCTGTCTCTTGGCGGACACCCCTGTCTCTTGGCGGACACCCCTGTCTCTTGGCGGATATCCCTGTCTCTTGGCGGACACCCCTGGTCTCTTGGCGGACACCCCTATCTCTTGGTGGACACCCCTGTCTCTTGGCGGACACCCCTATCTCTTGGTGGACACCCCTGTCTCTTGGCGGACACCCCTGTCTCTTGGCGGACACCCCTGTCTCTTGGCGGACACCCCTGGTCTCTTGGCGGACACCCCTGTCTCTTGGCGGACACCCCTGTCTCTTGGTGGACACCCCTGTCTCTTGGCGGACGCCCCTGTCTCTTGGCGGACACCCCTATCTCTTGGTGGACACCCCTGTCTCTTGGCGGACACCCCTGTCTCTTGGCGGACACCCCTGTCTCTTGGCGGATATCCCTGTCTCTTGGCGGACACCCCTGGTCTCTTGGCGGACACCCCTATCTCTTGGTGGACACCCCTGTCTCTTGGCGGACACCCCTATCTCTTGGTGGACACCCCTGTCTCTTGGCGGACACCCCTGTCTCTTGGCGGACACCCCTGGTCTCTTGGCGGACACCCCTGGTCTCTTGGCGGATATCCCTGTCTCTTGGCGGACACCCCTGGTCTCTTGATGGGCGCCCTTGCAGCTCTGACTGAGTGACACATTAGTAGGCATTATCTGAATGTCTAATTCATGCAACAGAACTATTTAAATCTTACCTTCTTTGACAACATATCGTCCCATTCTTTCCGAGAAACCATCTGCAAAAGCAGAAGATCAAGAAGAAAAAGTGCGAAACTGCTATAAAGCAACACCGTGTAGGTCTTTCTGCTATACCAAAATATCCCTATCAATGCCACGCGAGATTGCTATGCCCATATCTCGTATATAACTAGAAATAAGACGAATTTTCTATCTGTTGCTAATGGCAACTAAAGCGGCTTTGCTACTCCTCTCTTCTCCTCTCTCTCTTTTTATTGCTCCCCCGCTGGGGGCCTCCGAAAATGCGAGACCGAAGCTCTCGGTTGAAGGGAAGGCAGAAAGAGAAGGAGTAGGAGGAGAGAGAACAGGTTCTGGGAGCTGAGCAGGCAGGAGTTCAGATACTGATGCAGCAAATAGTTGCTTCCTGTACCGCCAGAGCTCTCTGTCTCTCCGCTTCTCAAACCTGCCTGCCTGCCCTCTCCACATGTGCATGTGCTGTGTGGTTTCCCTTGGCACAAGCTTTCCTATGAGATGGAAACAGTGTACATGAGTTTAGCTACAGACATACAGGTTGGCCCCGTGTTTCTTGCTGTATTTTATTGGTGTGTAATTTGAGTTGTTTCACTGCGTAATTGCAATCTGTACGGCTGCTTTGCATTTTGAGATACGAGCTATGAGAAGCAAGTTTGAGTTCGGCTAGAAATAGGGGCCTTAGCCAGAGTGAGTGGTGCTGGCGCCCCTGGTGCTGGCGCCCCTGGTGCTGGCGCCCCTGGTGCTGGCGCCCCTGGTGCTGGCGCCCCTGGTGCTGGCGCCCCTGGTGCTGGCGCCCCTGGTGCTGGCGCCCCTGGTGCTGGCGCCCCTGGTGCTGGCGCCCCTGGTGCTGGCGCCCCTGGTGCTGGCGCCCCTGGTGCTGGCGCCCCTGGTGCTGGCGCCCCTGGTGCTGGCGCCCCTGGTGCTGGCGCCCCTGGTGCTGGCGCCCCTGGTGCTGGCGCCCCTGGTGCTGGCGCCCCTGGTGCTGGCGCCCCTGGTGCTGGCGCCCCTGGTGCTGGCGCCCCTGGTGCTGGCGCCCCTGGTGCTGGCGCCCCTGGTGCTGGCGCCCCTGGTGCCAAAGCATTCTATTCTATTTTTAAAAAGGTTCAGTTTTCTAAAGGTACGATCCTATTATCTGTCAGTGAATGCGGTAGCCTCTCAGCGGACGGGGGTCAAAAGTGGACT